>CAVLJG010000006.1:17889892-18489892 GCA_963669975.1 Acanthoscelides obtectus | reverse complement strand
ATTCTATTATTTTTTGCACGATACCTAATTAGAATGCATTTCTAGCATCGCGTAGTTTGACTACTAGACTAGTCAGAATCAGGAAATTTGGACCACAGCAGATCACAAATCGATATGGGAGATATATTAGAATGGCTAGATACCTATCTGATACGAATTAATCACTTGAAAAACAAGTAATCATTCACAAGGCAGGCTCTGCTCACTTGTATCAATAAGTCTTCACTGTTTTGTGATGAGGAAAATTAGTAGTTCTTTCTAATTTTGCACTATTTTTTTATCTCTTTTCGTAGATAAGGCTTTCTGCTCTGGCATCTATAGTTGAAAGTCAAAAAACAACAGCTCTGTTCCTCACTTGGGAATTGGACTACCTTCGTGTTTTCATGCGCTACAACATTACTTCACATACACCGTGTATAAGGAAGCAGATCGTAACACTGTACAAAAAAGCATTAACACGATACTCGGCCGGAATGCATGCTGTCGTTAAGGATATAGGTATATTTTTCTTGTTGTTTTATCTGATCATAAAGTTTTTTTCTTTAACATTTCCCCCTTTCCTTTTTTGAATGCGTCAAGTTAGCAAGTTGAAATTCTGAATTGGTGGATATGGATATGGATTTCAGCTGTAAAACAGCATCTTGAGATTTATTAAATGGAATGTGGGCTCGTGTGATACGTCATTTTGAAGCACATTATGAGAACTTCATAACCCTAGAATGCAAAGATCTCTATAGACAAAAATGGTGGACTGGCGGGTTGTCAAAGTTGAGCGTTTTTATAAATTAACGATCTTATAATTTGACAACTAATCAAAACTATCCTAATAAGCAACTAACATGGCTCATTTAAAAAATGACAATTCAGTGGAATGTTCCATGTTTTAATACATGTGCTATCCGTCGCTTGTCTGTCTGGGCTGTACGTAGGACCGTTTCCTAGTAGTCACTGCCTAATGTAGATTATCCGAATCTGTCAATTCTGGTTCTCCAGAAACCAGACAATGCTAAGAAAAGAGGAAGCGGAAAAGGAAGACAAATGAGAGTAAAAAAAGGCGAAACCTCGACTGCGCAGTCCACAGAGTCAAGCAACAAATGGTTGTTGTGCGATTCACCGTGACTATAGCGGCGCTGTGCTTAGATTCTGACATAATTCCTCAAGTACCATAGTGCAGTGTCGCCAGCATAGATGTGCGCTTCATAGCTGCTGGTGCAAGGGAGGTCATGTATTAAAAGCGAGTGAAGCATTGGTTCTAAGAGCTAACCCTGCGGAACACGTATTTGCATAGATCCTCCCAAAATATGGAAATTGATATAACATTATGATGGTTGATTGTTGCGTTATTGGCGACTTGATGTACAAAAACGGTCAAATTTGACTGCTCACCAATCTGCTATTTTGAAAGATAGAGAACTCTGTCAATATAAGGGATCGATCTACTCATAAGGAGCTTCATAATCACATGACTTCCGTTCTATTAAAAATAAAGATTGTGGGAAAGGGTATAGTAGAATTGACTGAATTTACCGTTTGTTGTACATTATGTACTCTTGATTAAACATTTCCATGGCCACAAATAAAGATTGTGGGAAAGGGTATAGTAGAATTGACTGAATTTACAGTTTGTTGTACATTATGTACTCTTGATTAAACATTTCCATGGCCACAAGGTTAAATAGTGGACAGTTTTCAAGTTAATGAGAGACAACGTTCAGTAGTATGAGTCCCTGTACATAATGTCAAAGATGACGTATTCCTTCGACTTGTTAAACGTCTAGCTGCGATGGATCAGCTTTCAGCGTGGTGTCAACGCAATAGATAGCTAATGAACGAAACTTAAACCGTCATTGTTGATTTTACCATCTGTAGGCGTATCCCAGATGACAACATATTGTTCAGTACCTATGAGATATCGTAGCATTGCAAGCTGTTAGCAACATTTTTTGACAACGAGTTGTACTTTATCAAACAGTGGATCATATGTATGCAAGAACCTGAATAAAGCCTATTACGCCTTGTTGCAGCATAAAGACATACTTATCGACAATGGCTTGCTCAGTGTCTATTTCGCTACATTGAAATTAAAATTATTTTGTAATATGATGCTATTAAATATACCATCTACAGATGCCTGTATTACTGTACTTTCTGTACATGGAGACTTTTAATCAGAAGATACTGCAAATTCAGCCAATTCCACTGTACTGTATTCCCTTTAAGTTTTGTGCAGTATGCTGTACAAGATAGCACGTTAACCAACATTGTCGCATATCATTCATTTCCGAGTGTCTGAGTGCTTAAGCCATTTACATAGCATGGAGAAAGTCGTAGGTTTGCACCCAATCGGTTGCGAGTTTTTGCCATTTGTAACTTGCAGCACTGTTGTAACTTTTCATTAATAGAACAGCTTGTTAAAATTATTACGGTGTTAGTATGTAAAGGTTAAGTAGTAGAATAGTCATGTAGCTAAACTTCTCCGCAATAAAGTTGTCGAAGTAGTTTCTTATCTTATGTTCTCGCATGAGCTGATGCATGCATAGGTAAGTGAGGCATGTATATTTCAGAAATGTGGAGCAGAAGGCAAATAAAACAAGGCCCAACTGTTTTAGAACAAATCTACACTGACATTAAGACTTCCTATGGTTCGTTCATAGTTAAATTCACCAAGCAGTTAATCAAATACCTAACTTTTGATGCTAATTACCCAAGACGGGCAACAAGCTTGGAGCTACTTCTCGTTTTGAAAGATATGGTAGCCAAAGAGGAGTGGATGAGCTATTGGACGGAAGAAGATGTGAAAAACTGTCATTGTATTCTGTATGATGGATACGAGTCTAACAAGAAAATGGCTTTAGAAATACTTATAACCCTGCCACCAGGTTATATAGGATTCACGGTAAGTCCCACCACGATACTTCAACATATTCGTGCCTGCTTGTATTGATTTTATACTCTTGGAGATACTGAATCTGTTGAAACTCTGTAGCGTAATAGAACTATTTTAACCGCTTATTGGTTAAAATTGATTGAATGCAAATCTAACTTGAAATCATCAGCAGTTACATCGATTGCTTGATCCTAATTGTATACCAAAAAATTGTTAATTACTTTATACAGGGTGTTCCATAATTATTGCGACAAAATGATAGGGGTTGTAGAGGGCATAAAAATATGCAATTTTGCCTTATAAACCCCTGTTCGTAAATATGCCGTTTGAGCACTACAGTTAATTTTACCTTAAGAGCTCATAGGAGAAACAAAAAATTCACCAGCTGCAAAATGTTCGTCTAGCACATTTCATGGTCTCGCCGGTTTGTAGAAAAAGCCTGCTGTGTTTACATTTTTGTTATCGTACACCCGTACCACCTTTTAAAAGTCCAAGCCATGGGTCCAGCAGACTATCTGCCGCGTCGACGTTTTTGTCGTTGGTGGCTGCAGCAGGAGTTGAGGCAACCAAACTTTGGTCGCTACGTTTTGTTCACTGACGAGTCCTGTTTTACAAAGGACGATTATTTTAATAGCCGTAACAGTCACATTTGGGATGAAGAAAACCCTCATGCCATAGCCATCCATAGAGACCAACATCAGTTTTCAATTAACATCTGGTGCGGGATTGTGGACGAGCATATCATCGGGCCATATCTGCTTCCACCACGTTTGGATGGGCATGCTTATGGTCGATCCTTACAGCATGTGCTACCGGAACTATTAGAAAATGTGCCACTGAATATAAGAGCCAACATGTGGTTTCAACACCATGGCGGTCCAGCCCACTTTTCTTTACAAGTGCGGCAGTTTTTGGACGACAAATTTCCAAATAGGTGGATAGGCCGAGGTGGCCCTGTGCCTTGGCCTGCGCGGTCACTTGACCTGACTCCACTGGATTATTTTATCTGGAGCTATCTGAAAGCTTTAGTGTACGAAACTCCTGTTCCCAACCAACAAGAGCTACTGGGAAGAGTGATGGCCGCGTCCGCACATGTTCAGGACATACCGGGGGTATGCCACAGAGTTCGCCGATCATTGAACAATCGTGCACAGGTGTGTATTGAGCAAGGTGGAGGACACTTTGAGCAATTACTGTAGGTAAGCTGTTTCAAGAAACTGATCTTTTTTTTTTGCTGCAGCCCAAACGGCATGTTTCCGAACAGGGGTTTATAAGGAAAAATTGTTCATTTTGATGCCCTCTACAACCCCTATCATTTTGTCGCAATAATTATGGAACACCCTGTATAACACACAACCGGTTTCTGTGGATGACGGAGTGCTACCAAGAAGCCATTATTTTCTGCTAATGATTTAATTTGGCGTAAAGACGTCTCATCAATCGCAGCAGTTGCTGAAAAGAAATTTAGATATCTGTTTGGGGCTAGACGGTACGTTTTTTCACATAACATCCTCACTGTACAAGGCGCAGATATGACCTACTTTGGAGTACTGCTCACATGTTTGGGTGCTGCCGCATCGACAACGCTGTCTATGCTTTGATCTCAACTACAGGGTGCGCCAGAGAAACTTACTTATTTGAAAGGTCAATAAAAACAAAATTACTTCAATTATTGTTTTATTTTTTTTTTATTCGAGAATACAATATCCCAATTTTTTTTTCATGTAGTCTTGAAAATGACATCGGATAAATGGCGACCTCCATTGCGCATACACTGATGAAGTCGATTTTTGAAATTCGTATCCACTCTTTGCAGCATATCAATCGGTATGTTGGCAATGGCGTCGCGAATGTTGTTCTTGAGGTGTGCTATGGTCCGTGGTCGATCGACATAAACCAGAGATTTCAAATAACCCCATAAAAAGAAATCGCAGGGAGTCAAATCTGGAGATCGTGCCGGCCATTGGAGATCGCCTCTGAGAGAGATGAGGCGGTCGGGGAAATGTTGTCGCAACAAATTCATCGAGTCTCGTGCGGTGTGTGCTGTGGCTCCATCTTGCTGAAACCACACGTTCCTAACGTTCATTTCTTCGAGTCTCGGAAGAAAAAATTCCTCGATCATGTTCCTGTAACGAGCTCCATTCACGGTAACTGCGCGTCCGTTTTCTTCAAAAAAATAAGGACCAATTATTCCCATTACCGACATCGCACACCAGACTGTAACTCGCTCACAGTTAAGTGGCTTCTGGTGAAGCTCACGTGGATTCACACCAGACCAATAACGCATGTTTTGCTTGTTGACGCAGCCGGAAATGTGGAAGTGAGCCTCGTCACTGAAAAAAACGACCGCGTCTTCAGGCAGGTTGTTAACCAGCATTTCACATGCATTTTGACGGGCAACAAAATCGCTTTCAGTTAATTCTTGAACAACAGCCAATTTATAGGGATGAAAATGGAGGTCTTCATGGAGAATTCGTCGAACAGTAGTGTCAGAAATTCCCATAGCAGCTGCGTGTTTGCGAGCCGAACGCCGGGGAGAACGCACAACTGACTGCCTCACTCTTTCGACATTTTCCGGAGTTCTGATGGTCCGTTGAAGTCCATTTCTGGGTTTAGCGACACTTCCACACTCCCGAAATGAGTCAACCCACGACAGAATCGAATTACGGCCAGGAACGAGTCTGTGAGGAGGAATTTCAAAGCGAGCGCGGAAGGCACGTTGCGTAGCAACAACTGAGCGACCGTTAGAAAAGAAGCTCTCGACTGCGAAGGCCCGCTGTTCTCTAGACCAGAGCATGATGGCAACTGACTGGAGCGAGAAATAAACTTGGGAACTTCCCCCTCCAGATGCGCCGCCTCTCGCCCCTCTACCCGCCCAGCTCACCGCGCGGGAATTTTTTCAAATAAGTAAGTTTCTCTGGCGCACCCGGTAGTCACTTAGTACAAAATAGTCGTTAATCCTCAAGCGATTATCAAAGGATCAGTTTTTAACTTGTCATCAAATATAACTTTATCTACATCTTCACGAGGATTATTATTTACATGTTTCTTCAGTGTTTTCCATATTTTTATGCTGGTGTATTTATTTTTTTCAATTTAGCGGTTCTTATACACATATTAATTTCCGCCAAGTTGATTGCTTTGTTTGTTTGTTAAGGATTTATTTAGCATGATTGCTACAATTACATTCTCTTATTTAACTATTTCTCTATTAGCATATATTTTGTTTTAGAAGCATTCCATTTCAGTTTATTTACATTTAATCAATTTATGATTTTTGTCAAGTCAGAATTTACTATAATTAAAGCAGTGTCTATATATTCATGTGATTATGTATATTAATGTATCATCTGCAAATATCTGAATTTTACAATCATCTAAAGTATCACCAATGTCATTATTGAATAAAATAAATAGTAGTGAACCTAGTTTACTTTGAGCTTGATAATGAAGATTCATTTTTCACTATGGTGTAATGTATTAATCTAATACTTTTTGTTGTTATTTTCTTTATATTTTGGTGCAGAGCTTTCGCTTTCTCACATTTGAAATTTACGGTGTGATACATCTCTGGTATATTCGATGATTTGCTGTTAAAAATTAAACACTTTTTTAACCTTCTTGTTTTTGTGGTCAATCTTAAAGAAATTTGTGTTGAAATCTCGTAATATTACTATATTGTTTCTTAAAATCCGTAGTTCTTTACTCTTGTTATCATAAAGTATGAACAAGTTTTCAGTGTGATTTCTACAGCTTGATGGTCTGTAAATAACTTGTGAACTTTGTATGTAAATACCAAAACTCATAGTCCACACCATTATATCCATTCTACAGTATACATATATTGTTTTGAGTTGGAATTACATTTGAGCATTGGGTTATTACCCAAATGAATTTTAGTATCGTGCATTCAATCAAGACACATCATCAATACCTCACATACAGGTTGTTTCATTTTATTTCCTTATTGGGGATCTCTTAATTACGTGAGGCGTTTTGGACAATTTAGCCCCTCCCCTCCTCTCCTTATCTCTGGTAAGATGTGCGATTTGGCTTCTTCCCACCCCACCACCTTCTCCCTGTCCCTAATTTCGGGTGAGATTTTTAGAATATTTATTTTTAGCGCAAATGCGTTGGATTTATTTGAAAAAATACAAATTTGCTTCATTATTTCTATTAAGACCAGTTGGAATATTCATTCAAGTCACTATTGAAATCAGCATATAAATTTTCTTGCAGTCTTACACTCTTTCTTGAGTGAAAAAAAATTACCTGATATTTGTCAAGGCTGAGATTGAATGAAATTTGGTTTGCCACCCCTCTATGTGAACACCTCACGTAATTAATGGACGCCTCCTTATTGGCAAACATTTTGATCAGAATTCTTCAATTTTCCTGTTTTTTTTTTCTTTTTCAGGATGTCGACTCCACACTCGCATACATAAAGCGTTGTATGACCTGCTCACTGTCTCTGAAACCTAGTGAAACTCTAACTGCTGCTTACCTTTTGGAGATGTGTACTTATTCCCCATACTTTAAAGACATCGTAGGTCGATTAGACGAGAAATCTGGAAAGCTAGTGTTGGACAAGGTACCAGATATCGATATGATTGTCATTCTGATTTCTAAGCTAATGGCACAACGCAAGGAGATTGGAAGCAGAGTGACGGAAGGCAAAGTTGCATTTTATGGGATTTTGCTGAGTATTAGATACATACTGGAAAAAAGAAATCTAAGGTAATATTATAGTGGTTATTTTTTAATTCACTTTTGTCATTTGGATAAAATAAATTTGCCAATGCGTTGTTTTAAAAAAATATATATTTTGGCGGAGTATCTATACTTTTCCTCCAAAAAAGTATAGTCTGGTTGTTCTTACTTTTACTTACGTCAGAATTTTAAATTTAGCAATGTAGTGAAAAAGTCTGCTAAATAAGTTACTGAGAAAAAAACCAGAATAAAATATAGAACAATCAAAAAAGATGAAAATAAACGTGCGCACATATTAAAAGTTATCAAACTCGAGAGTTGAAATTTTTTCCTTTATAACATGGTGCATTACAAATAAACATATAAAAACCAGATTTAAAAAACGAACAAATATGCAAAACTGTAAAAGTATAAAATCATCCTTACCTATTACCAGTTACTGCAAGGTATTTTGGATGGCATATGACATAACGTACATAACGAAAAACCATGCCAGTCATTTCCGGTTGACTGTCGGTCTGTCTCTGTTCGCTAATCCTATAACCGCCTATAACTTAAGAAGTACGGCTCGGTTTCCAAATGCTGTCCCTCTTTGACATCACTTGTTTACAGCGCAACTCTTACGATTTATACGTATATACGAGTATTGTGACTTGTGACAAATCTAAGTCTGGGTAATATATTAGCTATACAGATTGCAGTTAAAAAGTGATTTATGTTCTGTTTGTTGCTCAATAGTAATTTGAAAAGTGTGTAAAGCTTCATTGATTTTGTTCGGGGTTGGTGTTGCAGCGAAGTACTATGTTAGATGAATGCCTAATTTGGAAATAGACATTTATGAGATTTGTTTAGCGGTGCGCCTGTGGCCTGTATGGAAACTGCGTCGATCGATACTCAAAATCAATTCCACACGTCCCGGATCTCTTCTCGCGTATGTGTCTATTTATGTTGCTATATCGAATTCGTTTAAATCACAGAGCTGCTGCACTATACGTGAATATGTACAGCCCTATATTCCTGTACTTGTTTAGTACATGCATACATTAGCAAAATAATTACGATCTAACAGATATAGTTTTTTCCAAGGATTTCCAACATTTCTACATGCGATCAACACCGGTTCGAAAACCGAGAAAACAACTATGCCGTAAATCTAAGTTCCACAACGGAAGTCTGAAAAATAACTGAAACATCTATATTGAATTTCAAAAACCCCAACCCCTACTGAGCGGGGCCGTGGCAAATGCTTGTTCCGGAAGTTGTTGTATCCAGCATACAACTTCTTCCCGTACAAGTGATTGTACACGCGTTAAGGAATACCTCAGTACCGATTGCCGGGTGGCGCTACAGGTCCGCCAACGGGCCACATTAGGTGTATTTAAGATCATTAACACGCAAAAAGAAGGTGGTAGACAAGGAGCAGTCGACCCAGGCGGTACCACCCTATAGCTTTTCCCAGGGTGTCTTATAAATGTCCGCAGGTTTCCACACCTAAGCTATGCAGTCGGTTATCTTCCAAAACAAAAAAAATTAAAGATGATGGATCCCTCGAGTACTAAGACTTCAGGATGTAAGCTCACTCCACTCTCAGAATGTCCGGGTGGAGGGTGGACTCGAGGGAACAACATCGAAGATAAAATTTGTTTCACGAACATCTGCGGGATTCTTGAATACCTCGCCGTCAAGATCGACTTCCTGAACATCAATCACTCCGCTTCAGAGTTAGTTCTCCTCGGTGATTTCAATGACCATAATTTGCTTTGGTTGGGCTCAAACAAGACCGATGCAGCAGGTCGTGCAGTTAAAGTGTTCGCTCTTACTCAAGGGCTGACCCAGCTGGTGACGGGACCTACTTTTTTTGCCCCGCGTCTCGTCACATGCCAGTATCCTGCTGGATCTCTTTCTGACCATGCATCCTGTCCCTTACAGCTCTGCTGTCCTGTCTCCCCTGGGTAACTCAGACCCTTCTCAGACCACTGTGTTGTGGAGGTTAGGTTTCGATCAGAACCCGCTGTTTCAGAAGAAACTCGCACAGGCCGCAAAATTTAGCATTACGGACATGCCGACTGGGAGGGATTCAGAGACTTCTTCTCTACCTTTTCTTGAAGAAATGTCTGTTTCACTGACGCGGGTGCGTCGGCTGTCTGTTCTTCGATAACCAAAGTTATCCACGTCGGAATGGGGGAATACATGCCTCATACTGCCGATATAATAGAAGTGCTTGATTGTGTCAGTATTTGCATAATTTACTTAATTTGTTTAATGGGCAGTTCAGAGTCTTAATCCTTAAGCTTATTACATACTAGTAGACCCCGTTGCGCAATTTGTCTATAGGCAGTCTGGAGACGGTCTCAGGACACGATCTATAGATGGTCTACAGACATCCTCCTTTGTCTTGTCTAGCGTCCATACGATAATGTGAATTTTTTGGTCTCATGTTCGTTTTCGCAATCAAAGGCATTATTTGTGTGGAATGGGCTGGGATATGTTGCGGGGTCCCTCAGAATGTTTTATTTATTTTTTGTCGGTTAAAAGAGCAATTAAGTTTTTTAAGTTTTAATCTTTAATATTATTACACTAGTTAATTATAAATGCCACGAACTTATTTTGTTCTCATATAATAAAATATTGGCTTTCTGAGGATTTCTGAGCAATTTCTATGTTTTTTTTTTCAAGCTGGCCTTGACCAGATAGAACACAATGGATTTAAGGAGCAATAATAGGATAAATTCCAGAAGTTCCACTGAGATTAAAAAATGACCAGCCCCAAACATCGTTTGTGTACCCCCCCCCCTCCCCCTAGACGAAATCCTGAATCCGCCCTTGGTGAAATAGATATACTAAGTGACATATAAATCCGAACACCCAGTTTAAATGGTTTTATTTTAATAAAAGTTGGTGAATGTATTTATCTTACTGTAAATAACAAGTGAAAAAATGTTCAGCCTTATCAGTTGGACAGTCCGGTTTTTATACTGCCTTTTTTTAATTCACTAACGCTCTAAAAATGAATATTTCAGCCGCAGTAAAGAATCAACGTTGGCGGATTTTGGTTCTTGACATCCTTTACGATCGGTTACGATGCCTAGAGTACGGAGACCTGTACGATTTCGTCAACTTAGTGAGTTTGATAGGGGCCGTATAGTGGGACTTCGGGAAGCTGAACTTTCTTTTCGGGCAATTGCAGTTAGAGTGCAAAGAAGTGTAGACACTGTGGTTAGGTGTTGTCAGGAATGGCTTCGAGAAGGCCGTACGCAAAGAGCAAGGGGCACTGGACGCCGCCGTAGAACAACAGACCGTGAAGATCGCCGCCTAAGATTATTGGCCTTAAGGGACCGTTTCTCCACTACCAGGTCCATTGCAAATGAATGGTTTGCAGAACACGGAAGACCTATTGGCATGCGAAGTGTTTACCGACGAATGAGAAGTTTTGGCTTGTTTTCATACCGGCCACACTGGGTCCTCCCTTTAACTCGAGAACACCGACGTAATCGCCTTGAGTGGTGCAGACGACGGTCACTCTGGGATCAGGAATGGAACAGTATTGTCTTTAGTGACGAGTCTCGATTTTGTTTAGGCATGCACGATGGTCGTGCCAGGATTAGAAGGCGACGTGGTGAAAGGAGGAATCCACAGTTTTTTGTTGAAAGACATGTTCATCACACTGTTGGAGTTATGGTTTGGGGTGCTATAGCTTATGGTTCCAGGTCACCTTTAATCTTCATCAGAGGTAACATGAACGCGCAGCGTTATATCCACGAAGTTCTAGAACCCCATCTTTTACCCTATCTTGACACTTTGGCAGATCCGACTTTCCAACAAGATAATGCTCGACCACATGTTGCAAGAGTCACGATAGACTTCTTTCAACATAATGATGTCACATTGTTACTATGGCCACCAAGATCTCCCGACTTATCCCCAATTGAGCACGTGTGGGATATGATGGGTAGGAGATTGCTCAATTTGCAACGTCCTCCTCAGACTCTAGAAGCACTTCGAGAGGAGTTGGTGGTTGCCTGGAATGAGATACCACAGGAGGACATTTACCACCTGATCAGAAGCATGCCTAGGCGCGTTGGAGAATGCGTAGCACATCAGGGTGCATCCACACATTATAATAATTAATATATAATAATAATAATAATAATAATAATAATAATAAACGTCTTTATTGACCAAAAACATGGTACATTACATGGGGCGAGATTTAGCACCTGCTATTCCACCATCTAACCCCGTACAAAAGTGAAAAAAAAAACAAGTTATACAAAAACAAACAAAAAAAAAAAAATGTGAAACTACAAACATTAAGTCACAGTATAATAGGACTATTTGTGCCAATTTAGCTATAAAAAGAAGAAGAGATAATAGGTTATGAAGAAACGGAAAAATAATTAATGAAAAATACAAAAAGTATGAAAATGAAAGAACTTCTTAAGCTAGCGGTTGTTTTGCAATTCTTGTAAATATCTTTTTAACTGAGTTTTAAAACTCCGGGAGGACTGGATAGTCTTCAGATCCTGGCTTAAGCTATTGTAATATAAAATTGCATTGTATGTGAAAGTTCGTCTAAAAAGTGATGTGCGGTGTATTGGCATAGTTAAGGTGTCACGGTTACGAACCTGAAGATTATGCACAGACGCCCTTGGAACAAGTTTACAGCTGAGGTATTGAGGGGATGATGTTAGTATGATCCTGTGAGTAAAGCTGATAATGGAGTATTTGAAAAGGTTTTGAACGCTTAGCCATGCAAGATTACGATACAAGTGTGATACATGATCGAACTTTCTTAGGCCCTCGATAAACCGTACACAGGTATTCTGCATTATCTGCAAACGTTTTGCGTTAATAGACGTCAAACATGGGTAATATATGGATAAGCCATATAACATTTTAGAAATAACTAAACTGTGACACAATTTAATTTTGATGTTTCTATGCAGAATATGTTTGTTTGCAAATAGAAGCCTGAGGGATAGATAACATTTTTTCAAGACATTATTCAGATGGGAGTTAAAACGTAAGTCCGAGTCAAAGTGAATGCCCAAATTTTTTACTATTTCAGAAAAAATAATTTCCTCCCCATTAACTTTGATGTGAATTAATGGTTTAAGGTTTTCACATAATCTTTTATTGCCAAATAATATAGCAGAACATTTTGAGGGATTTAGTCTCAAGTTGTGAGAGCTGCAGTACCTATTAACACTATCCAGATCCGCATTTACTAGCATCATGGACTCCTGGACATTGTCGGCATTAAAATCACACTTCATCTGCGTATCATCAGCAAAAAATTGAGCATGTGTATTCTTGAAGTTATCATGTAAGTCTGCAGTGTAAAGTAAAAACATCAATGGTCCCAGTACTGAGCCTTGTGGAACACCTGACGGAATGTACCTTGGTGTCGAAATTTGATTATTGATATTTACTTTTTGCCTACGTTCCCTTAAATATGACCTAATAAAGTTGCAGGCAACTTCATCGAAGCCATAGTAGTGGCACTTGGCAACAAGCAGTCGATGGTTAAGCGTATCGAAGGCCTTGGAAAAGTCTAATAGTACCAGCAAGCTCATGTTTTTACTGTCGATGGAAGATATGATGCTATCAATGAGATAAGACAAGGCTGTAGTTGTACTGCGGTTTTTCTGAAAGCCTGATTGATGGGTGGGGATTATATTATGTGCATTGAGATGATCGAGAATCTGTGTATAAGTTACTCGTTCTAAAATTTTAGACATTATTGGCAATATGCTTATTGGTCTGAGGTCAGCGATGGATATCGGATTAGACAATTTTGGCAGAGGAGTCACCAGAGCTGTCTTCCAAAGGTCGGGAAAGTATCCAGTTTCCAAGCAAATATTAATAATATGTAGCAGATGAATGCCAATTACTGGAAAGCATAACTTTAACATTTGTAACGTGATACCATCCGTTCCAGAAGCATTGGATTTTATACTGCAGATAACAGTTTTAATCACATCTAAATCAACTAGCTTAAAAGAAAATGAATTTCTTTGCAAAAAGTTATTTGTTCTGTAGTAAAGTATTTTTTCAAAGCACGCTTCATCACTGTTTTGAAAAACTGAGGTAAAGTATTCATTGACTTTGTAAGGGTCTGTGAGTGTTGATGGGATTTCAGAAGATTTAATTGCTTGAACGCGCATATTTCTTAAAGATTTGTATAATAAAGAGGAATTTCTCTGATTTTGTAAATGATCCAAAAAGGCAGACTTTTCATTCCGTAACGACTGTAATGCATAATTTCTCAAAGATTTGTAATTATTCCAATTTTGAACAGACGGATTGCTTTTAAATTTAGACAGCGCTTTATCTCTTTCCTTGAAAATTAACTTCAAATTGGCGGTCAACCATGGTGCTTTCGGTCTAGTGACACGCACTGTCCGAATTGGGCAATGTAAATCAAAGATGGCATTGATGTTGTCAGTCAAAAATTTCAATTTGGTTTCAACGTCACTAAAGTATAAGACCTGCTCCCAGTTCATTTGATGTAAGTCTCGGTTGAAGTTATCTAAGTCGAAGTGTTTATAGTCTCTGAAAGTCACATACTTATGTACTTTATTTAAACTACAAAGTAGGTCACAGAAAACCATTTGATGGTCACTAATGATATCAGCGTTGATGGTACCCTTGTTACCGCAAACCTCAACATCAGACAGAAATATGGGATCCAAGAGAGTGCTACTTGTCTCAGTAATACGAGTGGGATCTTCGATAATTTGTGTAAAGCCATATGATTGAAAACATTCACTGATTTTATTTTTGATCAATAAGTTAACGTTTAAATCACCTAACATGAATAAATTGTCGTATGTAGTTACTAGGCCAGGTAGCAAATTATCGAGACATTCGATAGCATTCAAAACATTTGCACTCGGAGGTCTATACATTACACCCAGGCAGTAACTACAGTGACCAATTTTAAATTTAATGAACATATGCTCCAAGCAAGCATCTGTGTAAGAAGTAAGTACCTCGAACTTGATGTTGCTTCTAATATAAATACCGACACCACCACCACGGGATGGCCTATCATTTCTACAAAAGCTGAAGCCAGGGATATTAACAGTTTCAGAGCTAGTACATTCGGACAACCAAGTTTCCGATACAGCAACTATATCTAATTTTTTTTCAAAAACTAACTCTACAAAATCGGCAAAATTGGAAAGTAACGACCTTACATTTATGTGAGCTATTCTAATATATTTTTTATGTTCCATAATTGATTTTAGATTTAAGATTATTTATGTAATGTTGTAACACCAAGCAGGAACCTTCGTCATTCGACGAATGGCAAACATCATATTTAGTTTTATATTTTTCGTTACTTTTAACACAATTAATGCACTTAAGGACTTCGGACGAGCATTCTTTATACCGATGTTCACAGCTGCATGAAGAACACACAATGGACGACTTACAGTCTTTTTCAAGATGACCTATTGCACTGCACTTGAAACATCGCACCACTCTAACATGGTCAGCAACGAAGCATTTGCTGAATCCGACATATACATATTGACGTGACATAAAGAGACTTCTTACCTCAGGTGACACCTCAAGTACCAAATGTGTAGCGTTAGGGTAGTTTAATTTCGTTACAAATTTAATTTCACGATTTTGTAGATCTTGAAGGTCATTAATAGATGAAATATTGTCAATAATGTCAGCGACACTGGAGTTTTCAGGAATCTGAATATTTTTAACCATAATTCGGGGATTATACAGCTTAGTATTACTAACTTCATATTTCCTTCCTAATTTGCTAGAAACATGTTCCTTTAGTTTTCCCAACGATTTGTCATCATCGCAGCAAATAACTACACCATTGCGAATTTTCTTGATACCACTTAAACACAGTTGAAGATCCTTGGGGTTAATATTATTTTTAATATCATTCGACACGTCAGTATTAGATATCGAGTTATTGTTCGATTTAACAATAATCCCAGCTGATGATAGTATGTGTTGATTTTGACTTTTTTTGGCTGTGCTACAAGAAACAGTACCTGTGTTTGCCTGGTTAAGAAATGGTCCCCTTGTTTTTGCAGCGTAGGATGATGATTCACTGCTTGTAAATGATAATTTTTCCTTGAGGAGCTCATTGTTGTATTTTAATTCACTGTTAAGGTTCACTAGTAACTCTTTCTCACGATTGAGGCATTCTACTTCATGACGAAGCACTATAACGTCAGTCGCTGGAGTATTAGGTGTCGACTTGCACTTTGTGGTACAACCTTTGCACCTCCAATTTTTCCTTTCGGTGAAGAATAACTTAGCGATATTCTCAAAACATTTTGTATGAAGAGATATACTGCAATTTTCTGCATCGCACGTAATACCACCCGATTTACGTATTTCATCGCCACAAATTTCACAGATTTTGTCGCCCCGGCTCAAAGCGACATCTGCACCGGCCGGCATCTCCGAGCGGTATCGCGTATTACTGTTACATTGTATTGCTTTTCCTTCTTTTTCCTTCTCTTCCTCTCCTTCTGAATGATTTTGATTTTTATTTTTTTTTCTTACACCTTGACTCATATCAAATGCGCTACTGTTTTGTTCTTTTTCTTGCCTTCAGCCTAGTTATATCCTATATATATTAACAATTAATAATATTAAAGGTCAAAGGGCTTTAAAGCAGTGCACTCATTTTGAAATTTTTATCATTTACTCATTATGCATTAAGTACTTATACAAAATTTTATTAAAATACAACCATTTAAACTGGGTGTTCTGATTTATATGTCACTTAGTATAGATAGATTTTAGATCAATAGACAAACACAATACTTTAGCTGGTACACGATTTTGACTTCAAATAAATGAATGATGATGTAATTTAAAAGTGAAGTACTAACCTGCGAATCGCGTTCCGAACTCCACGGCTTTTTGGCGTTCCAATCGGTACTTGCGTGACCCGCATAGTACTCGAGGACTCCAGTAATTTTAGGTCGTAAAGTTTTTAGTCTAACGTTATTAACGACTGCCGTGTTGAAATGTAAAGAAAGCTCTGCCATCGAATCTGTCGGTGATTAATGTAAATATCTTACGATTTAATCAAAGATGCTTGACGATTTCATAAAGTAGCGACGTGTTTGATCATATCTGGCCAATCATCAATGAGACATTCCATGAAATTGTCAATTTTACGATATGGCTACGACATATGCACCCATTAATTATTTTCTACCATCTGTAGTGAAGGCAACGAGTCTTATACCAGGCTGTTCGGCCACATATCAACTGTTTGCCTGGAATTAAAAGACGCCATAATGCCCATTGTATGTAACCCATCACCTGAAGGCTACATTCCTGAGAACGATGTGATACATAAGGAAGGCGATGCATCGTTCAAGGCTCAAGCCACTCTTGTCTATGCATGGAGGACTATGAAAGAGATGACACTACTATTGGCTGAAATGGTGGAGCAGACTGTGAAGTTGGAGGACCAACAGAGAATGCTCGATGAAACGATGCTAATCAAAATCGGAGAGTTTTTCATCAATGTGTTCATTGAGAGCAAACATAGAGGCGTGTATGAACAGGCATTTGTCGGATTTCGTATGATATGCGGGTCTTTTTGGAGGTAAGCAACATAATGCTAAGTTTTATTTGTTCACGATCGATTCACGGTACTGTATCATACTCAGCACGACAAATAATAATAATAATAATAAACGTCTTTAAATATTAAATAATATATACAATACATGTGTATGTATATATAAAGTGTAACTATAGTGGCGAAGTTTAGCAATATGCTACTCTAACACTTAACCACTAAAGTTAAATATTGCGTTGTTAACAGTTAACACGAACAAAACGCAAAATATATATATATATATATATATATATATAACAAATCACTTATAACCCATATGAGAAGTGAAAAATGAGATATTTTGTGTGCACATACTGCCACTCTCAAAAGATCAATGAAATATTGAGAAAAAAGTTAATCGTTCAAATAACTGAACTTAACATTGTAGCGGAAACGTGGTAAACTCATGGTCTTAAATTTACTATCCAAAGAATTATATATTGCAGCAACGTTAGAAACTTCATTGGAACAGAGATGTTGTATGCTTCGGAATTCTGATAACGTGCCTGTCTCTAATAATTCTATCGTGAATGGTGTTATTAAAAATTATTTTTTCACATAGGTATTCAGGCTTAAATCAGCAAAAATGTAACTTGACCAACTGGTCAAACTTTATCCATCTCAACTCTGCATATTTGTGAGAGACATGGTCGAACTTTCTCATGCCGAATATAAAGCGAACACAGCTGTTTTGAATTAATTAGATTGTGTGTTTAGTGATCTGATCCAAACAGGGAAAATATAGAATACTGCAGTAGTTCAAGACAGACACAACGCAGGTCTCGCAAAGTTTTTTCCTCATTTTGAAATTTTAACAGATATCTGTTTGAATAAAGACTGCGTAAACGTGAATTGGTTTTTTGTGTCAAATTTTTTACATGCTCGGTAAATCTTAGTTTTGTATCAACTTATTGTCTATGTTCACATTTAAGAGCGAAACAACGTCGTTTCTCCTGCTCTCTGAACAAAACAATAAAATCTTAGATTTTACCGGGTTTATGCTGAGGTTGTGATCTGCTGAATATTTGCATAGACTATCAATATCTGCTTGTAATACTTGGACAGTGCTCTGTATATCTTCTATACCGAAACAATGGGAGAGCTGGATGTCATCAGCGAACCATTGAATATCAGAGTTGTAAACTAGATAAGTCAAGTGTATATATTAAAAACAAAATAGGTCCCATAATGGAACCCTGAGGCACTCCTGAAGGTATGCGAGTGACATCAGATGTAATACCCTTCACTGAAACACATTGAGTCCTGTTTTTAAGATAGATTTCAAAAATATTGATTACAACCTCATCACAACCAACAGAACGTAGCTTAGCACATAAAAGATTATGATCTATCTTATCGAAGGCTTTAGAGTAGTCGACTGATATTAAAGCTAAACCCATTTTTTTTGTCGAGAACACGAAATATGTTGTCACATATGTTTAATAAAGCCGATGTTGTATTGTAATGTTTTCTAAATCACGATTGTTTAGGTGGGATTATCTGATGTACTTCAATGTATGATGTAAGTTGAAGTTGAACAATCTTTTCAAGGATTTTTGACAAAAGAGAGAGCCCAGGTTTCAAGACATAGATTGATAATGTGAACTAAGTGGAAAAATATAACGGGTAGGCTTACCTTTACCATAGTTAGCGTAAGACCAACTATTCCTTTGGCATCTGATTTAAGATATTTAATTGTTTGTAGAATTTCTGAAGGAATCAATGATTCTGAATGAAAAAGAATCAGGTGGAAAGAAGTGACGATTTTTGTATAGGTGGCATGATTCTTCCGAGGCATTATTTGTACTGTAAACTGACATAAAATAGTCATTGATTTCATTTGGATCAGATAGATTATCTGGAAGAGGGGATTTTGTCCGAGAATGTATATTAAGCTGCTTTAAGCTAATCCATACCTTTTTTTCGTCATTCTGTTCAGATAAAAATTGTAGATATGCTGTTTTATCTTTCCTCGCCTGAGTAAGCGCGTGATTTCTTTTTTGCTTGTAAATATTTAGGTTTTCTACAGTTTTATTTGTTTTATGTGTGGTATGGGCAATGTCTCTTTGTTTAAGAACGTCACGTAGGCGGGGAGACAGCAATGGAGCAGGTAGGTGGTTTGTTTACTCTAAAAGTAGTTACAGGAGCATGTTTATCATAAACTCTCATCAGTGTATTTATTAGGAACTCAACTTTAGCATCGATATGGTTCATAAAAAATAAGTCGTCTAAATTTGCTGAAACTAAGTAACTTAAAGAAAATATTCCTCGTTTAAGCATTTGATGTTCCTTACAGTTACAAACCTTTGTTTATTTTTAAAATCAGGAATGCAGAGAGTGCACGATACCATTTTGTGGTCAGATATGCCGTTAGAATCGAGAACCAAACAGTCGGAAATAATGTCTGGTTTATTAGTAAAAACTGGATCTAATAAGGATGCTGTGTTACTTGTCACTCTATTAGGGTCACTGACAATTTGAGAAAAACCCACCATTTGAAAGCATGGAGAAAGGACGTTGCCGCTCAAAATATCAACATTCAGATCTCCTACAATAAGAATGTTATCAAAATCGTTTGACATTAACGGTAACATGAGATCTAGAGCGCTGATGCAATCACTGAGGTTTTGTGAGGGTGGTCTATACAACACGCCCAAAAGCAAAACGTATCTGTTTATTTTTATGCTGACCCACAGTTGTTCCAAGCAATTTCCAAAGTTGTTGTCAAAGTTAATAATTCCACCCTGAAGGTCAGCGGATATGTACGAGCCCCTTCCCACTTCAGTTGGCCCAACTATTGAAACCTTAGTTTTTTTCTTATCAAACACAAATAATAAAAATGAAGCAGGGTGTTATAGGTTTAAAATATTAACAATGAATATTTTTATAATATATAGTACAAAACACCAACTTTATCACTCCCTAATCAAATTTGCAACACAAAAATAACACATGTTGCAATTACAGCATATCAACCTATTTTCATTTCAATGCAAAATAAGTCCATAACGTATAGGTGGCTGTGAAAAATAAAAGCCATGACAATTGTTTTTATCAATCACAGCTGTGAGAATACGTTTAAAATAGTTTTGGGTAGTTAATGTTTTCAAAATGGGTAGAGGAAAGGTTATTAGTGAGAAAATTCGGTTACTGGTAATTAAATTTTTTAATTCTGGGAAATCAAACTCAGAAATTGCAACTTTGTTTGACTTATCGCGGTACAGTGTGAGAAATATTGTTAGAAGATATAACGTAACTGATTCAGTTAATATTAAGCCACGAAAAAAACGTAATATCACAAATGCCGACCGAAGAGCATTAAGAAGAATAATCGTGAAAAACAGGCCAATTATTTACAATTAAGTGCTCTGTGGAGTGACGCTGTTGGAAGGAGAATTTCGAGGTCCACAACTCATTGAGAGGCCCACAAACTGTGATTTAGCACTTGCAAGGTAAGTTTTCTTATAAAAAAAGTGAAGTAAAAACCCTAAAGTTGCACAACTTGTTTATAGGCCAAAGAAAAGCCACTGCTAACTCCACTGCAAAAGAAAAATCGGCTTAGATGGGCTAAAGAACATAGAAAATGGACACCTCAACAATGGTGTGCAATACAATGGAGTGATGAGGCCCGATTCGAAGTTTGTGTTGGTGACAGTCGCAGTAGAGTTATTCGCAAAAAATGAAGCATTCCATGAAAAAAAGAGAAAAGTGAAATTTCCAACATCCATTATGGTCTGGGGCAGTATGTCATCAAAAGGAGTAGGAAAACTTGATTTTATTGATGGAAATGTGGATACAAACAAATACATATTTGGCAATTTTAGAAGAATCGCTTTTACCAGTGATGGAAGAATGTTTGACATCCGGCCAAGATTTTGTGTTTCAGCAAGATGGTGCAGCGTGCCAAACCTCAAAAAAGGCTATAAAATGGATCGAAGGGAATAATGTACCACTTTTGAAATGGGTTTCTAGCGGTCCAGATCTGTCGCCTATTGAAACTTTGTGGCACTAGAAAAAGGTTCTATGACAACATCCTGCTCGTAAAATCACCGAACTGAGACAAAAGCATTTTGCCAAAACTTGGTTATCATTATGCCCCAAAGAATTTCAGCCGTAATAAAAAATAAAGGTGATGTTACGCAATGGTAATCTTTCAATTGTTGCTTTGTTAACTTCGCGCATTTATTCGCACATTGTTTATTTGTTCAGATATTCTAATAGTTATAGGTCTAAGTGATTTCAAATATGTATTTTACGACTAGAGTGTATCTAAAATGTTTTTGAGAAAATAAGTTGTTTTAGAAGTAAATAGTTTCGTCATGTTTAGTTTATAAAGGCATATTTTGCTACAAATCTTGAAGTGGGCCAACTGAAGTGGGAAGTGGCTCGTAGACTCCTACTCCGCCATCGCGGGATCCCCTGTCACTACGGAACAGATTGTAATTATTGATACTCACTGCATCATTGGTAACGTATTGGCTTAACCACATTTCACTTACAGCGAAAATACCCAATGGTAATCTTTCAATTGTTGCTTTGTTAACTTCGCGCATTTATTCGCACATTGTTTATTTGTTCAGATGTTCTAATAGTTATAGGTCTAAGTAATTTCAAATATGTATTTTACGACTAGAGCGTATCTAAAATGTTTTTGAGAAAATAAGTGGTTTTAGAAGTAAATAGTTTCGTCATGTTTAGTTTATAAAGGCATATTTTGGTACAAATCTTGAAGTGGGCCAACTGAAGTGGGAAGGGGCTCGTAGACTCCTACTCCGCCATCGCGGGATCCCCTGTCACTACGGAACAGGTTGTAATTATTGATACTCACTGCATCATTGGTAATGTATTGGCTTAACCACATTTCACTTACAGCGAAAATATCGAACCGCTCAGTCTGAATCAGGTCAATAGTTGCAGCAAAGTCGGACATGAGAGATCGCACGTTCATTGATCCTAACTTATCCATAATCTGTTCTAGCTTCAAGGCTGAGAACATGGTTCTCAAAAAGCGGACATGCTTTATCCAATGCAGCATGCTCAACATTTATTCATATTGTACGATATTTACGATTATACTGTACACAGTTTGCTCATTTCACAGAATCATTATCACAATTTTTATAAGAATGGCCACTAGAACACTTAAGACACGTAGATACATTAGATGCACAGTTCTTCTCAAGGTGACCAAATGAACAGCATTTTCGGCACTGCATAATATTCAGGTGATCACCTACGGTGCACCTCTTCCATCCCTCGTAGACGAAACCTTTTGCTAGTAGAAGTTTTCTAATAGATGGAGACACTTCTAGAACTAGGTGCATATTTTTTGAATCCCTCAGCTTTAACTTTGTGACTACTTTCATCGAGGTGGAAGAATCTTCATCGTTCAAGTTATTTAAAGACAATATGTTTTGAACAATACTATCATAATCGCCCAAATCATCATTAGAAGAAACATTTTTAATTATAATACAATATATTCTAATAGCAGTGGCTCAACTGTTAGTCATGTAAAGAGCGTGATATCACCAGTTACGTTATGCTCACGACACGGTCCTAGTATGATACAGGTAAACAACCAATGATCTTTACAAAACATTCCTTGCCTTGTACATTTACAATTTAGTCATTTTGTTCCAGATCTTCAAATCCCAAGCTGAACACGCTTCCTAAGGTTTGGCTTCAAGATGCACTGGATCTCTGCTCTGGAGAAAGTAAAAATGAGAATTTATGTGTTACAAGGCGAAGCGCGGGTGTTCCTTTTCTTGTAACGGTTAGTACTGATAAAGTATATATTAGCTCTTTATTACAGACTTACAATTATATCATTTATTCCACTTTATTTTATTGCAAGTTCCATTCGTCAATCCAATTGCCTGCGCGAAAATAAGCTTAAAAGGGAAATTGTGTCTGTTTTATATCCTACGCCACAGGGCGAGGAAGTATTGTAATCGCGAAAAATTTCGAAAAAAGACATTGAGTTTTCTGGATGTTATATGACATGTACATCACGAAAACTATTTCTGTCGGTCCGTCTGTCCGGTATTCTTTGGCCCATCTATAACTCGAGAAGTACCGATCGGATTTTGATGAAATTTTCACACAAGGTTGTTACTATGTCAAGGACGGAAAAAACTGTAGCTTTTGAAAATTGGTCCAGTCGCGGCGGCGAAAAAAAAACAATAACGAAAGAAATTAAAATAGCTCAAACTTAGTTTTTTGACTCAGTTGAACATTTGTTAAAAAAAATTTGAGGTTGAAATTCGAAGAAGGGTTGGAGGTTGTGAGACAATTGTTTGGTCTTGGAATATTTATATGCTTCCAACCCTGGTAATTCTAACTTTATATTCGCCGTGTTTCACATATAATAGATTTCTGCGTACATTTGCCTTTAAAACTTAGAATGCTAGACGGCAAGGCAGATAGTAACACCACTTTTATTAATTCGTGAATGTGTATTTGAAATTCACAATAAATCAAACTGTTTCTTCAGGAACATGCAATTTAAGTCAGGTGAACGGGCTGGCCACGAAATTGTACCATACCGCTCTATCCATCATCATTGTTGTTTAAGATTCATTTAGCATGATTGCTACAATTACATTCTTCTAAAAAACTAAACAATTACATAACATACAGACATTCAAAAAAAAAACAAAATTTGCATCTCTAAGAATTTTCATTGTCCATGAAATATTCCTTTAATTTTCTCTTAAATATCTTTAAATTACAAGTAGACTTTATATAGTCTAAATAAATTTCGCCATTCAAGAGCTCTGCCAGCTCAAATGGTACGATGGTTCTCCCATTTAGAATCCATGAATCCCGGTCCATACGTTTACTTTAAAACGATACGATGACGCCGCTTTTTATTACTCCTACGGAAATTACTGCGACCCTACTTGGCAACATTGGTGTGACGACTGGAATTGTATGTGAACATTCAAATGCAGCATATTGTTAGGAATCTTCTTGGATAATACGTTAATCAATGGTCCTAGCTTTTAAAAAAAACTCGACATTTTCATTTGCTTATGGCATTATTTTTAGGCGCTTTTAAGCTCAGAACCGGTTATCGACAAGAAGCGTTTTCACGAGTGCGTGGGAATTCTATTTAAGACATGCAGGAACACAGATGCTAAGAATGTAAAATCTCGAACAATATGTATGAACACCCTCACTGCCATATGTCGACTCAGCTCCCTAGGAGAATGTGTCGCTTCTTATGTTGGATTTGGCATGTTGATTGCCATCAGTGGATTCAGCAGTCCTGCTTGGGGGGTTTGTATATTTTATTTTTAAACACGAACAAGAGATGAAATGAATCATCATATTTTCTACCCTGAATGTATTTCTAAAACCAGGCATAATAGAGAACCATGAATATATGTATTTTTTAAAGACAAATAGAGAAGATGGGGTATTCTTACTTTGCTTTAATGTATGTCTCGAGTAGTATATACATTTAATTTGAGTAAATATTTAAGCTAAAAGCTTGGAATAACTCAACAACCCCTTTCATAATTGTTTAAAATTTCATGCACACATTATCTGAAATCAATATTTTTACATCATCTCTATTGGAGATTTTATGTATTAGTAAAATGTTTTTGTACTTTATCGTATTTGGGATCTAAAGAAACATAGTTTGCTGTCGTAAGGTTTGCAATGTTACGGATTTTTTTCTGGTCACCTTTTAATCAGAATAGGAAGGTTCGCCATTTTTTAATTTTTACTCAGAGATTTTGTTATTAAAAAACGATAAAAAAATTGAGCAAAAAATATTGATATTTACGTCGACTAAAAGCATTTCAAAATCAAGGATCGGCGCCAGGCTGGAAAACGTACCTGTGCGCGAGACTAGACCGCGTGACGTCAGTATCCAGACACACCTAGCTAGCTGACCCGCTGCATTTACCATTCTCACAACACCGCCCCAATAATCGGTTTGGAGTAGTTAGAGCTGGTACGATAGATTATTGATAAATTCTGTGAGCTTTGACGGTGTTAAATGTCGAACAGAAAGTGGTGTTTTGTGCCAAAATGTACAAGTACGTCAAGTACAACACAACAAAAAAATTTGTGAGTGTTCCAAAAGCTGCCGCATAACGTAAAAAGTGGTTTGACGCAGCTCGAGGAGATGTAAAATCAGTTTCTTCCACGTCGACCATGTACTGCTGCGAAGATCATTTTGACCTGGAAAAAGATATGGAAAACTATCTACCCTACAAGATGAGTACTGTTCGAGCCCGGACGAATCCTAATATTGCACCTCATAAATTTGCATGTCAACTGGGTAGACAATTAAGCTCTACGAAACGAGTGTTCAGCGAAAAAAGGGCAAGGCAGAAAGACATCGCCGAATATTTGCAGCCAGCGGCGGCACGCCGGGCGGGACCCTCAACCGAAAAGTTCGAGCCTCAATGTGTGGAAGTTATTGAGGAGGAGCATGATGAACTGCCTGAACCTTTAACAGTAGAAGTTCACTCACAGGTATGTGACAAGGCATGACAATCCAAAGAGGTACATTTTAGAAGGAAGTCAGTTCAAATCTCGCAAAAACGGAAAGTCATGTATGTTGCTGTATCGCCAATATTGCTGCGCTTGCTAAACAGATTTCAGAGCGGTCAGTAAAACGTTTGCAAGTGGAAATACTAAATTATTGTAATATCGTATACTATACTTGTTTAGACAATTTCACTAAAAACGTTATTCAAGTTATTCAAAACAATTGTATTTTTTTTTTTTTTTATACTCCAACTACCACGAAGGCCTAAGGCCTAAGCACCCATTGGGTACCGTGGGGCTATGGGGGATACATGGGAAAGGGGGGACGCCACACGGACTCTGGCCAGGGAACACGTGTGCATGCAACATGCACACATTCTATTCAATTTTTCTTACAATGTTGCTATTATTTATAATGACCTTCCTAAAGTATATAAAGAATTTTCATTACCTGTCTTTCGAGAAAAAGTTAAAACATTATTACTCAACCCTCCAAACATATAATTTACGTAATCATTCATTTCTTTTTTATTCCATCTTTAAATCAGATTAATAATTTTTTGGTGCATTTGGGTTTGGAAAGTATGCCTTTTTCTCTTTTTTTAAATTTTACTTTCGATGTAATGAACCAAATCTGTTTGTGGATAGTGTATTCTTTTGAACATCTGCTAGAGACTATATGGTTAAGTGTAAGAGTAGCAGCATGCTAAACTTCGCCATATAAGTCTGACATTTGGCTATACTACAATGTAATTGTGGATAAATAAAGACGTCTATTATTATTATTAAATCTTGAAAGTCCCGCAATAACTGAACCATCCGAATCTGATTCGTATGAAGCCAGTGGAAGCAGTACTGAAAGTAGTGACAGCGAAGCTGACCAGCTTACTGCCGAGATCGTAGTCATTCTAAGCGCAATATTAGTCAACGTTTAGAACCTGGCTTCATTGCCCAATCCCCCGAATGCAGCCCTAAACTTTGTTATTTTAGTAGCTATAAAATTCTATAATGTGACTTCTCCCCTCCCCAAATTTAAGTATTCCCCAACAGACCCTAAAAAAATAAGATTCTCTCTACATTCCTGGAATTTCTCTCATTGAAAACATATTAGGTACCATACTTTACTTCAGAATAGTGTAATAATGCCTCATTATGCATGCAAAAAGAACCAATTTCGGGGCTCTTAATAGGCGTAACAAGGTTGTATGAATTCCATAATATTTTACCTTACCTTTAGAAAAAAACAGAGATAAATAGCCTTCAAAATTATTTTCACGAGCAGGCATTATTATGTCTTAATATTATTAGCTTTCAATAGACTAAAGCAAAGCAGGATCAATTTTTGCAGAGAAATACAAAAATGTACTACCCATTGGAGCTAAACAAAAAAAATTAGCTTCATATAGGTACTTACCGAACTACTTTAACAACGCTGCTCTGAGGTTCATTTAAATTTGCATTATTTGCTAAAAACTCCATTTCCACTTTCACATGGGGTAAACTTCGCGAATCAGCTTTCTGATAACCTTGGAGCATTGTGCTAGCACAAATAAATAAAGTACATAAACGTCGGTCCCAGTTTATATAAATTCGTATTCGTATACTCTTCACTCCGTATACAAGACAATACAAGATACAAGTACTCTATGAGGGCCACAGCATGTGTCTGGCTACTGACGTCCCTCGGTCTAGTCTCGCGTACAGGTACGTTTTCTAGCCTCGCGTCAATCCTTGATTTTAAAATACTTTCCGTCGACGTAAATATTGATATTTAACACTCAAACTTCTTCGACCGTTTTTTAATGAAAAAATCCGTCGATTTTAATTAAATTAAGAGAAATACGAAAAATGTCGAACCTTCCTATTGATCCCAGGACAAGGAAATACATTTTTCCGAAACGATAGCGTTGTCTAGTAACGCTGACGCGGCAATCTGCCGCGTTGCCAATAGGTTACACCATTTGCTTGAAATAAGATGCATGTTGAAAATATGCGTTAGTTTATTCTCTACCCCCAAATAATGGGCGTACATATTTTTGAATTGTGACTAATTGCGACGAACCTGTTTAGGATCGATTCCGGATCGGTCCCAACGGCGTTCCATTTTAGGTCGAAATAGAAGGTTAGGCCCGCTACAACATTGTATGATTGGTTCGCTTGGTAACTCCGCATCTCGTACATTCCAAGGCAAGGTTTCCACCTCCATGATCATAGATCATCGATTTTGATCAGTACCCATCTAGCGCACATTGGAAGTGATAATTTGTATTGCGTAATGATATCTTTTACATCGCTCACAAAATATAACAATAACTCAGGATGTGTTGATTTTGTCGCTATCGGTGGAAATCAAAGATAATTTTAAAATAAAACCCAAAAATCGCATCAAAATTGAAATAAATAATTCTAATCAAAATGAAAACAATATATTAACATCCCTCTTGGGTTTTACAGTAACCTAATCTATTGTAGAAGCCTGTACGAACATTTTCTGGTGTAACATATTGGCAACGCGGCAGATTGCACGACCTTTTGCTTCACCATTACAAGGCAATGTGATGATGACCTTCGCTCTTCAGCCGGCTTCTATCTCTTCCTAACATGTGTTGATACACACTGGTCACGCTTCTCTCTCGTACACATTGAACTCGAGCAGTCAGATAAATTTGGTTTTCCCTTGCATTAAAGTGTTCGTTCTGATTTATACGAGAGATGTCTTTTAAGTTTTGCATATGGAAATAAAACAACACGGTAGGTAGTTTTAAATGACTTTATTGTTTTTCGAAGTATTCTCCACGAAGATTAATAATAATAAACTTATTCCACTCGTTTGCTGGCAGATCCAAAACGGCATTTTTGAATACGTCAACTTTTTCTTCTGGTGACTGGAATCTTTGACCACGCAGTCTGTTTTTAATTTTCTGGAAAGTAAAGAAATCGTTAGGACTTAGATCGGGACTATATGGAGGATGGTCCAATAATTCCACGTTTTCTTCCGTTGTTTACTGCCTTGTTTTTTGGGCTGTGTGCGAGCTTGCATTGTCTTGGTAGAGAATGCTTCTTCTTTCGGGGTTGATTTTTCGAAGCTCGGTGATGACTTTTGGCAAACAACTGGTGGTATACCAATCCGCAGTAACAGTTCTTTGCTCATTAAGAGGAATTGTTGCAATATGACCCGCTTTTGACACAAATGTCGCGACCATCTTTTTCGAAACGGATGACTTTTGTTGGCTTTTCTTCACCTTGGAATACCCAAACAGCCGACTGTCGTTTATTTTCTGGTTCATAACAGTAAATCCACGATTCACCACCAGTAAAAATGCTGTACACATTTTTTGAGTTTCCGGAATTGAAACGGTCAAGCGTTTTTTGACACCAATTAACCCTGGCTGCTTTCTGGTCTTCAGTCAACAGGTGGGGTATCCAACGAGAAACTAATTTTCTTACTCATAATTCTTCACTTCACCTTCAAGGACGCGTCAATCTCGCGATATGTCACATGTCTATCTTTAATGATGAGTTTGCGCACAGCATTGACGTTTTCCTGGGTGACTGCCGTTTTTGGTGCACCCACCCTGGGATCGTCGCTAAGTCTCACCCGTCCACGTTTGAATTCTCCATACCAACGGGAAATTGTCGACTGATGTGGCGCTTCGTTGCCGAAAACAGACAGTAACTCAGCAAGGCATTCTTGTTGCGATAATTGTCTCTGAAAGTTGTAATAAATTATGGCGCGAAAATTTTCTCGGTTAGGTTCCATTTTTCTAATGACTTGGTGACACTTAAAAATTCACTGTAGTGAGAACACTACACGTATTGTTGTGAAACTTTGAATTTAAGTTTACTAAAGAGTGAGGTTAAGGTAGAAAACAAACGGAGCGACTTTCGTCGACTCGACCGTCGAGTCGACGGTCGAAAAAATTGTTCAAACGGGGCGACCACTTTCGTCGAGGAGGCAGTCGCGTGTCGTATCCGCGGTCCCTGGCAACGAGAGCAGGTTTGCTAGTAGTGTTCAATCAAAAAAGCAATGGACCTAGACCTAGATGATGAATATGTAATGCTACTGTACTTGTTTTACCGGAGACGAATGAAGAAAAAAAAGGGGAGGCGTCTCTGGATTCATCCAATTATTTCACAGCGCAAAGAAAAAGGCTTTTTTACTATATTGTGGCCACAGCTAAAACAGGACGAAGAAAAATTTTGCAATTTCACAAGAATGTCCCAGTTTTCTTTTTATGAACTTCTCACTGCTATAGAACAAGAATTAAGAAAAGAAAATACTGTTATGAGGTCTGGGTCTATTTCGTGTGCCATCCCTAAAATCTAAATGAATACAAAATTAAAAAAAAGATATTGTTTCAAAATAAATATCTTTTAATTTGAGAAGATAGCGGAATTTATAAAATCCGTGATCCAACATATTCCATCGCGTGATTCAGTACTTACGCGTGTGAATTTCGAAATAAAATGCGTCTGAATTGATACACTTCAGAACATGGCATGATGTGTCGATGCCGCATCGAGTGCCGCTGCAAAGTCGCGGGGAAATCATATGTCGACTCGACTTCAAGCGGCGGGGCGCCGCGTCGAGTATCTGTATGTTTCATTATACGTAGTCATGCCATAAGTTCTGTCCCTCGTTTTCAAACAAGTGTAGACCTGTTAATACTTGTCCGATTGTTTACATTGTGGTGTCAGTTGATTAAGCGCTTTTCGGGTAATTACATATACCTCAGTTTGTATTGATCTCTCGAAGCATAACGATGGAGTGGGGCAAGGCAGAGAACCGTATTGCAGTGATAGCTTTACATAAGTGTAATCACAGTGCTAGTCAGATTTTTGAACTCTTACGCGGCCTTCAAATATCGCGTAAATTTGTGTCTAGGACCATTCAGCGGTACAATGAGACGTCCTCTGTTGATGACAGGCCAAGAAGCGGAAGACCTCGTCAAGTAAGGACTTCAGCAGCCATCAAAGCCGTAAAAGCCAGGATTCAAAGGAATCCACTCCGGAAGCAGAAGATCCTATCCAGGGAAATGAAGATTCCTGTCCTGACGATGTCGCGTATCATTAAACAAGGCCTAGGGCTAGGGGCTTACCGGAGACGTACGGGCCAGCGACTTACGGCCACCTTGCGACACATCAGGGCGACAAGATCCAAGAAGCTCTTGGAGAGGTACGCAGCTGGGGGATTCCGAAAGATTTTGTTCACGGATGAGAAAATCTTCACCATAGAAGAAAAATTCAACCGACAAAATGACAAAGTGTATGCAAGGAGTTCACAGGAAGCTTCGGAGATCATTCCGAGAGTTGAGAGAGGCCACCACCCTGCGTCAGTCATGGTTTGGTGGGGGATGTCCTACGAAGGGGTCACTCAGCTCCATTTCTGTAAACAGGGCGTGAAAACAAAAGCGGCAAACTATCAGAGCGACATACTGGATCCTATCGTCAAGCCTTTAAGTGGTACATTGTTTGCCAACCAACACTGGGTCTATCAGCAGGATTCCGCCCCCGCTCACAAGGCTAAGAGTACGCAGCGCTGGCTGGAAAGCAATGTGCCAGAGTTCATTGCTGCGGAAGATTGGCCCTCAGGGAGTCCGGACCTCAATCCTTTAGACTACAAGTTGTGGGACCTGCTAGAGCAGTTGGCCTGCTCCAAAGCCCACCGTAATATCGAGTCCCTGAAAGCGGATTTGATCCGATCAGCGGCAGCTATTCCTTTGGAAGCTGTGCGTGCAGTGATAGATGAGTGGCCCGCGAGATTGAAGCAGTGTGTGAAGGCCAAGGGGGGACATTTTGAATAAAACTGTTTGATTATGAATTCTAAAAATGTTGTCGAATAAATAATATCTTTCATATAAATATATCTTATCTTGTTTCATTTTTATCATGAGATTATCATGGGACAGAACTTATGGCACGACTACGTATATAAAGTTATTTACACCATGCGTCGACTCGACCGCCGACTCGACGGTCGAGTCGACAAAAGTCGATCCGTCTGTTTTCTACCTAAGATTCAGTACTGACGTTCGATCCGCGCGGCCTACTATGTTTCTATATGCAAAACTTAGAAGACATCCCTCGTATTTCTGGTGAGCAAGAACAGAAAATATGCTCATGATTTTTGCATTATTTCAGATAAGAAATGCTGCCACACTCCTCTTCAGCTGTCTGATCACAAGGATATTTGGCGTACAGAGAACACAGGATTCTGAGAATTTGTCTATCAAAAATCGAATGACGGTGAAAGTGTTCTTTTCGAGATACCCAGAGGTGTTCAAGGGTTTGTTACAGCAACTCGCTGAAGAGATTAAGAAAAGAAATAGTCTCATGTTACATCCTATTCTAATGATTATTTGTAGATTGTACCCTTCTCAATTTGAGGGGCAAAGCGACAAGGTAAGAGCTTTCAAAAAAAAAACAAATAATGTACATATGTACTTTTTAATAGTTTTTGGATATTTCTTAAAATAAGGTCAGAAAAAATAAGTAACGTAACTTTTTCCTAATTTAACTTAAGATGTATCTCCAACAGGTATTGAGATTCCTATGCATAGGATCCTTATCTTGGACACCCTAAATATATATCGTTATCAAAATGTTACTAACATTTTAGAAATTGGCTTTATTCATAATTATTTCGTCAATTTTACTAATCATTCTATTCCTTGCTTTAGGTCGATATGTATATTCGCCATCTCATGGTCTGTCTTTCTAACCCAGTGTACAAAACAAGAGAATTAGCAGCCAGGGCAACAGTTTCTTTACTAAATTGTGACCAAATAGTCGAACAGTTTGATAAACTATTTTCTAGTCTCAAACGGCCCTCTATCAAAGACAACGAGTGCCATGGTATTTTGTTGCAGGTAGATAACAATACTTCATAATTTTGTTTGATTGGTCAACCATTTATTAACATATTCCCGCAGAAGATACCCAACCTAATTGAAAGCCAAACCGCACGATTATAAACATTCGTACGGTGTGGCGTCAAACGCTTGTGCTTACCGCTATCTCTAGGTATCAGCGTTCTCGGACGCAGACAGATTTTGCCTCGAAAAACTTGTCTTAGTGAATCGCCCTGTACACATCCAAACATACCTGGCTAGTTATAGTTCAGGAACTATCTTCCCATCTGCTTAGAAAAATATTTTGGTTGTTTTTTCTCATTCAAAAAAATACCACTTTCAATGAATCTACATCAGAGTTCCCCAAACTTTTTTGTGTCGTAGACCCCTTGCCATGTTTTTCCGTGTTGGGTAGACCCACTACTTACCTGATATTGATTTCCTGTAAATTTCTAACTGTAGTGAAGTTTAGTGTTAAAAACTTAAAGTAAAAACACATGTTAATTTATATATTTATTAATTGAATTTAAATTAAAACTACTCAAAATAAAATTTTGTATCTGTTATGTAAAATATACGTAACATTAAATTAACAGGTGTCTGACCAATAAGTGCCCGCATTGAAAAAAAAATAAGAGGGCTAAAATAAAACAAAAAGTGAAAAATAATAAAAAAAAAGTTTTTTACTTAAAATAGTACAATAAGCGAGTTCGTTTTTAATTATAACATAAACTTATGTTCTACAATAATTTCACTGTTAGTTTGATTAAATTCCGCTTCTTATACGAATAAGTTATCTAAAAATAGGCAAAAAATTAACGAATTTTAGTGTGTACCTATCCTTGAATTTTCAGAATAATTTAAAAAAATATATATTTTCTATAAAGGGGGGTTCTTTAAAAAAATCAATGCGGGCACTTATTCCCAATGCGGGCATTTATTGGTCAGACACCAATAAACATAAAATAAACTATAAATAAAATAACATAAGCAATAAGTCAATATTTTTAAATCTCCTCGGCTAATGGTGTCCAGTCTGTTTCTTTTTTTCGTTAGGAGATTGGTAACAGCGCTGAACCCCCTTTCCACTAGGTATGACGATGGAAAGGAAATTAAAAATCTCCTCGCTATATTCCATAATACGGGATAAGTTCCTCTTGTATTGTGACATTCGTTTATTCTATGTCACCATATGGATTAATTATCCACGGTGGTATTACCATAGTCAAAATATCCTCAAACCTAGATTCAAAATCTGAATAGAGGGCAGTTAAATGTTGAACGTAAGTTGAAACGTCGTCTTCCTGGCAGCTTGTCTATGACAAATTGGGGAACTGAGAAAATTCGCCCCGTCCAATATTTTGCTTCATTAGTTTAACTCTGGCAAGAAACGCTGATAAGATGGACTTTGTTTTAATCAAATTTTTAACTATCGCCTTGTAATTGCAAATTAACCATATTAAATTTTGTAAACAAATCTGTTAAATAGGCGATGTTCTGTTTTCCTCTTCATTAAATTTTCATTTAAAATTTTATCTTTAGTATCCAGAAATTCTAAAATAGTCTCAAAAAGTGCAAAAAATCTTGTCAAACATAAGCCTTTGACAGCCAGCGTACTTCAGTGTGAAGGAGTAATTGATGAAAGTGTTCGTCATTTTCTTCACACAACTGCGGAAATAACCGCGTATTCAACGCGTTGCTTCGGATTCGGTTTACTGCATCAATGACTAAATGAAGTGATTCATGCAATCTAACACTCAAATTTTTAGCAACTAAATGTTTTCGATGGATGACGCAATGTATTGCTAACACCCCTGACACATTTTGTTTTAAATAGCTTATAAGTCCACGATAACGTCCAACCATGGCAGGTGCTCCATCTGTAGCTACTGATATTATATTTAATAAAGGAATTGCTTTTTCAATGAAGTAATCTTTCAAAACATGAAATATTGATTCACCTTTAGTGTCGGTTATCAAAGTTCTTGCGAAGAGCAGTTCTTCGTAGATTTCTTGATTCATAATAAAATGAATATATGCCAATAGTAATGCTGCATTATCAGGTAAAGTTGACTCGTCCAGTTGTATAGAGAAATGGGTCGTTTGCAAATAATTACATAACAAGCTTTCAATATCAGAACTCATTTCATCAATACGTCTTTCAACAGTATTGTTCCTTAAGGGAATTCTTTTAATAATATCAGATGCTGGTTTGTGTAAAGCAGTTTTTAAAACCTCTTCAACGGCAAAATTAACTTCTCTCCGATAGTATGCGGTTTTCCGGATTTTGCTATAAGTAACGAGATATTGTAAGACGCCCGCAAACCATCATCACTTCTTTGTGACGTCGAAGCGAACATTCTGTCCAGTGTAGGTCTCTTCCGAAATGTATCTTTGAGTGTTTGAAAGTATTTCAAATCTTTCTCTGTTTTATCAGGGTGGCATCTTCTCAGATGATCTTGCAGTTTAGATGGTTTCATAGCGTCATTGCCCAAAACTTTGTTGCATAAAAGGCACATAGGCAATTGTTTGTCCGGCAATGATGGAATGAAGCCAAATTTCAAATAATCAACACTGTACTGTCTACATTTCTTTTCAGATTCGGACATAGCATCAGTCATCTGTGGGCAAAATTAAATTATTTAAATAAGACAAAAAATCCAGCAGCTGTATATTAAAAATATTTTTTTATTTTTCCGAAAACATGCCATAATTCGAACATCTTCTTGCAACAATTAGCTCGAATTACGGAGATTGCACTGTAATTATATTACCTACCGATTGCTAAAACTATCAAAAAGAAACTATTGAGGAGTACTCGTGTAATTTTGGATGATTGAATATTTAACTACTAATAACTAAAGTCATGATTGGCGTAATTTATCTATATTTGCTGACTACGAGTACAAAACTAAAATTTAAAAAAAAATAATGTACTTACTTTTCTCCAGCACTCTCAAACAAAATAACACTGACTCACTATAATTTGTGTGATAGACTATCTGTTTATATTTTTTAAAATATTTTCTTAGCACTTTCCTTTTCAAGATTCAGGAAACGAATAAACGTATTTGTCCCACATTCGTATTTATAGAGTGACGAATTGAACAAGTAAGTGCAAGGTAGCGAAGCTCTGAGACTGCGACTCTCAGGTTTTTACAAGTTCAAAATGTATTGCGACCACAAAGCGAATACCAACATCCTACAACTTACACAATTTTATAAACATATATAATACATTTTTTACTTCATAGGTACTGTTATAAATAATGTATATGTTTTGATATTATAAGATAGTATGATGTAAGTAAATAGGTACTATGAGTGTATGTGTTGAGATCCACTATCGTGGACCCCCATATTCATTTCATGGACCCCCAATTTTTTTTTTGCTGACGTAGACCCCTTACAGGTTGTCATAGACCCCTAGGGGTCGATATAGACCACTTTGGGAATCAATGATCTACATGTTCTCAAACCTAAAACTGCGAAAAAAATTGTTTCTCTTTTTTATTAAGGTGCAAAAAATCTAATAGAATATTTTCCGACCAGATGCAAAGATACTTTCTGGACTATTACGGCGGGTTATGAATGGGTGATCGCATCCAAATGACAGGTTGCATTCCAGCCACCAGAAATATCATCTCATCCACCGCGACAGAATCTGCTTTTTCGACGGAGTGGCTCTTCAACTGGTAACTCTGTATTCTTTGTTAAAAGTAAAGAAAGATTTTGGAGAGAAAAGTTGTTTCGAAACAGGGTTGCAAGTAGCAAAGCCGATCGGGACAAAACGTTGTAATTTGCTGCATCTGACCTTACCGATTTTTTTTCCGTCATTAAGAAATTCTGAAAATATAAAGTTTTAAGAATCATTATGCGGTAGGTTTCTTTCAGTCATGTGCAGGAATACATTATTTTCGTTAAAAATAGTCTATTTATATTGTAAGAGTATTACTGCAACATGACTGTGATTATGGAAATTGTAAGTGGACGTCTGAATACAGCATATGGTTGGGCATCTTAGAGAATACGTTAATCAGTAGCACAACCATAGAGATAGGGAAAAGTGTCTAACAATTACCATTTACAGCTCGTCAAGTGTTGGAAGAGATGCGAATTTTTGAATAATGTCACGCCTTCTCGGTGCGCAGCAGCTAGCGACTCAATTCGCCGGATAAAGCAGTAGTCTCTTGTCGTGTCTAAACTAGTTAGCGTACAATCAGGAGAAAAATTGTCATGCAGTAAAACAACTTTATTACTTATTTCCTTGGTGTGCTAAGAGATTTACTCTTGTATGATGGATTTTAAATCCAAATTACAACGTAAAGGACAAACTAGAGAGGTTGTAGCAAATATTATATTCTTTATGCAATGAGAAGCAAATATTTGAAGAAAGTTCAGGAGCGTGCAGCCATGGCCACGAGAGTTAGTCTGTCGACTATTAGGAGGATTTCTCACGAAATGAAATATGTCGAAGAAGGTTCTTCTCTCTTTTTTGACACCAAACAAAAAAAGACGAAGAACCACTCCGAAATCTGATTTCGACGATTTCGTTAGAGGATTGCTTCGTCGATCTATACTGAATTTTTACATAACGGAAAAAAGATTTCAACTTTGCGGCGCATACACAGAAAATTTGTTCAAGAACACAATTGCACTGGATCACGTGAAACTTTAAGGGAAAGTGATGAGGACAATGGAATTTCGTTGGGGGAAGTTAAGAACTAATAGAAGACTTCTTATGGAGAAACCAGAGATTCAGCATCTCGGGAGAAATTTTCTGCGAAGGATGAAAGAATATAGAGAAAAAAAATCGTGCTATACTTTATAACGACGAAACATACATCCATTTCTGCAAAACTAATGTATTATGCAATTTTGAAAATATTGAAAAAGTAGTATATAGAACTTGTTTTTTTTTTAGATATAAATTTTTAAGTGCTTCTGGTGGACGTACAATTGTATTTTAAGATATCCTAATGATATAGATTCGTTAATTGTATATTATATACCCTCAAACTCAATTTTATCTCAACCCAGTCAACAAATTTTCTCTAAGAGTTATCGAGCCACATGAAATACTACAGGCAATAGATAGCTTAAGATCGGGTGCTCGTGGAATTGATGATCTAGCGCTGACAATGATCTTAGTCTTCTAACGTTAATGAGGTTACCAAATTTAGAATATTGGGCTCACAAAAAGATATTCAAAAATTTGACACATGCCAACAATTTCGATTAAAAAAAGCAGGCTTCACATAATACGTATTTATTCCATTAAGGAAGTTATTCGATTAATTTAGGACGCAGACTGTATCACTCGAGATCAAATGGCACGTATTGTACGTGCGACCTCTTTTGTTCCGAATGCGTTATCCCTCTCACGTGTGCGCAATCCAGCCAATCCTCATATCTCTTCCTATACTTGACGAGCTGTACACTCTCCTATTTTTGGTATGTTTCCTTTCGTTGTTATACTCCAGCTGTTTTGTCCTTGTTTGAACTCGACAGTACGAGGTAGGTCATAGAACAATGGAGAAAGTCGAAAAGTCTTGCTGTCTGTAGACATGATAATTGTGAGAAACGTTCCTAACAGTCGATTTTATAAAGCAATTTTGAACGCTAATTGCGGTTTTAGGTGAGGCATCTATTGGATTGTGAACACATACCAAAAACACTGCCTTTAAGTCTTTACATACAACACAGTATTCATCTCCTGCCGAACGTTGGCGTAAGACATAGTCACCTGACAGTAACATTGTATATGGAGGTTTTATTGGCATTCCTAATAAGGTAAGTAAATAACAACGACTTACGTCATATTAGGTTTATAAAGGGTGCTCTGAAAGTTGGGACTTTCTCAAGTAGGTTTTTTAATCAAAAAGCTCTGTTTGCCTACATGACGATGGAGTTGAATCGTTGAACGCTAACGCGCGACGTATGATTTTATGGGCCGAATTTGACGTAACCGATTTCTTAGGTATCTTTGTTAAGTATTTTGTGTATGTATTGTTAGGAAAATTTGCTTTGACTGCACCATGCATTTCTTTGCGTATTTATACAGGGTGGCCGATATGTAAATGACTGGTTTGTGAAATGAAATAAAATACGTCAATTGTTTCTTAATCTTATTAAAACTTAGAAATTATGTATGAAAAATAATATCAGACAAATGTCCGCCTCTACAAGCTGCGCAAACCTGTGCCCTCTTGATTACATTTTCCATTACTTTTTGGTAGGTTTCGGGAGGAATATTTTCAATCGCTTCCGTAATATTGTTGTTGTTCTTCAGCTGCTGCTCTACAGTATTTGGTTTGTTGGCATAAGCGCTATTTTGCAAACCTCCCCATAAAAAAAGTCAGGATCCGTTAAATCCGGTGACCTGGGTGGCCAGTTGACATCACCAAATCGAGAAATTAAACGTCCCGGAAATATTGTTCGCAAAAGATTCATTGTTGGCTGTGTGACAAGTTGTTCCGTCCTGCTGGAACCACATGTTTTGCAGGTCAAATTGTTGGATTTGAGGAGCCACAAAGTTTTGCACCATTTCACGGTAGCGCTCGCAAGTGACAGTAAGAGAGTTACCTGCGTCTTCAAAGAGGTAAGGTCCGATGACACCTCCATACCAAACACCGCACCAAACTGTGACTCGACGCGGATGTAGTGGTCGTTGATGGATGACACGAGGATTCTCTAATGCCTAGAGGCGACAATTCTGCTTAATAACAAGTCCGATCGAAGTGGGCTTCATCGCTCATTATCAGTTGTCGGTAAAAATCGTTATTTTGGGTATTAAGCTGCAATTTGCATGACTGTATTGTCGACGACTTTCATGGTCACTAGGCTGTAGTTCTTGAGTTAACTGAATTTTGTATGGCCGCAAAATGCAAGGATTTTTTTTTTAAATAGTACATAATGACGTGTGACGAATACCTAGTTCTTGAGATCACTGTCTGGTAAACGTCTCAGGGCGCTCCACTACACTTTTACGAACTCTCTCTCGATATTTGCCGGAATACGAACAGTCCTTGGCAAGTATTTAACCTCACCTGTTTGTTCAAATTTCCGCACGAACTAACGAATGGTGTTGACACGGCACATTATTTCGACCGTATCTTCCGAATCTGTGCAACAATCGACTCATTATTTAAGTAAAACGTCGAGTAGCGCTCCATGATGAATTGTGCTTTAAACAACTACTACGGCGCCATCTACTGAAATGCGTGTATCAAAAATCGCGCGCAGTTTAAATCAGGCAGTTATATATTGGCCACCCTGTATTATGGGATGGTAAGTTAACTCATTTCTCCAGTTTACCAAGCTTGATCTGACTAATAATACTTACGGCGTAGTTCCTGACATACAGCTGTGTGTAGTTTATATTAATTTTGACGAATGTACCATGTATCCAGCATTCACCAGGTTACTGGTTGTTTCCCTCAACCTAAACGTTAATAACATTTAGCAACAATCTCACATACGACTTTAAGTTAATTTGAAATCATTTGGTACATAGTTGCTATTTCTTCTCTATGTTATTGCCGCTCCTGATGAATATGGCAAAGTCCATTGAAAGCTAGAGATTTTTAAAGTATAAAGAGTCCTCTTTGCTTGAATTTTGTCGAAATATATATATATATATATATATATATATATATCTGTGCCTTAGAGGTATAAAGTTGTAACTCCATATAATGCAATTCAGAGAACAAGCAAATTAAAGATTGAGTTAGTAGCAGAATGGCTTTTTGTACATGTTAATGTTAATATGCGAATATAGTTTTTTGGGAAAACATATTATATGGTACACAGAACAGTAATGCTTCATGTTAATGATGTTAGAATTTGATATTCAGATTATTTTGTGAGTTACGACTATTTACTATGATAATAAAATCCAGGTGCAGCATAGGATGAAACACAGTCAGTACAATTGGTGGAAATAGACTACATTTTATTATTACAACAAATGACATCTGGAGAATATGTATACAATCGTCGTCGTCGTCATCATCTCCTTGTTGACCCAGCACAGGCATATTTTTATAAAAATCATGAAATGCTTCTGGTATCCATTGCAGAAGCATGAGAATACGATCGTGCTTTTTCTTGCTAAGTCCTTTTGAGGTTTGACGCGGCGAACATGGTTCTAGTGATAACCCTATCGGTTTTCTAGAGGATCTATTCATGTTTACCATTTTGTAGTCCTCTTGGAATATGTCTGTTTCATAGTAGGGGATCCCTGGATTCTGTTTCCGAACCTCAAGTCACACCGCTGATGACACTAAAAAGCTTTCTTTGTCTACCATCTGTTTCTTTTGAATGAGAGGTGATCCTGTGCCGGAATATAAGACCTCGAAGTTCTTGAAGTCGTCTAACTGCATCTCAGAAACTGTGGCCCCGGTTGATCTTATACGTTGCTGCCAGTCCCATGGCGTACATATTTTCATGGTTGGTTGTTTATTTATAACTCGTTCGATAAGTGCATGGATATGATCAGCTTCCATGTGTGTGTGTCTACGTAGAAGAAACTTGTGAATGATACACTTTAATGAAGGACTTATTATTTGTAATATGTAAAACTAGTTTACGATCATCATAATGTTCCTGTTTTGGCTCGAACACCTATAATATCAATTATGTTCTACTTACTAGATTCTCGAGAATCGATTTCCTCCTCCAGTGCAAGCTGCACTAATTTTTGAGCTCTTGAGGACATTATTACCGTTTTTTGGTTACTTTAGCACCTTGATCAACTTTGAAGATTGATTGAACAACACAGTTTGTAAAGCAAGCGGTGCATGACGGAGACACGACTGTTTACCGCTGCGTAGCGATGATTCATATGGTAGTATTGTGCGTATGTATGGAGAAACGATCGTTTACCTCTAACAAAAAATCAGTAGCTGCTTGTTCTATTTCATATATTTTATGATTATTGTGGTTAGGCGCTACGATCATTTACTCCACGTAAAGATTAACCAGGGATACTAATTATACGCAGACAATCACAAAAACTGCAAAAATGGAGTTATGATCGTTTACCTCTAAGGCACAGATATATATATAGAGAATATGATCATGCGGAGAAAAGTATATAACAACAGGTTGTTATATATATATGTATATATATATATCTGAGCCTTATATATATATATATATATATATATATATATATATTTATACATTTTTTTCAGATACCCGGACTACAGTGATCTGAACGCGTTGAAAAACTTAACACTCGTACTTTCTAGGCAAATAGCTTCAAATACTATGCCGCTAACCTGTATCGAAAAGTTCTCACAAACACGTTTTCTTCTTCTCTACTACATAACATTAAATAAATTCCAACATATGAGAATCACGTTCGCCACAATCTCAAGTCAAATAATGTGTCATTTGTATGGTCAAGATCCGAATATGAAACGATTTTGCTTGAATATACTGATACACTTGAATCAACGTAGAAAAGGTTGTGAATCGGTGCAAGCTTTATACCGTCTCAGGGACATAGAAATCCCAAAAGAGATAATTACTGTGATGGATACTATGGATAAAGACTCTATACTTAGGGTGCTAAAACACATACATCAATACGTATCTGTTTTTCTGAGATCGGAACTTAGACATCGACACTACATACAAAAGCAAGATGAGCTGTTATTCTTCCTACTCCTAATGTACTATCCATGTGCTTTGAGATCGTTCAATCAACAAAAGCAGAAAAGCTTGGACGAACTTTTGAACTTCTGTCAAGCAAAAGATGAGGATGTGATAAGTGCCGCTGTTACCTGTATAAGTGTGTTTTTGACGGAAGTGAAGTACCAAGGGCTCCAATTCAATAAACTGATGGATGTGTTGGTAGAATCTGCGTCCCCAGCAGCTAGTGAATCCAGACGATATGCGGTCACTGATCTCTTAGTGGTGAATTATAAATTGATGTTCTCTAAATCCCAGCAACTTGATGGTAAGTGGTGTTTTATTATATCCCGCAAGGTATTGACCAGTGATGCCGTCGTCCCAAAGTCAACACCAAACAAGTTTTTATTGGTGCATTATGATGTATATGACAATAAACCGTCTATGGATGTCTTCAAAATCAACATTATAAAGGCATATTGAAAATTAAACAACTCGAATCCCTGCCACTGTAGCCGCGTACGTCATTCCAACGATGTCATGTTCCATAGTTCCATACATAGCAGCAAGCATGGGCCTCAAAAAGATTTCCTTAATAATATTTATTCCAGTGTATTGCAAGAGTGTAGGAAACGTCACATACAAAAATTTAAAGCAATTACAGAGACTTTAAATAGGTAATATGTAGGTACAAACAAATTAAAATCAGTATCACATATAAAGACCAAGGCACCATATATCCAAGAATTGCCTTACATCATAAATGCGTTTTATTCAAAATACTTATACAGTTCTCTTTTAAACTTTCGTATCTAACCTAGTTGCCATATACAGGATGTTTTCAAAGTTGAGTCATTTATTTTAACTGCTTATAGGACTCTTAAAAATCACCTACAGTAATCGACAAAAGTATATAGACAAATTAATATTGTGCTGTATTTCTTTTAACTTGTTTTATTAATACATCAACCTGTATACATAATTAGTTATAGCATAATACTTACTCACTTATACATAAATAAATTCATTAGACTCCCTTCAATAAAAAATTAATTGAAAAAAAAAACTGGAACTATGAAGTACAAAAATATATAGACAAAGCAAAACAATTATAGAAAAAATAAGCAAAGTTCATTGAATTATAGAAAACCAACCATGTATGTGTTAATATTTTGTAGCATAACCATTATTATCAATCACCCCTTGGCATCGTCTCGGCATAGATTATAGAAGTTTCTTGATATAAGATTCATCAATCTGTCTCCACTTTTACTCTAAAGCGGCAAAAAGTTCATCCTTGTTTGGATAATTTTTATCTCGTATTTGCTTATCTAAGTATTCCCATAGATTTTCAATGGGGTTTATATCGGGAGACTGTGAAGGCCATTTGAGAACTGGTATTTCTTCATCCAGAAAGAATTACTTTGCGAGATTTGAAGTGTGTTTCGGGTCATTATCTTGTTGGAAGATTGATCTTAAGGGCATATTGTCTTCCATATAGGGTAACATGACATGCTTTAGTATGTCTGTGTATACAAACTTATCCATAATGCCATCTATTCTATATAAAGGTCCCATCCCAAACCTCGAAAAGCACCCCCAAATCATAACAGACGCGCCTCCATGTTTGACAGTGGGCAAAGTGTACTTGGGGTTCAATCTTTGTCCACTAGGACGTCTAACGTAATGAACACCATCTGTTCTAAACATATTGAACTTGGTTCGTCGCTTAAACATACCCTATTCCAGTCACAGATGCTCCAATCAAGATGCAACCGTGCAAATTGTAATCGATCCTTACTGTTTTTCCTCGAGATTAGCAGCTTCCTACTTGGGTGACGTGCAAATAACTTCAAATCATTTAATCTTCTACTTATAGTTTTCGTAGAAACACTGACAATTCCTTTTGTCTCGATTTCGGATTTTATTTGTCTTGGGGTTTAAAACGGATCTTTGGATGAAATTACTTTTATTAATCTAACTGATCTAGCATTTAGATTTCTAGGCCGACCACTTCTCTTAGAGGCTTCCAAGATACATTTTTGTTTATATTCGTTCAATATTGCCCAAACTGCTTTACGCTTCAGCTTCAAATTTTTCGCAATGTCGACTTGACGTTGACCATCTTTGTATAACTCAATGATCTTAGTTTTCACATCGAAAGAAATTTCTGGACCACACGGCATGGTCTTAAAATCACAGCTATGACCAGACAATGCGTTGCAAATTTGCAATAATTATTCTATTGAACTTCTCATTTTCAGTTAAAAAAATTGTACACATGTAGTCAATAGAAGTACCAGAAAAAGTAGTAACTCTTGTAGAGCCTTGTATATCATTCTCCTGCCAGAACTGGCGGGGCAAAGTTTCTCTAGAAAAAGTTTAAGACGTAAAAAAGTCTTTAGGGTTGCTTGTACGTCGACTTGTTCTAATTGGAAAAGATTTGTTATGTTGACTTAGTTATGAAGTAAAACATTGATTATTGGTTGTATTATATATTGCCTAGAGTTAGTGTTGTAAATAATTTCGTATTACATCTACTAACTTTCTCATACATATCTGGTAAATCATTCCCGAATAATTTTTCAGGTATTGATATTCAAATGTTGCTGAATATAGTTATGGTTTTACTAGAAGATGAGGAGGATAATGTTCGTAAAAACATGAGCAATTTTTCTGTATTATACAGCCAAATAACGTCAACTCATAGAATGGAGTAAGTATGAAATAGTAATGTTATTACTTCACATTGTCTTTGTTATACATGTCAGAAAGTATGTCGAAAAATAAAACGAAAAGTTCATAAACATGGAGTTTAACATTTTGAATTACTCTATATACGATTTCATTAAAATAATTTTCATTTTGCTACGTTCGTATTATTTGGTCTTATTCTTACAGTCTTGCATTCTGGTGAAACCTCAGAACTCTTAAACCGCAATACAATAATCTATATCTTTTTCTACAGTGCAGTCCATCGATGCCCAGTAATACCAGAAAGAGCAAGAGAAGATCTGCTCATGTTAGCGTCAACAGCTTTACCTCAGAAACAAGCAATCTGTTTTTTGTTTTCATGGTCGTGTAGAACCCTTGTAGATACTGAGGTGGATTCTTCTGGGGTAAGAATCTATTAATAAATCCAAAGTGTTGGTTTGGGAGAAACAAGTTGTCGACTAAACTTATCTTTGAGTATCTTTAGATTTCAGGCATAGTCGAAACCGCTTTTTTGGCTGTCCTATGTTTCAATTACTCCTGGGCGTAGTAATCATTATTTGTGTAAGTCATGTCAAATACTGACCCATGTCAAGTCAACTACTGAAGCTATAGAGATAGATTAACACTGACCCATTTTCCTCTAAAAGCAAAGTGTTTATTCTAAAACATGACATCAACCCTGCCAAGTAAACATCACTCTCCCAACATGTTTCGTACTTATTCCAAGATTTCGTATTCTCAGTATTTCTCTACGACGGAAAAATCATATAACTTGCGATAACTGCCCCAGAGGTGGCAACGCTGGCACTTGAAGATGGTAGTCAACCTATTATATTGTAAGCAGACATAGTTGGCGGTCAGAAACAATTTTTGTTCTTTGTTTGTGTAGAACATTCAGAAATGCTGATTTGCATGCCAGTTTCAACCAAATACAATATCACTAAACTCTATTTACAACGAAACAAGTCTTCTTTCGAGAAAGCCAATCCAAAAACGGAGAACAAACGTTAATTATTGAGAAACAACAATTTACATGCCACAAATTAAAATATTGACCAGAACGAACACTTAATTTGACGAACATTTAAAAAAGTTATATTTATCTGTTTTTTATTTAAACATGAAATTTGGATGCCAAAAATGGCGGTTAGAAAACCTCAAGATCCTTGAACTTGTATCTTCAGCCATCTACCCTAATCCTATACCTTTTTTTGCCCATGCACGGCTCTCAATTGGATTGGGGATCTCAGAGGTCGACGTCAAGCTGGAAACGGGGCATGGGCCAAGTCATAAAGTTATAAGGAAAATATATAAAATCTAAGTCGTGTACGAGAGCGGTTCAATAAGTACCCGTGTTAGAAATGAAGACACCATTTTTTCCAAAAAAATTCTTTTTATTTTCCAACATAATCCCTTTTTAGAAAGATACACTTTTCCCAACGTTCCTGCCATTTTTTTAATCCCTCCAAAAAATAGGATTTGTCGAACTCTCCAAAATATGCCTGTCTCGGTGATGGGTTCCTCGTTTGAGCTAATTTTTTCCCCGCGAGCCATTTCTTCATGTCAGGAAACAAGAAAAAGTCGCAGGGGGCCAGGTCGGGTGAATACGGAGGGTTCGGCAGCACTTCATAACGGAATTCATGCAGTTTGGCGGCGACAACTCCGGATGAATGTGCTGGTGCGTTATCATGGTGAAACAGCACCTTCTTTTTCGTCAGATGATGAAGTGTGTCTTTCATTTTTTTGTCCAATAACTCACTATAGTATTGTCCAGTGATCGTTCATCATCATAGCCATGACCTTTTCGACCGATGGGACCGTCTTGGCCTTCTTTGGAGCAGATTTACCAGGAGAAATCCATTGTTTTGAGTGTTACTTTGTTTCTACTGTGTAATGATGAATCCAGGTTTCATCGACGGTTTCAACTCGACGCAAAAACTCCTTCGGATTTCGCTTAAATTGCTCCAAACATTGCTTCGAAGTTTACAGCCGCATCCGCTTGTTGTCCACCGTGAGAAATCGCGCCACCCATCGGTCCGACAATTTTTTCATAACCAAATTAATCATGGAAATTATTGATTGCCGTTTCGATCGGCAAACCTACGTCCTCTGCTACTTCGCGCACTTTCGTTTGTCGATCAGCGAGAATCATGTCGTGGACTTTTTGAATGATTTCCTCGGTAACCATGTCTGCCGAGCGTCCCCATAAACAGCATTCAACTTCGCTTTTATCTCCTCGCATTTTTTCCCATCCAAAAACAAGCGAATTACCGAACTGTTTTTCCATCTTAGCGAAAATCACGAAACACGTGTTACTCGAATGGCTGCCAAATCCAAACTAACCTATCAATCAGTCTGAAATTTGTTGTGCCGTCGTTTGATAGATGGCAGCACACGATGATGACATTAACTTCCGTCAGGAACGCCCCCTGTCGTCAAACACGGGTACTTATTGAACCGCCCTCGTATTTTTCAAATGATTTGCTTTGAAAAAATCGAAAAAATATAAACCCTGTGAAGATCTTTTAGTTCCCATTGCTGATAATTTCAATTTTTTCTTAGACGGATGTTCAGTGTCATTCTACGTAGTGTCAGCAAGACAGATAGTAACGCAACTTTATTTAATTCGTGAATGTATTTATTAAATTATCAGGAGCAATGCAAGCTTGACATCTTCTTGAAAATGATTCTGTTATCAGACGGGCAAATTTTCCGCTATTAAAAATTCAGTTGCTTCCGTTATTCTGTCCCGTACCTCAGCTAAATTTTCGATTGGCTTTGAGGAAACTTTTTCTTGCACCGCTCCCCAGTAAAAAAATCGTGTGGATTTAAGTCATGTGAACGGGTTGGCCAAGAAATTGTACCAGACCGCCCTATCCATTCGCTCGGGTATTCCGCATCAAGATATTCTCTAACTGAACGGGCATAGAGCGCCGGGCAGCCGACTTGCTGGTACCACATGTCTCTGTAAATGCTTAATGACACGTCTTTCAGTAAATTTGATAAATGGTTTTGTAAAAAGTCTAAATAAATTTCGCAATTCAAGAACAACTTAAAGGATACAATGAATCTCCCATTTAGAATCCGATCGTGTCTCATCAAATATGGATTTTCTAGGGCACTCGCGTGCAGTGGCGGATTTAGAGGAGGGCGCCCCCCCTCCCCTAGACGTCTGACACTTGCTTTTTTAATCTAACACCATTGTGTTTCTTTCTGGCACATCATGGCGACAGAGACATACTAACTATATGTTATAGCTAGAGGAACTGAGCATTGCGATTTTTGGTATCCTTTGGTATTCCAAACGCTATCTCTCTCTTCGACATCACTTACGTTTACAGCACAATTCTTATGATTTATACGTATATACGAGTATTATGACTTGTAACAAATCTAAGTATAAGCAATATATTAACTATACAGATTGCACTTAAAAAGTGATTTATGTTCTCTTTGTTGCTCAATAGTAATTTGAAAACTGGGTAAAGCTTTTTGTTCGGGGTTGGTGTTGCAGCGAAGCACTATTAGTTTAATCATATTAGACGAAAATACCCCTGGTGTCCGAAATAATTCTAAAGTCTGGTTTTATTGCTGCAAGTTGCTCAAGGGGGTATTCAAAACATGGACGCATAAAATGGGTACTAACGGGAACTAATCCTGTATATAAGCTCAATAAACTAGTAGTGATGTCCGGAAAATAGATGATTTGGGATAAACAATTAGATATTCTCAAAAAACTGCTTGACCATTATACTCCAATTTTGCTGTTGTTATTCATAAGTATGAATCCTGCGGATTTGAAGAATTTCAAGTAGTTGCGTAAAATTATCGTCGCATTACCAAGAAGTGCCAAAACCTGCATTTTGCCTGGTTTTTGGGCCATAACATTTTTGCTGTTAGTCGGATTTTTTCACGTGTGGTCTCATTCTGTAGGTCTGATAAATACCTAAAAATCTTACATAAAAAGTTTTTTCGTTCCTGTCAACACTTTCGATTGAATCCCAAAAAACACGTTTTCTCATTCTTTGTTGTCAAATAAAAAGTTTTCGCACAAAAATCGGTGTAACCATTTTATGCGTTCATGTTTAAAATGCGCCCTTGAACAACTTGCACCAATAAAACCGGACTTTCGGGGAAATTTGCTAATATGATTAGACTATATGTTAGATGAACGCCTACATTGGAAATATACATTTATGAGATTTGCTTATCGGTGCGCCTGTAGCCTGTCCAGAAAATGCGTCGATCGACGCTCAAAGTCAATACCACACGTCCCGCATTTCTTCCCGCGTATGTTTCTATTTATGTTGCTATATTGGAATTCGTTTAAGTCACAGAGCTTCTTGCACTACGCGTGAATATGTACAGCCCTGTATTCCTGTTCTTGTTGCGTACAAACATACATTATCAAAATAATTACGATCTAACATATATAGTTTTTTCCAAAGATTTCCAACAATTTTACATGCGATCAACACCGATTCGAAAACTGAGAAAACAACAACTATGCCGTAAATCTAAGTTCGACAACAAAAGTCTGAAGAATAACTGTAACATCTATATTGAATTTCAAAAAATATTTGACTATACCTATTGATATTTTTATCACCTGCTGATATAATAGAAGTGCTTGATTGTGCCAGTATTTACACCAATTACTTGATTTGTTTAACGGGCAGTTCAGAGTATTAATCCTTAAGCTACACTAATAGACCCAGTCCCGCAATTTGGCTATAGGCAGCCTGGAGACGGTCTCAAGACACGATCTATGGATGGTCTATAGACATCCTTCTTTGTCTCGTCTAGCGTCCATACGATAATGTGAAATCAAAGACATTGTTTTGTGTGTGAATGGCTGGGATATGTCTCGGGGTCTCTCAAAATATCTGTTTTGGTTAACAGAGCAATGAAGTTTTAATCTTTAATATTATTACACTAGTTAATTATAAATGCCAAGTAATTATTTTGTTCTCATATAATAAAATATTGCCTTTCTGAGGCTTTTTGAGCACTTTCCATATTTTTTTTTTCAAGTTGGCATGGAACAGATAGAACACCATGGATTTAAGGAGCAATAATAGGATAAATTCTAGAAGATCCACTGAGGTAGAAAAATTAACCCCCCCCCTAGACGAAATCCTGAATCTGCCCTTGCTCGCGTGCTTGCTTCTATGTGCTGAAGTTCAGGGTCTTCTTCGACTGCTTGTCGTAGGACGTCCTCATAAGGAAAAGAAATTCTTCATTCACTATGTGCTTGATTTGGGAATCGCTAATTTTGAAGTGAACGGTGCACATTCACAAAAACTCGCTGATCGAGGTGACAAGCAGCATTTGGGTACCTCTCACGATAAAGCCTAGCTGCAGCACAGGCATTGCATCTTCGTTCAGTCTTACCAGTCTTGCTGTCACTACGTAGAATGACACCATCCGTCACTTCGTCAACAAAAATGAAATTTGTAGTAAGCGGAACTAAGGCCCGTATCGTCAGTCATCCCTACAAGTGTAGGGCGCGTTTATGGCCTCCTTGATTATCATACTCTTTTCTCTCGTTAAAAAATTTCTAGATTACACTCGTCCTGTGTCAACGTCAGCGCTCTCCTATTGTTAAGATATGTTTTCCTTTTAAATTGTAGGAAATTTCAGGCTGATAAAACATAACTCAAAAGCAAGCACAATTTGATGCAAATAGATGTTTGTGACATAACCTCAAAATAGAGCGCTGACACGGAGAAGTAGAAAACTATGACAATCAAGGAGGCCATACACGCGCCCTACAATTGTGGGGACGACTGACGATACGGGCCTAAAAGATCATCACGGGGTGTAGATAACTATTCACTTGGCCTATATCCCGTTTCTCTCTTGACGTCGACTTCTGGAACACCCTGCAAGGGACATCCGTCCATTACTGGAAAGAGGTCATCAAGAATGTTACAACTTGATTCAAACTTTGCTCAGTTGTTCGCATATGCTAAATAAAATTACAATAATGGAATTTACAGGTTTTTGAAGTGGGAGAAAGAAATGTTCACGTAGAAAACATTTTCTACGTATATCGCTGTGCCAAGCTCCTAAAATCGATCCTATGGACCCTAGAAGATGGTTTGAACTACGAAGACAAATCATTATTAATTGAAGAGCAAACCTTGCTGGTGACACAAATATTGGTTGATAGTATGTTGAGGTATCGCTCTCCGATGATGAACAATAGAACTGTAGTAACTGTGATACAAACTCTGAGAGACCTGGCCAAAGATTTAGAGGAATTCGAAATCGGCGGCGATTTTATTACAAAATTTCGGAAACACTACAATGAACATGTGATAACGTATCTTACGAATTTTATTGAGAGTAGCGATATTATTAGCGTGAAGAAAATTTTAGAGATGGCCTACGGGCCAATATTGGGTACTAGTGCGCATGTTGAAAAGTTGGTCATTGCAAAATACGTCTGATTTGTTTGTCGTTTTTTATCACACTACTAAATGTTTATTTATTGTTATTTATTAGCTCATGTAATTGAAGTAACAAAGTATTTTGCGGAATTATCGACAACAAACTACATTACAAAATATTTGCATTTGATTCGCCTTGCCGCTAGGTTAGGGGAGAGTGCTGAAAGATACACGATATCAGTAAGAGAATCTGATTATTTGTATTTTCATTTAACGAATTGTGCGAAAGTCATCAGGAAAAGTCCCTTTTTATATGCATTTGTAGTTTTTATTTGTGTGTAAAGTGCATGATAAGATATTTATTTTGAAATATACTATTTGATTATAATGCATTACTCATTTACATTCCTTGGGGTCAATTTTTTAAAACGGGGAGTAGAATACAATCTAATCTACAGGGTGTTTCAGTTTATTGTTGCATAACTTTAAGATTCGATAGAACTTTTAAAATCATTAAGTCTACATAAACATGGGTCGAAAAATGCGTGGCTTCCGAAATACAGGGTGTTTAAATTTACTTTTTAAAATAGTTTTTTTTTAAATATTTCGAACAATATTTGATGTATAATAGTGAAAATTGGTATACAAGGGTTTTTTGGTACGACAAAACGAACCATGGCATAGTTTTACTGTAGCCGCTAGAGGGCGCTCTCTACTGTACCTGTAGTGTATTAAAATGTCCGAAATTTTATTCTTAGTGCAATTTTTTGCTTTTTGAATAAAAAAACTGATTCTTCGCACTTTTCTGCATAAAAAAGCTCTCATGTGAGTTTTCGTTATATTTAGCCGTTTTTGAGATATTTCGATTTTTAGGGTTCGATGCATTTTTAATTATCTATGGGAAAATAATATTTTTTTTACAATTTCGATTAGGGCATTACAAGTAATTAAGATGATCGTTTAGATTGTGTTTTTAAACACGGCAATAATTCCTAACTCCAAATATACACAAAAAACAATATTAATTTGTTTAATTTTCCAATATTATTTTTAACAAATTAAATTAATTATTTACAACTAAAATGCTATTGGATAGTTAGGACAAACATACAAAATCTACAGTAGTTGCTCGAAATGTAAACACAATTGTTCAATACACAATTCACATCTACGAATGATCGAACCTGGTATAGCATTATTCAAATAAGGCCTTATTTCATCACATGCATTACTGATTCTGTCTATTAGCATATCTCTTGTGGTTACGGGAGTCTGGTACACTTTTTCTTTTAGAAATCCCAACACAAAGAAATCTAATGGATTTAGGTCAGGGGATCGTGGAGGCCAGGCGACTAGTCCTCCACGGCCGATCCATCTTTCTGGATAATTTTCGTCCAGCCAGTTTCTAACTATTCTCGAATAATGAGCTGAACAACCATCAAGCTGGAACCAGGCCAATCTTCTTAAATCTAACATAACATCATCCCACATATTTGCATGTTCAGCCTTTAAAAATTCCAAGAAGGTCGCAGCATTTAACCTTGCAGGCAAAAGGTAGGGTCCAAATAGCCGATTACGGTAGATACCAATCCACACGTTCACACTAAATTCATGCTGAAAATTTCTTTCCCGAACTGCATGCGGATTTTCATGCGACCAAATATGTTGATTATGAAAATTTACCACTCCACGTCTAGTGAAGCATGACTCATCGGTCCATAAAACGTTACTTAAAAACTCCCTATTATTATCGGTTCTTTCAAGAATCCACTGACAAAATATGATTCTCCGCTCTCCGTCCCCTGGCTGTAGTCCTTGCACAAGTTGCAAATGGTAAGGACGTCTATGGTCATTTCTAAGAACACGGTGAACATGGCTTGCTGAAATTCCCAAGGCACCAGAAACTCTCCTAACACTTGTGGTCGGATCTCTATCAAACTCACGCAGAATCATACGGGTAAATCTGCGCTGACGAACATTTATGTTTTGATCCCTTTGGAGATTTCCAAAACCATTTTCAATTATTTGGCGATGCACTCTTACAAATACTGAGCGAGTTGGATGTCGTCTGCTTGGAAATCTTCGTGCGTATTCTCTGGCTGCTTCTGCTGCGTTTCCATTTACAAAGCCATACACAAAATGAATATCCGCTAACTCTTGATTGGAGAATAAAAATGGCATTTTTATGAAACTTACAAAAAAAAAAAACAGGTAAAAGAAACTAAATTTCGTGCATTCACTATTGCAAAAAAACGTTTCAGGTTTCAACAAAACTAACTGTCAACTAATTGACGTTTAACCTTATTCTACTTTCAATTTCAAAAATATTTGCACAGCCTACTTCTAAAAATTATCGAGATACTGACTTTTTAACGTTATTTTATCATAAATAATTAAAAATGTATCGAACCCTAAAAATCGAAATATCTCAAAAACGGCTAACTATAACACTACTAATTCACAAGAGAGCTTTTTTATGTTGAAAAGTGCGAAGAATCAGTTTTTTTATTCAAAAAGCAAAAAATTGCACTATGAAAAAATTTTCGGTCGTTTTAATACACTACAGGTACAGTAGAGAGCGCTCTCTAGCGGCTACAGTAAAACTATGCCCATGGTTCGTTTTGTCGTACCAAAAAACCCTTGTATACCAATTTTCACTGTTATACATCAAAGATTGTTCGAAATATTTAAAATAAACTATTTTAGAAAGTAAATTTAAACACCCTGTATTTCGGAAGCCACGCATTTTTCGACCCATGTTTATGTAGACTTTATGCATTAATTTTAAAAGTTCTATGAAATCTTAAAGTTATGCAACAATAAACTGAAACACCCTGTATAAAATAATCATATTAGACGAAAATACTCCTGGCTTGCGAACTAATTGTTAAGTCGTTTTATTGATGCAAGTTGTTTAAGGGAGTATTTAAAAAAATGGACGCATAAAATAGGTTTACCAATTTCTTTCTATTTGACAACAAAGAATGAGAAAACGTGTTTTTTGGGATTCAATCGAAAGTGTTGGCAGGAACGAAAAAACTCTTTAAATAAGATTCTTAGGTATTTATGAGACCTGCAGAATGAGATCACACGTAAAAAGATCCCACTAATGGTAAAAAAGTTATAGCCGATAACCGAGACAAAATACAGGTTTTGGCACTAACTTGTTGCTAATGCGACGATAATTTCGCGCAGCTACTTGAAATTTTCAAATCCGAAGGCTTCTAACTTCTAAATGACCACAACAAAATTGGAGTCGATTGGTCAAGTAGTTTTTGAGAATTTATAATTTTGTATCCCAAAACACCTGTCTTCCAGCCATCACTACTACGAGCCTCTTCCCACTTCAGTTGGCCCAACTATTGAAACCTTAGTTTTTTTCTTATCAAACAAATAATAAAAATGTAGCAGGGTGTTATAGGTTTAAAATATTAACAATGAATATTTTGATAATATATAGTAGAAAACACCAACTTTATCACTCCCTAATCAAATTTGCAGCATAAAAATAACACATGTTGCAATTACACCATATCAACCTATTTTCATTTCAATGCAAAATAAGTCTATAACGCATAGGTGGCTGTGAAAAATAAAAGCCATGACAATTGTTTTTACTAATCACAGCTGTCAGAATACGTTAAAAATAGTTTTGGGTAGTTAAGGTTTTCAAAATGGGTAGAGGAAAGGTTATTAGTGAGAAAATTCGGTTACTGATAATTAATTTTTTTAATTCTGGGAAATCAAACTCAGAAATTGCAACTTTGTTAGACTTATCGCGGCACAGTGTGAGAAATATTGTTAGAAGATATAACGTAACTGGTTCAGTTAATATTAAGCCACGATATGTGAAAAAAAGTAATATCACAAATGCCGACCGATGGGCATTAAGAAGAATAATCGTGAAAAACAGTAGTAGTAGTAGTAGTAGAAATATTTATTTAGCACATTTGGCTACATAAACAGAATAATTGTAAACAACTTAGAACTAGTAAATTCAAGCCATATGGTGTATGATGTAAATGCTGGGCAACCTATAATTAATTGTAGATTTAACAAGTGATTTCTAAATTTTACTTTAAATTTTGTCAAAGTTTTCTGGTCTTTTATCTCCGAGTATAATTTATTATATTCAATCAACCCTTGATGGAATACAGATTTGTAGCATATGTTATACTTTTTGGTCATTAAATGGGAGTCATCTTTATTTCTGGTATTATGTAAATGATGGTCGACATTTGATGATGTTAAATTAGTTAGACTTGATGGAAATGTATTATTTTTTACTTTATAAATGAATATCATTACAAGATATTTGATAAAAATTTTTACATTGAGCCATTTTAATTTGCTAAGCATTTGCCTAATTGGAGTATATTTATCTTTATTTAGTATTATTCTCATGCACTTATTTTGTAAAATTTGCAGTCTTTCAAAAATGGAATTATTTGCTAAATGTAGAATAGTCGAACAGTACAAGAAATTTGGAAGAATGATGTTATTATAGATAATTTTTCTGCTATATGAACTCAGACATCCAGAAACTCTCGATAAATATCCCACTTTACTACTAATCTTATTTATAACTTTTTCATAATGAATATCAAAAATTAATCGAGAGTCAACAAAAACTCCCAGGTAAATTTTCTACGAATTCAATATCTTCACCATCAATATTCAGTTGAACATTTGTACATTGTTTTTTCCGATTAACAAGGCTTTCGTTTTACTTGCATTTAATTTTAGTCTGTTAGATGCTAACCATTTTGAGACAAGCTTCAAGTCTTCATTTATATAAGAGATACCAGACTGAATATTTTTAGTACTTATATAAATCATAGTGTCATCGGCGAAAATCTGAATTTTGCATTTTTTGACTATGACAGGTAAATCATTTATGTATAAAATAAAAAGAAGCGGTCCCAGGATACTGTCCTGTGGAATACCCAACGTATTTTCAATTTTTGATGAAATAGTGTCATTAACTTTTGTAACTTGCATCCTTTTAGACAAATAATTTCTAAACCAATCTAAAACACTTCCTGTTATACCATATGCCATCAATTTACCTAACAAAATATCTCTATCAATCGTTTCAAATGCCCTCTTCAAATCAAAAAATACTGCTATGACAACTTCTTCTGAGTCTATGGCGTGCCAATTATTTACAATTAAGTTTGTGTTGGTGACAGTCGCAGTAGTTATTCGCAAAAAAATGAAGCATTCGGTGTCGACTGTCTGAAGAGAAAAGTGAAATTTCCACCATCCATTATGGTCTGGGGCAGTGTCATCAAAAGGAGTAGGAAAACTTCATTTTATTGATGGAAATGTCACCTATTGAAACTTTGTGGTACGAGATGAAAAAGCTTCTACGACAACATCGTGCTCGTACAATCGCCGAACTGAGACAAAAGCTTCAAGAAATATGGGATTGTTTTACACCAAATTGTTGCCAAAACTTGGTTAACACTATGCCCCAAAGAATTTCAGCCGTAATAAAAAATAAAGGTGACGTTACACAATGGTAATCTTTCAATTGTTGCTTTGTTAAGTTCGCGCATTTATTTGCACATTATTTGTTCAGATGTTCTATTAGTTATAGGTCTAAGTGATTTCAAATATGTATTTTTTACGACTAGAGTGTATCTAAAATGTTTTTGAGAAAATAACTTGTTTTAGAAGTAAATAGTTTCGTCATGTTTGGTTTATAAAGGCATATATATTTTGGTACAAATCTTGAAGTGGGAAGGGGTTCGTAGTTTGAGCTATATACAGGGTTCGTTTAAAGGGCACTTTTTAGCAAAACACACGAGTTTACCTTGCCGACATGAATCGCAAGCCATTCCAAAAGATAATTGACATTTTTATGCGAAAAACGGTTTCCTTTTTTCTTCTAAACAAATTCAGAAATTTCGTATTTGTCTGGTGAAATTAATTTTGGCAAAGACCTCGACCAGAGAAAAAAAAACGCTTACTAAAATTGTATAATCAATTATGTATTCTCTAAAAATACAGATATAACGTAAAAATTAAGTAAAATACAAAATACTATTTTAAAATTCACAACATATATCCTTACCTAAAGTACTGTAAACGGTCTTTGAAATCAACTGGTACAAGTCTTGTAAAGAAATCACAAATATAATAAAATCTCAATATGTGCTTAAAATAACAAAAGCTGCTCTATTATAAAAGTGACTGTTCCAATAGAAATCAACATGATTCTCAGTTATACATAGTTGAAGAATATTAACAAAACAAATTCCTGACGAAGTGATCAAATTAATGATTTTGGGAGAATTCTTGGCTCCGTGTTTGTCGATTTCGCATGAAACTAGTCCTACAAGGAACATTAAAAATAAAAATCTGAAATAAAAAACAACTGCCACAATGCAGCTCCAAAATAATCTATCTCTACTCCATTTCTATACTCAGATCCCTTGTGCGTAAGAACCTTTCCTTCACCAAATAAAATGCTAGAGCTGCACCATTGCTTTTTCAAACATCAAATAACATTATTATCTTAAAGTCCCAAGTGTTACATTTTTAACAAAAATCTGACACCCGTTTTACGGCTTTATTGCATGTCAAACCACTTAGGATTTCAAGATAATGTACTGTCAGCTGCTAGACACCAGTTAACAAAAAAGATCAGATATACAGTAAGTAATGCACGATACAAATGGTAGTATACTTTAATGGTATACAAGTTTCAAAATTGGTATACATCTTACACTGGGTTCCGAAACATCACTCCATTCCAACCTTTTATAAAGTTTATTCAGGCGCTTGAAACACAAATGCATAAAGCAAAATTTTTGCCTATGATTCAAGTCAGCTTTATAGAACACGAGTGATGCGGTAATTGAGTTTTCATTTTACAGATAAGGAGAGTCCTTAATGTTTTTAACGTTTGCGAGTCTGACGTTAAAATGATTGACAAGCTATATCTAAAACGTATCGGAAGAGTTACTGGAATTGTAATCATAAAAAGTGTTCAATCATTTCAGCGTACAGTAACACGTACTGTGTACTAAAACGAGGGGTTCAAGCTCGATACCTATTCCAAATATTTGCTCTTAAATGCTGGGACTACTGTACTACTAGCACGCCATTTCACATCAACAGGTTTAGATATATTGTCACTGGCTCAAGCTAAAAACAAAAACAATCCTAGTCAGTTATTTTTGCAATTCTATACTGGATAGTCGTGAAAGCTTAAGCTACGAGTAGAAGGTGTTAGTAAAGCATTAAGTTATCCCCTTATCAAGCGCGGATATTTCAAGAGGTAATACTACTCGGAAAAGAGATGAGGTGGCACCATCTCACGAAGCATTTTGGATTTTCCAAAAGATTACAGAAACTTTGAAGGAACAGATTAATTTTAAATAAATGGAAAAAGTAAGTGTTTCCATAAACAAAATGATAAAACGTTATTTAATCGGCAGTAGATCACAATTGCACGGTGAACTCAAGTCATGACAATACAGTGTTCCTAAATTTGTGATTTTACACAAAGTATAGTTTTTATGAAATTAATCCGAATTTCTTAGTAACACATCAAAGTCTTATGAATTAAGTTTCCGAAAACTGCAACATATCAGGTTATCCAGCTAAAGATGATTGGGTAAAAAAATACGACCAGTAAGCAATGCAGGCGCTACGCGATGTGTAGGTAAACCCATCTGGGGTGTTTATAAATCGAATTCGAAAAACAGGTAATAAGTTTAAGTCCTTTAGCAATAAAAAATGTCCATTTGATTTTAGTTTACAGTGCACTTATTGTTTGTCTTTTTTATTCAGGCAGCAGCGGTGGCCGTGCGCTCCGAGGGATTGAATCCCGTCCCACGAGAAATTTTTCTCTTGGCTATGGATGTTGTGATTGTCCGTAGGTGGTAGACGGTCTCCGACTGTCATACGCGCAGGTACCACCCGACGGATCTCGTAGGCGATGCCAGAATTTGTGCATGCTGCATGCACACGTGTTTCCTCGCTAGAGTCCGTGTGGCGTCCCCCCTTTTCCACTGTATCCATACCTATATCCCCACGATACCCCATGGGTGTTTAGGCCTTTAGGCCTTCGTGGTAGCTGGAGTATAACAAAAATATATAGATTTTAATATTGTTTATTTATTAATCTTATTTGCTGGAAAGCTTTATCAACTGAATGCAGTTTGCTTTAAGTGCAACTTGACCAACTTGAGCTGTTTTAGATTCTAGCTATTCTTTGTTGTTGCTTGTTTATTGTTTTTATGTTCATATCCTTATTCTTGCTAATCGTAGGTATGTTTATCTCATACAAACGCCGTTTGAAGGAACGTCGAGGTAAACTGAGGCAGTCCAGTAAATAAATCTGTTTTTTAATAGAACGGTGGACAGAATTTATACACAACATATGACAGTGCGGTACTTTCAAGCCGAAGTCACAACTTTAGGAACACGCGTAAAAAACACAGGATAATGTTATTTTAGACACATTATTCCACGCTTATATAAAGCAAGTCAAACATGGTATTTTTGTTTTTTATTAACATTAACACCTACTTTTTCCACCCACTGGCTTCAAAAAGTAGTAGGGCTACCTTAGTCACGACCGGTGGGAGCATAATAATTGTTGGTAGTCATACTCGTACATTTTACTGATAAGTTCAGTTCAATTCCAATAACCGCGAAGTCACATTGCCCATAGTGAACCATACAAATTGATGCTTGCCGAGGACTACTTGAAATTAACAACTATATCGCTCTAGATTAAAAGCAGCACCCTCTTGACGTCACTAAGAACCACCCCACACCTAAAAACACCCCTGCAACCGCTTAGGGCGACAGTTCAGGCGCGTGCATAGGGTCGTACCCTCCACAACCAGTGGCATCGTAAGCCCCGCCCTGGTCGTACGCTCCGCCCATACTGTAGCCCATCGAGTCCTGGGGCGGTGCCGGGGACATCATGGGCGTGGCGGTACCGCTGTACGGCGACGCGCCGGCAGCTTTCTTCGCCGCGTACAGGTTCGCCTCCTCTTGCGCTTTGCCGATGTTTTTCTTGTACCGAATACGTTTGTTGCCGAACCAGTTTGACACCTGCAACAGATTTAGGAACAGGTTAACTGTTTCGTTCGTTACTTTGACATGTTTTGTTTTATTGACTGCCTACACTTGCTCTCAGCGGCTGAAGCATAGCTAATATAATCTGCTAAACCGTAATTGAAGTTACTGACACTGTTTCAGTGGTTACAGTTCATGCAGGTGATTTCACTATACGTCACGAGACGTAGCAATTCGAAAACAGTATAACTTTGGGCGATCAAAACACGATGTCAAATTTGGCTATACTCGGAATCGTAGTTATGATGCGATTTGTTACCGCTTGTCTCTATTGCCAATTTCAGGTGTTAGTCAAAGCGTTACGCCATGCAACCTGATTCTATATCATTAGCTCATTTTTTTTTAAGGATTGTCGCGACCAGTGTCCAATATACCGGTTTTAAAATTCATTGTACTATCAGATACATTATTAAAATGTTTAGCGTTTTTTTGTGCAAGTCATCGGTTTCTTGCGTAAAGATCTATCGACTCATTCAAGTACTAACTAACTAATGTAATTTTAGTAGTTTTTGTACACTGAATAATAATTGATTGAACATTAATTTTTGGAACGCCCGAACCTGTCTTTTTATGAATTACATCATGTGATGTACTAACTGCTTACTATGGAGAACCTCACACAATCAATATTGACTGTGGTCCGTACCGCCATTAGCTATACTCGCTACGTGGACAATACATATCACATTCTATGTTAAATACTGATTCATCACAGCAAATACTGACAGTCCGACATTCGCCATTCTCTCAATTCAGGGTAATAACAAAATGAGTAACGCGTTAGTCTCCATGTAGTTGAGTATGACATTGGACAGTGGAACTTGTCATAATATTTGTTTACTATTCTCCATGAATTCGAGAAAAATTTAATAGGAAACCGCTATGTAAGTATATTTTTATCTAGCACTGCTCTTTTCTATATATCTGTTCAAATAGCTTCTGGGTGATTAATTGTGATCTTCATCTTTGATAATCATAATGATTAGTTCAATAATTACAAAATTTGTAAAACATTACAAAATTACTGGGAACATTTTTAATTTCAATTAAATATATTTTTTGAATTTGATAGCAATCGATGACCACACAAAATGATGTACTGGATTTGCAAAGTGGCTTCTTAAATTTCATTTTGAACAACACTGGGACAAAACATAGGCATCAGATGTCAGTAACGTATAAAATATGTTTCAATATCTTCAGTTTACTATTAGTTATAATGGATCAATGAGCAACACAACGTGAACGGCACATGTGATATGTATGCAGACAATGAGAACCTAAATTAATCCTGCATTAGGCAAGTCCAACTGATTGGAAAACAAACCCATCACAAGACAAACATCGGCAATGCAGACGAACGAACCTTGACGAGCTGAAAAAAATTTGGTGGTATACCACCACACCCATAATGGAACTTCGATCAGTGACTACCAACACCAGTTTTATAACACACAATCATTATCCCAGTAAAAAGGGAATTTACTTACTTCCCTGTAACCTTGATTTAATATCTCTCAACATTTAGCTATCTGTATGCTTTTCCGATATGATATTTTAGTATAGGTGGTCCAGGGAAACCATTTTTTTTTATAAAATTGCAACATTTATCTTGAAGAAGCGGATTTAGCAACTGTAAACGATATCTTTAAATACGTTTTGCATTAAAATAGTCGCGATTCTGTTTCTGTACACATTGAAGTTATAAATCTCCATGTTTTACTGGCCAAATTAAATCACAGATGTAGAACTGAAACTTACCATGGTGGTGGTAAAATATTTTGTCATTTTGTACTCTGAAAAAAACAAAACGTCAGTATATGTTCCAATTCTACATCTGTTGTTTTATTTGGCGGCCAGTAAACATGAATATACACCAGTGTATCAACGAGACAGCCACAGAATAAGTTTCAAATGTTACATTAACCATGAAGTTATGTTTTCACTTATCAAATATTATACTGGATTATATAGTATAGAGTGTTCTCTAGACCACCCAACAATACAAAACCCAAACACTGTCACATTCACTCTCAACACTCAAAGGAAAGAGAGTTCAAATAGAACCACAAAATTAAGCCCCTAATCATACAGGGTGTCCCAAAATTACGTGGGCATAGGTACCACGTAGTCTCAAAATAAGTTGATTGGACATGATTTACCTCTATGTAAAAGTGCTTCGTTTGTCCAGTAGAGGGTGCCAAAGTTTTCATTTTGAAACACATTTTTTCAGATATTTTTGGAACTTACAAAAAAAAACGTTTTTATAAGAGATAAAAAATGAAGTGAATAAAAGGTTCTTTTAAATAAAAGAAATTCAGAGTTGCGAAATTATTATTCGTTCTTCGTTTGCAAAACAAAGGTATAAGAGGTTCAGATTGACAAAGCTCCAATCAACTATTTGACAGAATCCAAATTGCTGCAAATACATTAAAGAATAATAACATCTTAAAGAAAGTCAACTATCATTTTTGCGACGTATGTACAGGAACAAAAAATGGTGGTCATATTAACACCTCTTATGAAAGATTCGCACTATTGCTTGTATTAAATAAAACTGTAATAAGTAATACCATACTTGTTTATTTTCGCTAAATACACTAAAAGAATAAGATGCTTGGAACCTCTTGATGTAACTCATTTTTTTTTCTCAAAAAACATCTGAGATGGCCTGGCCTGCCTTTATAGGAGACAAAAAATGAGGTAAGTAAAAAGTCTGCTAAATAAAAAGATTCAGAATCGTCGATAAAGATGCCAAACAATTCTGCTATAATTTATGTAGGAGGTGGAGTCCTCTAACGGGCAAACGAAGCACTTTTGCATAGAAGTAAATCACATCCCATCGGCTTATTATGAATCTAAAAATACGTGGCACTTCTATGTCAATGGAGTATTGGGACACCCTGTATATTATGAGGCGCAACTACCATCTCATTAACCACTCTGAGCCTCCCGCTTAAGGCGACAGCTCATAACCTCCCCCCTGATCATAGCCCCCAGCCATGTTGTAGCCCATCGAGTCCTGCGAGGGCGCAGGAGACATCATAGGGGTAGCTGTCTCCCCATAGAACGACGCCCTGGCCGCCTTCTTGGCAGCGTACAGATTCGCCTCCTCCTGCGTTTTGCCGATGTTCTTCTTGTAGCGGATGCGCTTGTTTCCGAACCAGTTGCATACCTGAATCGAACAGAATTATGACTATTACTAGAGATACGAATCGAAATTTGATAGCAAAATGTTATTTTTCAGTTTTATTGAAGGTAAAATTTAGTAAAACACAAACCATAGAATGTTCTAAAAACAGAGCAAAAGCTAAAATCATATATGAAAGGCCGTGAAAGGCGAAAAGTCAGTAAATTCTATTATTTGTCATTTGTGCTGATTCCCTTTGGTATTAGTAAGTGACTGATGAATCAGAGAAACAATCATTGGATATGTTTCAGAAGTTGCACTCTGAATACAGAGAAATCCAAATATCACTGACGTCGTAATGTGTATGAGAGAGAAGCGCGAAATACGTATTTTAGAAAGAGTACGCCGATGGCAACACGGCAAGCCGCAGCTGCGTCCGTTTCTAGGCAACGTGGCGTTTCTATCTCTTTCTAACAGACGCATTGTACGCTTCTCTCTCGTACACATTACGCCGTCAGTGGTATATGGATTTCACTGTATATATACTTGCTGCAAAATGAAATTCCGATATACTCAGATTATGAATGCTAGTCTTTTAGTTTTTAGCTGAAATGCCCGCAAAATACTCTATTTTCAAATAAAGCGAATATTTTCAACACACTCGGAGTCTGTATACAGAAATTAATATAAACGTCCCAACATTTGAAGAAGTCAATATGATAACATTTCTACTGAAAGACAACATCAATGTGAGATAAATTCATTTACTATTGATAATCAACTGGTTCGGCTATAAGGTTGCTAGCGCAATGGATAGTTTATTTAGGAAACCCCATGCAAAACCAATATTTTTACATACCCTGACTCTGCATACAGCAGACATCGGCAAAGCTCAGGAGGAAACAACTCATAACGCCCGTGATACGAAGTACTAGAGAATGTTAGCAGGCACAAATACTGCGTAAGTAAACGTTAATAATAATTTACCTTATAAATCATCGACTTGCAATCTCAAAAGAACGTTCGTGTATGCGATATTTGTGTGTGTGCCAGATCTCTATTGATATTAACACCACCCAACACGCCCAAATGTCCTCACTGTATCATCTGGTGATACTGTACATCATATAATTGTTAATTTGATGATTACAATCATAAATGGAAAATCAGTTTAGAATACGAAGTTTTGGTTTATCATAATATTAAAAGCCAAGTATAGAAAAATGAAAATCCTACCTGTTTCGTGTTGCCTTGAGACACTTCATTTTTCAAAATCTTGCAGATTTTTAGTCAATTTTACTATGCTAGGAGCAAAAAAATCTTTCCCCGCTAAACCGTATCAGGTACAAAAAATGGAATCTGGATAGTCAGTGCGCGCGGATCTTGCTGTAATCAAATAAACGTCTCAATAGCAGTGATGTACGATGTGTTATGCTACTCTCTTCCATTTTGGTACCGGGATATAGGATCGTCCCACCGTAAAACTATGGATATGGAATCTCGAAATGAATCGTTTTCTGTATCGTTTTTGTGCTATAATTATCTAAAATGTGAATGCTATACTTTTAAAAATCCAATGAACCTCATCTTCCCTTCTTCTCTCCCAACAACCCATCATTCCTCCATTCGTTTTAGCCCTATTGTCTGTGAGACGCCGTCATCCAACGCGTTCGTACCGACGTTGCCTGTCATGCTGAGTTTTTTATATACTGATGCAGCCACCATAAGAAGAAATACCGAGGCACCGTGACGCTTATACAGAGCTTAAAGCCATATTGTTGACCAGATGTTAAATACCTAAGGTTAGGCTGGGGGGCAGAAACCTAGCGAGTCCATCTAACAGCCTCAACGGGCGCCGGCATTACGGAGGAGACTTTTGAGGAGCAAAGTCCGTTGACATATCGGTGGAAGATACTGTGTTGCGTCATCGGCAAAATTATACGTCATGACATGATCCTAGTATGATGGAAAAATATCGTAAAGCTCCAAAACATATTTAGTACCTGCACGTGATGGGGGTGGCTGAGGATCCCTTGTGTGAACGCTGCGGGATAGAGGAAGAGACCTCGGCGCACTTTTGTGTCGCTGAGCTCTGAGCCACTATAGGCAGAATATACTGGGGTCCATTACTTTGGACCCTCAGGACGTCAAAAAGCTTGGACTCAAGTCGATTCTCAACTTCGCTAAAAGGGCGAGGCTTGTGATTAAGGAATGTAGAGGTGCATAAGGGCCCGCTTAAGCGGCCTATGCACTGGCTCCTTATGGTGGCCGGAATGCCTCTAATTTCAAGATTCATTCATTCATTCATTCATTCATGAGGTTGCCAGCTTTCCTCCATCAGTGTTCTGCTCATTGATCTCTTACCACCTGGATGGCTCCATCAGTAACAACATGTATAACAAACCAAAAAGTCGATACCTAAAGCCTGTTTTCCATTTATAACCATCATCCACCCTAATCCTAAATCCCTGAAAACGAAACCGCCCCGATCCGACACCGCCGCACTTCAAGGCGACAGTTTGGCGCCATACATGGGGTCATAACCCCCACCCCCGCCGTAACCCATCTGCTCCGGAGGCGGTGCCGGTGATGGCATCATGGGCGTCACTGAGCCACTACTATAGTCTCCATATGGGGAGGCTGATGCTCTTGCCGCCTTCTTGGCAGCGTACAGATTCGCTTCTTCCTGCGCTTTGCCGGTGTTCCTCTTGTAGCGAATTCGCTTGTTGCCGAACCAATTGGATACCTGCAGGGATAATAATGTAATATAAGGTTTTACAGTCCTCCCTCATAACTATTTTAGTAGATCGGCAATTTGCTGCCTGAAGTCTGAAAATAGCGATTGACGCTGGTATGCAGAGTCGTTCGCCGGCCCGCCGTTCTACAAATGATGATTCCGATGCAAAGACCTTCAAGAAACAATGCATCGGAATCATCCTTTGGGGAACGGCACATCGCTGGAGATCGTCTTTCCAAACCAGTATGAGAGCCCTCCCTCAAGCGCAGGGTTATTACGTAAAAAACCTATTCAAATATCACGTTTATGCCACGTCAACACAAACACGAAGACTTGACGTGAAAAGCGCGAAAAATTTCGAAATTGACATATGTTTTTTGGATGTTATATGATATGTACATCACGGAAAACCATGTCACTCATTTCCGTCAGTGTGTCCGCTCATTTTATAACCGCCTAGAACTTGAGAAGTGCTGCTCGGATTTTAACAAAATTTTCACAAAAGGTTACTACTATGCCAAGGATGAAAAAGATTTTTCATTTTTGGAAATCGGTGTAGTGGTGGTGTAGCTAGGGTCAAAAACGAAAAAAATAAAAACGTTGCTTTTTGATGTTTCAGAAGCTTATGATCATTTTCGGATTTTTTAATTGTAAGAGTTGAAACTTGGGTGGTTGGGGGTTGTAGGAAGTAGAAGTAGCTACAGGAGAAATATTTATATATTTTAAAAATATTTACGTACCGCTTTAGCGTTCTGCGATGCTTTGGTAAATGATGACGTAACTGTTTGTATATCTACACATATACAGGGTGTAAACGTTATGATAGTCATTATTTAAATGGGTTATAGAGGGGGTTAAAAGAAGCAAAAAGTTTCATATAACATGGGGTCAAAACGGCATTTTTTTAGAGAAAATCGACGTTAAAGTAAAATAAAATCTGACAACGCCGCAATGCCAGACGCAATTACGACGGAACGCAGTGTAAATAAAGATGGAGTTTGTTATTTTTGGTTCTTAGGTATTATTTCATTATTTGATAATGTACTCGTAAAATGCAAACAATTAAAAAAAACGGACTTACCACTAACTGTCTCAGCACTTCACCTGGTGTGTGAAAGTTTATTGAATGTATTAAAAAAATCTACTTACAAATAGGGAACACCATTTTGATACACACATTGTTTTTCTTTTTAAAACCCACACTGCACTTTTTTGTATTTAAAGAAGGTGTTCAAAATGACGTCCTCCACTTTCCACACAAGCTTCATTACGACGAACCCAGTTTCTTCTTACTCTAGGTCCTCGAAGTTGTCCATTTATTATTTCCGCCGCATTAAATTTTTGTTCGCGAAGTTGTGCTCAATTATTGGACCAGCCCCATAAACCATCCCTTTAAGTTCTCCCCAATACCAGAAATCCATCGCATTGAGGTCAGGAGATCTTGCTGGCTATTTTCGAGGATCAGGAGCATTTCGACCAATCCAGCGATTTGGATAATGTTCATTCAAATACTGAATGACGCCTCTAAAAATGTGTGGTGGTGCCCCGTCATGAAGAAACCACAAATTCTGTCTCCGTTGTAATGGAATATTGTCTAAGGTCTGTTCCAAAAGTTCTGGTAGGTTATTGGCCAGAAGCTAAGGTATCCTTCTCCTGACAATTTTGGGGGTAACTCGAAAGGGCCAATTACCTGATCGTCAAGAATACCCGACCAAATATTTATCTTAAAACATTGTTGGAAATGACCTTCACCAATGGTATGAGGATTTTTTTGGGCCCACGTGTGAGTATTACGGAAATTTAATATCCCGTCTCGCGTAAAAGTACATTCGTCCGTAGCTAGAATGTTTTTAAAAAAATCCGGATTTTCAATGTTTTTGTGCAAAAACCACTGACAGAATGTTAGTCTGCGAGGATAGTCTTCTGGTAACAAGGCCTGCACTCGTTGTACATGGTAGGGATAAAGCAAATTTTCCCATAGGATTCTATGGACTATGGTATGCGATAGTCCTATGCGGCGGCCTAATTCCCGAGTGTTGATATCTGCATTGATTTCCACGATATTTAAAATTTGTTCCTCCTGCTCTACAGTTACCTGTCTTTCACGAGTGCGAATATTAGTGGGCTGAACAGTTCCTGTATCTCGAAGTCTTTGGTAGACTTGCACAAATGTCCTTCTGTCTGGGTGTACCCGTTGGCGAAATCTGTCGCGATAAATTTGAGCTGCGAGATTTGAATTCTGACGAGCTTCACCGTAAACAAACAACATGTCGGCGAATTCTTGATTCGAGAACATTGTAAACAAACACGACGACGTACGCGAACAAAAACAAAACACGACCGATGCCCGATAACTAACCACTGTTACCGTTTGCGATCGATTACCGGTTCGATAAGAGTGATGACGACGCGCTGTTGCCATGTGTGTTTTAAATATTCAATTTAATGAAACTTACTTACTTACCGACTACAAATGTTGGCTTAACTTAGAAAAACTTAATGCCATTTATTTGTTAACTACCCAATTTAAAAACGTTTTAGATTAGATTATAAAAATTAGTAAGATTGTGGTCGATATAAAGCACTTAAAGTTGTGAACTATAAAGCCATTTACACAAAAATCTATTGACTTTTGGATCATTGGTCATATGCATTTTTTGACCCTATTACCCATTTCAATAATGACTACCAAACGTTTACACCCTGTATTTTTCTGAATTTTATGATCCTTAAATGTACCATGAATTTTGTCTTACATTTAGTTTGTGTTACTCCATCTCATGATGCATTGATATACAACAGACACAAACTGACAAACCGACATAAATGAGAAACACGGTCTTGTGTGATGCAGATATCTTTAAGCAACAGAAAACTTGTGAAACGAAGTTCGAACATCATCGCGAGTTTAATACTTCCATCGTTTAGGTAGTCGTAGATTTTGAAACTTCATTCAGAGGCGGCGGAAATAAATTCCCTGGAACATAGTGTTACGTTTCAGAGATTCCTGCTCATTTGCAAACATTGTTTGTAGGGGTTGAAAATCGAAAGTTGGAAGCTGTATGTGGTAAATGGTTGCATATTTGGTGTCAGTTAAAGAACTTCTATTATTAAGAAGCTGCTGATCTCCATAATACTATTCACCTGTTAAGACATAATAAGTCACACATATTTTCCCTACATCTGCCATAAAAACACAAATATACTTGCTTTTTACAGGGTGACTTCGAAGTTGAGTCATTTATTTTAACAGTGAGTAGATCTGATCAAAAGAATTTTTTTTTCCTTTAACATTTTTGTGGTAAAATTAAAGTAACAAAGTTATAGCCCTTTAGAAGTTTGAGTACCGCCCTGTCTCAATAATAATATTATGTCCTCGAGTTTGACAACAACGGATATAATCCGCCTTATCGGTTCATCGCATCGGAAACAAAAAAGCAAAAGAATTTGAAACGCTTATCACCATGTTTTTACTACAATTTTATTCAGTTGTATTCAGTCAATGTGTCAGTTGGTAACGCGTGAGTGAATAGTGGTGTTTGTTGCGTGGCTCAAACGAAATAAAAAATGGCACATGTTTACGAAAATGCTGAACTTGTGGACATGATTCTTATTTCCGGGGGGGAGTCTTTACAAAATGCTGCCGCGGCATCATTTTTGTGGTAAAATTAAAGTAACAAAGTTATAGCCCTTTAGAAGTTTGAGTACCGCCCTGTCTCAATAATAATATTATGTCCTCGAGTTTGACAACAACGGATATAATCCGCCTTATCGGTTCATCGCATCGGAAACAAAAAAGCAAAAGAATTTGAAACGCTTATCACCATGTTTTTACTACAATTTTATTCAGTTGTATTCAGTCAATGTGTCAGTTGGTAACGCGTGAGTGAATAGTGGTGTTTGTTGCGTGGCTCAAACGAAATAAAAAATGGCACATGTTTACGAAAATGCTGAACTTGTGGACATGATTCTTATTTCCGGGGGGGAGTCTTTACAAAATGCTGCCGCGGCATCACGGATTTATGCGGATCGGTTTCCCAATCGAGTGCAACCAACCCCTCGTGCCTTTGTTAATGTAGTACAAAGGGCTCGTAAATCAGGTGACTTAAGACCTCACAGGGGAGGGCATGCCGGTGCTCCAAGACCGCACGATCAAATACAGGTCCGCACTGAAATACTTGTTGGGAGGATACTTTATAAAACAAGGTAACATTTTTTTTTATTTTTACACACATATTTTGGTTTATCTTCCTTCTACAATCATTAATGACTCAACTTCAAAGTCACCCTGTATAGTTTGATATGCAGAGGTCGAAGATTTATTGTACCTAAGTGAGTCTAGCAAATCACGATTCGATTTCGTCTTTTCAAACGATTTGACTCGTCCCTTTTCTCTGGAATCTCCAACAAAGGTGTAGGAAGTATAGAGTAAATCTACTTGGCGGCGTTAACGGCACTGTGTTAAAGGGGATGCTTTTTGTTAACAAATACTATGGTGTAGAGTTGAGTCAACACTAAATCAACCTGACGAAACGATATCGCAGTAGGAATCGATTAAATCTATTCCGGTGGTCTCGTAGGAATCTATTCCGGTAGTTTTGGTCCTGATTACGATTATTTCGATTCCGGTGGTTTCGATCGCGGTGGTTTTGGTTCCGATACCCGGTGCTGAGACTGGGCATTCGATTCCTTAAGATCGGGTCAGATCGGATTTGGGCGGGATGTTTGAAGGGAACGATATGCTCGGATTCGAATGTTGCTGCTACGCAATAAGAATAGTCACACTAACGCTTCTGATTGCAGTGGCTCCAAATGAGATACGGTCTAGAAGATATTTTTGGTATGGTGTAAAATTTCAACACTAATTATAATTTTAATGAAGAAATGCTATCTCACGCGATTACCTCTCAAATAAACGCAAAATTTCGAATTTGAAATATGTTTTTCAGATACTTTGACATAAACAGTACAATGGGGAATGTGGACGAATAGATTCTGATGCTGGAATCGAAAACTATATCAATACAATAAATATTTTCAAAATCAGCAAAGATCTGACTATGATATATCTGATCAAACTTAAAATTGATTAGCAATCAGCAAGACCATTCAAAAAATATTTATGTAGAAAAGAGGTAACTAGAACATTTTCCAGATTCATCAATTTGAATATGTGCTCTTACGTTTATACAAATTGTGGAAATATAGAAAAAAATGGCAGAAAACACCACATAATCTTACAAGACAATTTTTAAAGTAAATCCCCTAGGTGTTAAATACAAACAGTTTATATTTTTGTATTGATGCCATATTCTAACCATTTTTTTTTCTCCAAAATGTCTAGAACTAATCTAGGTCCCAATAAAAATCAATACATTTATTATACCTGACTGACTGTGATTCCACACTTCCTAGCTAGCTCCTCCTTAGCCTCTTCACTGGGATAGGGATTAGATAGGTGTGAATAGAAATACTCATTGAGAATTTCCGAAGCCTGCTTGCTGAAATTCCTCCTCTTCCTTCTGGCATCTAGGAACCTTGATCGGAGTATCATTACAGCTTCACAGGTGCTCTGCTTCAACTGCATCTGGATTGAGCTGAATTTCTTGTGAATAATCTGAACCTGAAAACAAAAACTTTAATTTGAGAAACTATTAAAAAATTTTAGTGGATAGTAACTAGAACTTTTGGATTTGAACATTATACTTAACTACAGCATCTATCTTGGAGGAACAAATTAGATACACAGTACAAAATTAGCTTTAATAATAAAATATCTTGTACAAAATAAAACTGACTCATTTCTAACTATCAACGGTGATTTGAATGAGTATGTTTTATATATATTTCTTTGTCTTACCATCCTTTCGATTTCTTTTGGTGTAATAGGCCGAGTACGACTCTGCTCCCTCAGCAGGTTCATGACATGAGTAGTGAATTCATTGCATGCTTGCTCATATTTCTCCAGCTCCTGATGATAGATCTGCCTAATCTGTGCCAATTTAGCCCTGTAGTCTGAATGCTCAATAGCATTATCAGGTTGACCAGCCTGGGCTGCAGCTGATCCAGAAGCTGCTGCACCAGCTCCCCCACCCTTCTCAGGCCCTGCTACACCTTCAGCTATCAACATGTTGTCCAATCTGCAAGGCCACAAAAAATTCAATGGATGTATCTAAACATTATAAAAATTGATAATCGCACAAAGATAAAGTTGGCACTTATATCATGAACATACCGAAGTGTGATATAATTTTTACCAATCTGATAGCAACTGGCATTGCCCATCTGTAGATAAATACATTTTCATTTGTGGATAAAAAACATATTCATTTACCCATTCTATATTACTACTGTTATGATACTACTATTTCAGCAGGTTTTAGGCTTATGCCCAACCTTTTGGGGATTTCCTGCAATGTAGTATTAGCAGCAATGTTCAGTTTTGCTCCCCTGGGTGAACCTAGTATGTATGGATGGTCCTCAAACTGACAAAAGTAGATGAAGCAGAACTAGTCTATTCCAGACAAACTAAATGAGTTGGTTTCCATGGACATTATCATGTCATACCTCAAATAGTTACAACTGTAATAATTTTACTGGATTATATGTTGTTCAAAAGTTATTTAAGAAAAACTGAGGGCCTATACCTTCAAAACAAAGAGGTATTTTGAAAATTGCCAAAGGCTAAAATAGTCTCAAAATGGCCCATAGAATCAAATACCTTTCTTTACACCTGTTTTGGAAAGAACATTTATGTTGAAAATTATGCATTTAATCAATGTATTAAAACAAAATATTTGGAAGTAAATATGAAACTAAGGCAATTTTTGAATTGCTAAAAGAATACCATAGTTTATTGTAAAACCTGTAGAGGTTGAATATTATTATTCTGAGAATGCAATATTAGTTTTAAATAATCTACGAATGTCTTATTTTCATAATGTAGTACAAAAAAGGTAAAATCCACATCTTAAATTGGGCAATAATTTAGCACCTTGCAACCAAATAATTATTGAATCGAAGTCCTAAACAATATTATTTTACTGATTGAAAAACATGAACTATCAATTGATTTAAATAATATATAACCCTAATACCAATTTATTTTATATCTTCAATTTTTCAAGAGGAATGGCAACATAATTATGGCAAATAAATAGAATGTGGAAGAAGCTGAAGAAAAAATGAAGGATTCTGGAAAGAAATCTGGCAATGTTACTTTTATTTTTTCAGGAGTTGCTAAAAATATATGCATTTTTATCTGACATGGTGAAGCTCTCTAGAATATCATAATAATGCAAAAATTGTAATTTATACAAACGCAAGAGAAATTAATACTACTGCCCAATATAAGTAATGGAGTCTACCTCATTGCACTTAACTATCTGACCTCATCAACTGAGGATCTGGGGGCTCCTCTTCCTGGGTGTTCCTCAGGGACAGCACAGTTTTCTCCTTGATCTCACACAACACCGAAAATAAGGCCGGCTTCATCCTATGGCAATTCAAGGTGTGTTTCCTTGCCTGGGCTTCATCCAGGCTCTGGTCCGTGATGTTCATGATCTGTTGCAGGATCTCACCGATGTCCTGCTTTCGCGGCTCATTCTCTCCACCGGGCGGCGCCTCGCCTTGCGGGGTCATGCCGTAGGGCTGCGGAGCCATCAGCCCGCCCCCGGTGTGCCCCATCATTCTGCCTGGGTCATCCATTTAGGGAAATCACGAAATCGAATCACAGCTAGACAACAAAAATGGAGGATGCGATCGCGAGACAGCGAGAAGATGAACGTAAACAAAAGCTAGACAGCTCGATGTTTTTGAGATGGGTAATACGTTGACGCGTGCGCAGTTCATCATACTTTTATGGATCTTTTGCAAGAGAGTGCCATCTCTTGGATAGAATTTGAAACTGATCAATAATATGAAATAGATTCCTATATTATCAAATGAGTCTAGATAATTTGGTAAATATGAGAATTGTCAAATATCCAAAACACTGGTAAATGTCTACTTGTCAAATAAATCAACGCAGTATTTTCTTAACAATTTTTCATTTGATTGCGAAACTGTTTATAAAAGGCAAATACGGAAGCAGCAAAAAGCATAATAAAGGAATGAAGATGAGCTTCATGGACACATAAACTGTATTAAATTAGAAAAAAGCACAAGTAAGTAATAGTAATCTTTTGTCTTGCGAGTTGCTCATAATTTTTACAAACCACTTCTCCTACCTCCCAGGTGACATTTTAAAATAGAAAAACTATCCACCGCTCTTATAAACTACATTCTGTATCAATTTACTATACTTCAAGTGAACACAATCCAAAGTCTGCATGATACAGGAAAAAGCAACAATATATGATTGGAATTTTCTCATGAAAACTGTCAATACAAATAAAATTCCATTTCATAGTTATGGAGGATAGTCTGAGCGTGAAATCAAACGAATCCATAGCCACGAGCGAGGAATTTGTTTTTATTGGAGACAAACCAGGTGCAAGCAAAACACCAACACTGGATTTCAAAAATGGTGATTTGAATGAACTGACAAATGCATTGACCGAAGTTTTGCAAGAACCAGATAGCAATATGAATGAAGACAGCAATTTTAACATCACAGATGTGTTGGTTGAAGGAAGAAAGAAAACAGGTCAAAATGTTTTTTGTGGCAGTCCCGTAGAGCCTGGCAAAGACCCATTAAGCCAAGATGGATTGAGCCCCACTGAGAAGCAGGATTCTATGAAGCCTGTAAATAGCTCTGAGGATGAGGGCAGTAGTGAGTACAATGTACCTATATTATATATTGAAATGTTAAATTAATTTGAGTCTGACTTAATTTATAGCTCAAGGCAACTGATTATGACTAAATAACAACTATACTTATCAAGAAATAGCATTATTCACATGTTTCCTAAATAACTTTATAGATGATAACAAGAATTTGTTTTTATTATAGTTCTTAATTGTTTTCTTTTGCCTGTGATTATTATAATTTTTATCAGTTTTGAGCAATTAAAATTTTCATTTCTGAAGGAAGTACTAATTCAGTTTTTTATGAACTATTAGTTATGATTATGTTATATACAATGTTTGGTCCATACTTTTGATGTTTGAAATAACATCTCAAGTTATTTATTCCAGAAATTGTGTAATCTTCAGTTAAATTGAGATTTGAAAGATGTGGAAGTGTAGTACTGGCTATATAGTAATACAAGTTATTATAGAAGAAAAAATATTTTATATTGATTTGCAATTAGACATTAAATATAACTTTAAAAATTCCCTTAATTTCCTCCATGTTTGTAGAACAAAGGGCTTTACCGATGTTGTGAAATTGTCATATTGACAAGAAAATATGCAATATGAATTGTGTTTTTTGTGTGTATACAAATTTTTATTTTTTCTTTCTATGAAAATATGGTAATGTGTATAGCATTACAAAGAGTATTCGTATATTGTTATACCAGTTACATATACAGAGATGTTGATATTTGTAGTGAAGGTCCCATAGCATGGGAATATACATTTTGTTAACTTCAAACATATCTGGTTACCTTAACTTCATCATATGTTGAAAATGAAGCATTGTATTTTACTCTCTTTAGTGGTTTATTTCCTCAGTTTGTCGATTTGCTTAAGATTTTTTTTGGCAGAACATTGAAATCATGGTATTCCATATATTCACCCATATATTTATAACTCTATATAACACTATTGATGATAATTATGTTTAAGTTGGTAAAAAAATTGAGATTCTGAGAGGAAGAATTATATTAACTTGGTGTTACCTCCCAACCTCCTTAAAGACACTGAGGTTTGCTTACCTATCATCTTGCACAATAGGCACCTCTAAAGTGATTTGGTAGAAAGGGTGAACTGAAAATTTTTCATTCTATATAAAAGAATAATAATGAACCTTCTTACTTTTGTATGAGTATATCAGTGCTGTGAAGCTTATAAATTAAGACTTATGAAGTGTCAACCATACTATAACTTTGTGGGATTGCGTTTTTATGTTTTTTCCCACTAATTACTTTATACTGGTTTTAAAAGATTATATCATGATCTCCTTGTAAACTTCATCAAAAGTTATAATTAGTGAAATCAATGTCTACAGAAGTTGCAAGGTGTTTCCTAATTGAATAACAACATTCAAGGATGCGATTTTGGGTCCATTTTTAGAATTACAAATTATATGAACATATGTCCTAAACATCTCAACTTTTAAGATACAAGGTGGTAAACTTTTCAAAAATAAATCATTTTATTAATTAATATCTGTAAATACCACTAGATATTTTAATAAAAATTGGCATACATGTACTACGTATCATGAGGCAGTTTTTAATCCACTACAAATTTCGAGGCATTATGTTTTTTGGATGTTACATGACATGTACATCACAAAATACCATGTTGCGCACTTCCGTCGGTCTATCTGTCTGTCCGCTAATCCTTGGGCTAACTTGTATTGAAAAAAATAATCATGGACATTGGATCCGTAAAAGCAGAAAGCACAGATTTGCCGAAAATTGACACACTCGAGGTTGATAATTTATTTGCCTCCAATCCAGATTCCTGCTCTGCTGAGCTGAAAGTGCATCTGATATAATGATAGACATAAGAAAGAATAAGTAATACACTTATGTAGTCTTAGAATAATTTTATCTAATATAACACCAAAGTAATCTTTGCAAAAATAAATTTGTGTTACAGTTGATAAAGAGTCTTTGAGCAAATCTTAGGTAGTTGTTGCCTATATTTATTTCCCTGGGCGCTCGAATTCACAGCATTCCTGGGGCCTTTTTCAATGTGTTTTTGCATTCTCGGGCGATACAAGAACTATAATTACTATATTTTTCATGTAAACTAGTAGAAGTCACGCTTATATGTTTAAAAGTTTAAGATGTTATGCTGCTCTCAGCTGCTGCTTACAAATGGTATGACGTCAAAGCAGATTATTCTATGTGCCAACCATGGCAGACAGAGGCGCGTCTCTAAAAAAATATATTTTTAAAGTTTTGAGGTTTATTAAGTCTCAAAAAATATAGTATTTTTTTCGACTAATACAACAAATATTAACTATTTAAAACCTAATTGAAAAAAGTGTCAACTTGCCTAATCCTTTGAAGTAACTTGTTTGGAATATAATCCTTTATGAGTTCATGGCAGAGTTGTATAGGAAGTACAGAGTCAAACTACTTGACGCCATTTTTTAACTTACGGAAAATCATTAACTTGCCACTGAATTTCTATATTGAAACCTTTACCACCCTGTATCACAAAAGTTAAGACATTTAGGACAAATGTTCATACTTACTTGAAATTTTTCCAAAAATCGTCCCCTTAAATATTGACATTCAATTAGGAATACAATACATCTCTACCTAGACAAAATTGCATCCAAAATAGCTGAAACAGATTATTCATATGCATTTTTTTAAGGATAACTTTAATCTTGTTTATTGTTGGAAAAAAGTGTTTTTGAAATTTGTAAATTGAAAGAAAACTCTTTTAAATATTCTGTATTGCCCTTCAGAGGAATTACCCAATATAATTTAATGTTTACTGTGGATGACATTTAAATTAAGCTGCATATTTATTTCAAATTGTGAATGTTAGAAATATATGTTATTTCCCTGATATTTGATGGGTGCCTAACCTAAATGACAGAAGGTAGAATTTATTGGGTATCAGCTTTGGCGCGTAATTCTACGTTTAACCTTGAAATTTGGAAAAGCTATGCCTCACCGATATGTCAATCTATGGAATTGAATAGTAATTATGTATTTTCAAATGTTAATATTACCACTCATTCTCAATCGTGAAAACGATCCCAGGATTGTAGGAAACATTTCTTTGTCGTATAATAGTAAAAAAAAGTCAAGATATTGCGACCTTATGCTATCAGAATAATAACATGGATCATATTATCTGGCCCACAATAAGAAAACGATCAACATAAACGTTCAATAGTAGCAGTAAGTACAGATATTCCTTATCACATTTATGGAAATTATAACTTATCTAATCGCCATGTTCTACAAACTTCGACACCAACACATAAATATTTCAAATTGATTTTCAATCATGCCAGTGAATCCATATGCAGGCCTATTTTGGAGCATATACCCTCAACCAGTTTCAGATGTGGACCAAGAGTGTACCATTTTCTCGGGTGTGACATATCTCGGAGCCGCTGCCATTAATGCACCAAAGTCTGAACCGGAAATCCAAAGAAATATGGCCATCTTGAACGAACAGAGCACTGAACAGGGGATCAAAGTATCCATTTCGGTGCCGTCTTCTTCTCAAGGATTGGTCGTGTAAGTAAATTTTGGGAACATTTTTTTAAACAACATGACGATCAGCAGGGTTAATCTATATAATGTCAATAAAACCGATAAAATGTACATAAAATTTTGAAATCAGTGTTAAAAATTCTATTTCATCTGCGCAAAAATCAAATTGGCGACCATAAGAAAAAATAAAGTTGATGCTGAAGGACAAAATGACGAAGCGTCATATTGAAACTCTAATTATGCCATCTTGTAGAAGAGAAAAAGTGGCAATGTTAATGTGCAATTTATTTTGAAATCCCAGTACAATTGAAGTCAGGAAAAAATTAAAACGATTCGTTTTTCCGTCTTTCTCCGGAAGTACTTTGAATTTCGAAACTTTCTAAGCGGCATTTTGTTGTTTGTAACGTAACTTTGTTTCCATTTAAGCAACTTCGTATCTTACAGTTTCCGGGATCCCATTGGTGAGGGTCGAATTTTAAACACCGTGTATAGCGTTAGGTCTGGTTCGTCCTTGGTGATCTGAATCAGTTAATTGTCTTTTGTGGACATGGTCATGAGTTGATTTCATATTTCCTTGCAGTTTATATGACGCCAACACACACTCAGTCATTTCGCGGTATGAGATCCAACGTATATTGTTCTATGCTCGAGGGCAAGTGGATGGACCAGAGGCAGGTTGTTTTGCTTTCACGTGGTCGCATGGGGACACTCAAGAGTCGGCCATATTTCAGTGCCATGTGTTCAGATGCGACATTTCAGAAGCTGTATCCAGAGTTTCATGTAAGTTGCATAGTCTAATATGAATTTTAAAATGCTGGCAGATTTTGATATCGAAACATCGTTTTTATTGATCCTGATTTTGCAAAATTCGTACATGTAATATTTCCTTTTGGAAAACAATGTCGATTTTACATTTTTTCTCAAACAGCATGTTTTTCAAGTATGTGTTTTGTTAGTAACACTATTTTGGGAACTTCTTGTTTGCAAGGATAAAAATCAATAAAATCTAGTAATATCGTATAACGTCGTTGGCGTATATATCGTCTGTGGGTACGCGATACATTTGAACTACTGTGCATTATGACTACTAAGGCGAATCAACACGTGGACAGTCTTTATGTGTTTTGTTCGTGGACTACTTGATCGTGAATATCAGGTGTCGAATTTTTCTTCATATAGATTTCATGAAGTTTTTTTTATAATGAGCTCACTTGGTAAATACTTACCTATGTAGAACTACGACAGTAAATACAAATGTTTCTTGTGATTTCCATTTCCACCTCTCTTCTCTCTCGGGAATTGTCCTGTTTCCGTTTCTTCATAATGTACCTTTTTAAACCCAACATACTTGTTTTTTGACAAACTGGGATAAGTTTCTTTACAAAGTATGCTGGGACAGTAAACTTATTTTTTAGCCTCCGCCGAGTTGGTATGGTATTACAGTATTTCAATAACAAAGCTTTTATTATGCTCTTTATAAAAAGCTTCATGGAACTTGGATGAATCGGCCATTTTTAATGTTTTACATTTGGATCGCTTGTTATTGTGGTCACAAGTTATCTCTGGCAAAACTTTCAGCTTGTATCTAGAACAGGGATCGGCAAGCTGCGGCTCTCCAGTTCATAGTAAATCCTCTCAACACAAATATAAATGAGATCAACATTGAGCCATTCGGAATTAATGCTGGTTCGTTTCAAATGCAATTGCCGGTTTTTTTAAATTGTAACTTTTGGCCCTTCGGTCTCAAAAGGTTGCCAACCCCTGATTTAGAATAAAACCAAAAAGAATTTATTTAGATAAGATAGGTAAATTAGATACATTTCACAATTTATTACTGTTACAAAGTCCAGTCCGGTCCTTACCTGATTTTTTTGGCAATATTTGTCTTTGATTTATCAGGTTGCCTAGCATGTTTTCTAGCTTTAGTTTTATCCACATGCTACCAAAACTCCTCCATAGTGCTATTTTGGTGTAATTATAATAATCATCAAAAGTATTTCCCACTAAAAACCCCATTTTCTTGCAGACGCAAAGCACTGAATAAACAAAATCGCCCTATTGTTTCCTTACTACTTTACGTTATTGGCTGGATCGGAAATAGTTGTCTTTGTTCGAAATGTTTACAGAGATTGTTAAGTTTGATGCCAAATAAATTTTTTGAGTAGCTTTTGTATTGGATTTTACTGTTTTAGATACGGAATACTAGAAGGACACGGAACCGAAAGCCGTAGACAATAAATTAAGATTGAAAAAACATACGTTACGGTGTAGAGTTTGTAGCCTTTGATACTAGACCCCTGATATATCATAATTTTGTTCGCGTGTAGATTAGGTGCACAGGGATAGTACTTTTTGTACTCTAGTCACTATTTTTTTCTCTCTCGTGTTCTTTGGTAGGTAAACTAAAATCCAACCAATAATGTTTTAAGATCTTTTTGGCGATTGTAAACAACAAAAACCGCTTTTACCTGCTAAATACCAACTTGAACAGATTTGTTGAAATTTTTTATTTCTTAGTGACCAGTGCTGTCTTGGGTATCTAATTATTCACATCCCCCGTGCAGGAGTTTGTTGTTTAGACTCATGATTTCTTGAAAAATACGTTATATTAATTTGATTGCCGAGATCTGGTTTACCTGGGACAAATGTGTATTTAGTTTGGATACACCAAAAACAAAAATGCAGCATTTTCTAGCCACGAATTGCACAATGCCTGGAACTCGTCCATTTTGTAATCTTCCAGAGAGAGCAAAATACATTTTAGAAAATTGACAACATTTTTCTATTTACAACCGACATTCTTAGAGCAACTTCAGAATCATGTTGACCACCATCTATTGACTTATATAAAGACAAATAAAGCACCACACTCAATTTTGTTACTAATTTCTTTGAAAATATTACCATTCGCGTATATTTTTCGAAAGTCAAATGAGTCACCTACTACTTTAAATGTTTAAGTTTTTTTAGGACAAATCTATCACATCTATCTTGCAGTTTGGATCCCACTTTTGCCATGATCGAAACGTAATTTTCAATCACTCGTAAACCTACACAATAAGTTATTTAACCGGAATAAATGTTTTATTGTTTAACACATGAAATATACTCGTTATATCGAAAATAGCTTTTTGGTGGCGTTACTTTACTGGATCTTGGTGTTATAGCTTGTTTTGCAAAAGCCTTCCAAAGGGTTCCGCGTTCTATGAGCAGTTCTGTGGCATCTGTAGCTGATATGATGGGTTGTGTCTCGAGCGTCGTGGAACCGAGAACCCTCATGTATGTCTTCGAAGTCAACTTGGAGATCAAAGAAGAAGATGGAAAGGTAATACGCAGAGTAGATTGAGAAACGTTTCTTATTTGTTTAAAATTATCCAGACCTAGAGGATTCATAATTGATTCTTCAAGACTCCAAATGATTATACGAGTAATGTGTATGCAATTTTTGGATATTGTGCATGCAGACAAAATACAGACTCGAGTGAAGGTGTATTTTGGAATTTTTTAAACTGTCCCATTAGGATATAATGATATAAAAAATGCATTAAAGGAGTTCCAGTATAACTGAGGCTTCACTTTTGTTTCTAACATTTTTATTCATTCAGTAATGCCAAAGAAATCACTACAATACCATCAAAGACAGTTATTGTTCCAATCTATGCATTGATTTATAACATATAGTCGAAATCACGAAAGATGACGATTACGTCATCATCTTAGTCTGCAGTAAAGAGAAACGTCAGCGATTTGTGAATATATTTAATGAAGTTTCTGATATGTCATACAGAGACAAACAGAATTTTATTGTCTAAACAAACTGCATTGCTAATTTGCATGTTTCCGACAAAGATAGACGATGTTTTCATGTTGCATGATCGATCATATTTGAAAGATGAATAGTTAGGTTATGTTAACGCAGGTTATGTTGTTTTCGAATAATACTTTCGTCTTTGGTGTTCCTGTCTCATAACTGTTTTTTTTTTCAAAATAAAAACTCGCCACTAAAATTATTATTAAGGTATAACTCAAAACCATGAAATAATATGAAAATAAAAATAATCAGTGAACTAACCTAACTAAAATAATAACATAAATTTGTTGTCATTAGAATCAAATCCAAGCGGATAACCAAAATTTCCGTATTATGTACCGCGGTTATAATATGGTCCAAGATGACACACGGTATGATGACGTCAGTTACTTGAATCGCTTGAACGCGTTGGTTTTAACCGCGGTTTGTTGCAAGTTGTTTATTTTAGAAAAGCGCGTATATAATTTCTGATTATTTTTATTATCACTTAATAATCGGTGCTTTTTCGTCTAGAACGGGGTATGGAAAGTTGAAAAAAAGAAAACTTTCATAATATTAATGGGAGAAATGTTTTTTTTTTCAGAAAAAAATATTTATTGATTTAGCAGAAATGACGAAAAAGCGATGAAAAAAGGATATTAACAAAACCGTATACAGGTGGACATCATCCAGTGAGTTTATACGGCCATATTTTAATATTCTTGTGGTACATGGCTATACAGGATACTTTGTTAAGCGTAGGAACTAGATTTAAAGTGTCCCCAACAACAGTAATGATTATAAATAATAAGGTGCACTCTTATGCTGGAACTGAAATCAACCTGTATCAAGTTTCCCAAAAATGAAGTTGAAGTACAATAAAAATATCCAATACCCGGCAAAATTCTAACTTGTCACATGTCAAATAATAACCAGAAATATAAAACTACTCCCGAGTTGGGTAAATACCACAATTTTGCGGTGATAACTATGACATATAACAGCTGATTCATGACGTCACGGATCTTATAACCAAACTGATAACCACACTCGCTTGAACAGATCGGTAAATACCAATCCAAAATGGTAAATACCATTTCCATTTGGTTATCCGCTTGAATTTGATTTATGTCCCTGAAATCGTGATTTTATCATCGACGTACGTCCATTGATTACTTCAGTATAATTTAGGTTATGACTTAATAAATCAAATCCAAGGGAATAACCAACATTTCTGTGTTATGTGCCGCGGTTATAATATGGTTCAAGATGACACACGGGTTGATGACGTCAGTTACACGAATCGCTTGAACGCGTTGGTTTTAACCGCGGTTTTGTTGCAAGTTGTTTATTTTAGAAAAGCGCGTATATAATCTCTGATCATTTTTATTATCACTTAATAATCGGTGCTTTTTCGTCTACAACTGTATATGGAAAGTTTAAATAAGAAACCTTTCATAATATTCATGGGAGAAATGTTTTTTTCAGATTTTTTTTAATGATGGAACCATGGCTTTGTAGCTATGATAACTTTCAATTCTCTAAATTTTTCCGCATGTCAAAGAAAACATCTATTGATTCAACAGAAATGATGAAAAAAGAAATTAGCAAAACCGTATACAGGTGGATATCATCTAGTGAGTTTATATGGCCATATTTTAATATTCTTGTGGTATATGGCTACACATGATACTTTGTTAAGCATAGGAACTACATTTAAAGTGACCCCAACAACCGTAATGAGTATAACTAATAAGGTGCTCCACTTTATGGTAAAACTGAAGTCAGCCTGTATCATTTTTCTCAAAAATGAAGCTGAAGTGCAATAACAATATCCAATACCCGGCAAAATTCTAACTTGTCACATTTCAAATAATAACCAGGCTATAAAACTACTCTTGAGTTGGGTAAATACCACAATTTTGAGGTGATAACTATGACATATAACAGCTGATTCGTGACGTCACGGATCTTATAACCAAACTGATAACTACACTCGCTTGAACGGATTGGTAAATACCAACCCAAAATGGTAAATACCATTTCCATTTGGTTATCCGCTTGAATTTGATTATAGTCATCTTTCGTGATTTTGACTATAGATCTGGTTTTATAGTCCGACTATACTTTTTGACATACGAGGTTTGTAAATTAACTGATGATACTTTTTTATTCAAATATTACAATTTTATATTGTCACCCTCAAAATAATTTCCCTCTGAAGCCACACAGCGCTGGAGACGGTTATTTCATTCCCCATAGCAGTGCTGGAACTCCGATACTGGAATAACCTTCAGCTGTTAGGTTACAGCCGTATGGATGTTTTTGACTATCCTTGAGCTGATTTTCAACTTCGGGAAGAGAAAAAAGTCACAAGGACTCAAGTCAGTCGAATAAGGAGGCTGAGGAGCCACAGGAATGTTATTACTGGCCAAAAACGCGTTTGACACTGCTTTGTGACAAGGAACATTATCGTGTTGTTCTTGATCTGATGAGTGGAGGTCTGAGTCAAATTTAGCTCTTCCCCGATCATTCTGACTGTCAACCGACGATCTAAACACATAACATCCCAGATACTGCCAACATTTTCATCGGTTCTTCAGATGAAAGCCTTGCGCTTCGTGGTTCATCTTCAATCAACTCTCTCCCTTCTGAAAATGTCTTAAACTACCTTAAAACCTGGGCTGTTGACCATATACTATCTCTGTAGGCCTGCTGAAGTTTAACTAGCACGCCCTTACTCTAAATTGATGTCACTGATTTTTAGAACATAATAGAACAAACTGTTTCACAAAAAAAATCGATACCGACAACCAACTGACTCGAACGAATTCAAACTTATACTGAAGGCGGACCATATGTTCTCCTGTCTTCCCACCAAGCCCGATGCCTCCAGATTTGCCAGATCGAACGCTACGTTGCCCGTCTCATCACTTAATTTAGAGACCTCGTATTCGACCTATTTTCATGTAGTGCTGTCAGATTGCCAAATTATTGGAATACTACTTAATGTAATACAGTGTGATTAATTAAACATTTCTTCAATCATTCTTGCCTGATATTGCCAAGGTATAATCAACATATAGCTGATATAATATTGTTCATTTATATTTTTAGATGATCCATTACAGTCTCTAACTTGAATTTGCTTTTTAGACATCTTTTCATATTTATGGCAATAAAGTATCAAAATAAGGTGTTTATGAAGCCTCATTATAAAAACTTTGATCAAGCGATGTTTCCATTAAAACTGCATATTAAGAGTGATTTGAAAATTTTAGGGGTCCTTTAACACGGTTGGTAAAGATAAAAATGGCTTCAAACTAAAGACAAACCTGCAGAAACAGATTTGTTTGGTCATAAAGCAAGTGTCTGAAAATGGTGCACAGCTATTTATCGAAAGGTGCTTTGGTTTGTTGGTGGCAGCTGGTAGACATGTCAAACATTCAGATATGCAGCTATTAGAAATGGTGAGTACTTCAAGATGTGTAAAACGGAAGTAAAAGGCATCAAAGTATATTTCACCAGCAATGATACACATGTTCGGTAGTCAAGTTATATTCTGCGGTCAAACTATATGCAATAAGCTAAGACAAAAATGTGCTTGTTCAAAATTAAGTGTTTGGATGTTAACCCTTCTATGCATTTTGCATTTAAGGAGGAGCAATTAGGTTCTAACGCAACAGCGTCCCATGAACGTAACTGCACCATAATATCAGCAACTTGGGACCCTACAGAGGCTTCATTTGAGCCTTTGAATACAGAGACATCTAAGGACGTTAAACAGTATATGACTGTTGCTGTGGATCTAGTCATAAGGGGGATAAGGGAACCAGTGAGATTCCTTATTGAGACTCCTGTGAGAGTGTACGTGCAGAATGAAAGGAATTTTTGGTATTTTCAAAGGAAAACTTTGACGCAGCAGTTCTATTTAAATTTAAAAGAGGTAAGCTATCGTATCCTTAAATATCAATAAACTATGTGCCCTTTCATAGTAATATTTTCGCATGCCATTTATTAATTATTAAAAAGATCACTACACCAGTATGAGAAAAATCTTGATTTTTGCATTTCTCGTGTGTTTTAGTATTTTGAGGATAATCCAAATGTTTTTTAGTCTCGATAGGTTTGAAAAGTCCCTATTAAAAACGCTGTGGTAGCTGACGGGAAAAAACAATTTTACCTTTAATACACTTTTATGTGAACTTGAGAAATAATTAGCTATCTTTATAATCCCATAATAATTTGAGATTTCAGATACCCAAAATTGGTGATCAATCACAAAGTTTCAGACTTTCATCCCAAAAAAAAAAGAATCTAAAAACTTGAAGCACATATACTATATCGTTTTCCCATTGTTCAAAATTATATGGTGTACTATAAAACTGTAAAGATGTAGCCAGAATAAGTTGGATACTCAAATTTTCACACATTCTAACTATAGATAATTAGGTAGATAAATATGTTTTATTGTCTGAATAATGATATGGTCAACAACTCAACTTGAAAGTGTATTAAAATGAAGTTCTTGTAAATATTAGCGTTGCCTACCCTAACGGCATCAAAGTCGGTGTATCGATTACTGAGATTACTTTGTGCCAAAAAGTGACAAAGCTGCCAGAAATACAAAAAATGAACATTACCATATGTGGGAGATGAAAGCTGGTCGTTCACCTCTTCTCATTGGAATGAACAATAAATTGCGTTAAGTAATAGAGGTTAATATTTTTTAATTACTGTCGAGCTCCTGTTGTCGTCAATTAACTCTATTCTTCATTTATTTCATAGATTTCCCAAATTTTACAAGTCACTGTTGATAGTTTATTTACATGTCACTAACGAATAATAATTTATTTGATAAGGTTAAGTGGGTCACATCTGTTTTATGTTTTATCTCAACACTTATTATTTAGTAACTGCCCAGAGTTTAGTCAGGAAACATGTCTAGATAAAAACTTGTTTGTGAACGTGGTTTTTCAAACCCGCAGTGTTTTAGAATTGTTTCCAAGGACGGGCAGTTTTGATACAAGTGATGTTATCTTGTTTTAACGTGAAAAAAGTGAAATTAAGTGCTGTCGGTGTTTCTATATATTTTTCATGTTAGTAGAATACTACAATAATTTATTCTATCATGAAAAAATATCCAGTTTTGTGCATGAAGAAAGTGATATTGGGGGCTATGGGTATATCTATATATTTCATGTTTGTAGAATACTACAGTTCTGTTAGAATCGTAAACATTATTCATTTCCGGCGAATGTGGCTACGATCATTTCAATAAATCATACTAATAAGACAATAACATTTGATTAGCATTTCTGCAAAAAATGTGAACGATGTTATTGCTATTGATATTTATCGATAAAAATTTTCTTATCGTGTTCAGCCTGTTGTTTACTAGTTAACTGATACTAAATTCCCACTTTCCATTTCTGTTTTGCGTCAATCCGATATGTAATTATTTGTATTTCATAATAAGAATACATCAAATCAGCTTCTAACTGATCCTCTCACAGTTTTTTTTTTATTTCTTCGATAGGTTGTATCTGATCTCAATGACATATATTACGAGGTATTGAATATGGAAACTTCAGGCGAACTTGATAGGAATCTACTTAATCTAAACCTGAAAAACTTCTCTAGTCTGATACCTTCACCAAGTATCACCTCTATCGACACCTTGACACCTAAGGAAGAATACTACTCAGGTGAGTTAATAATACAAAGTTAGTCGTACATAATTTGATGGAGATTTGATCATACAGGGTGGCGCATCGAGAACGAAACAGACGCATTTACTGGCAGCTCAGTTTTTTTTTTGAAAAACCCTCAGACCCGTCGATTTTGTTTTCGAAGGGGACACAAGTTTGGCAAAAAATCACGTTAACACGTGCAGCCCCCTGGGCGGGGGTGACACCAACCCTAAAATCTTAAATGGAAAGGGGGGTCGAGTGATACCTTATTTTAAAGGTCTTTTAATTCCATTTATAATGATTTAAAGTACATGAGCTTCAATAGGTACATCAGATTAGTTTGTACTACTTTCAGAAGAAATTTGACTAAAAGAATTTAATTAATAAGTAAATGCTTTTCTTCACTACGCCCAGGGCTTGTTTATCATTTTGTTGATGAATATAGCTATTGGAGCGTTTTTTTGTGGCAAAAAAGTTATTTCTTGAAGAAAGATAAGGAAATATCTCGTACTTATTTTAAATATGAATTTAGTACATACTAGTTTGCGATTGATTTGACCAAACTTTGTTGCTAAAATAACTTGTAACGCTTTATTACATAAATTAACCATGGTATATTCCACAGCAGAAATATTTTTCGGAAATAATCAGTGCGCTCATAGAACAGCAGAAATATTTAATGAGCGACGTGAGAACAGTAAGGTGCATCGAAAATATGTTCTAGAACTTGTAGCGAAATTTCGGGAAACTGGGTCAGTCGCCAATAAAAAAGGCAACATTGAAAATCCCATAAGGAACAAAGCAATAGAAGTGGGGGTTTTAGGGCAAGTTTATGTAGACCCTACGTTAAGTAGCCGCAAATTGGAGACCGTGTGTGGTGTTAGTCGACGTACTGTCCAACGGATTCTAAAGGCCCATAGTTTTCATCCGTATAAAATTCACCTGGTACAAGAACTTAATGAAGACGATTTTGATCGGCGATTACAATTTTGTGAAGATATGAGTGACCGAATTATAAACGATGAACATTTTCTATTCAACACTTGCTGTTCCGACGAATGTTCCTTTTTCTTAAATGGCTGATATTGGTCTGATTCTAATCCCAGAATTTATCATGAGGTTCATAGACAGCAGCCACAAAAATTAAATGTTTGGGCTGGTATTTTTGGCGATCATTTAGTTGGTCCTTTTTTCTTACCTGGAAATTTGACCGGTGAAATGTATTTGGAATTACTGGAAGACGCCATAGATCCTGCATTAACAGCCATAATTGAAAATCAGAATGATCGGCGGTACATTGCGAATAGGTTAATGTTCCAACAGGATGGTGCCCCACCACATTACGCATTACGTGTTCGACAATATTTAGATCATACGTTTCCAGATTGATGGATTGGTAGAAGAGGTGCTATTGAATGGCCCCCAAGATCGCCAGATTTATCACCTTTGGATTTCTTTATGTGGGGTCATTTAAAAAGCAAAATCTATGCTACTCAGCCAACATCATATACCTGCGGCAAAGAATTGTGAATGAGTGTCTTCAAGTTACTCCTCAAATGCAAAATGTGCGGCAACGTTTTGAGCAAAATCTTTATTATTGCATAGAGAGTCATGGTGGCCATTTCCAACATTTACTTGCCTAACGGGTCAGTTCATTCTTCATTTTTAAATTACTTTGCTGCCAAATGTATTGATCTCCACTAATGATGATGTATTAGTTTTATTTAAGGTTTAAATCAATAAAGCTTCAAAACTACTAAACTAAAGTACATTAATTTTATATCATTATAAAGGGAATTGAAATACCTTTAAAATAAGCTATCACTCGACCCCCCTTTCCATTTAAGATTTTGGAGGTGATGTCACCCCCGCTTAGGGGGCTGCACGTGCTAACGTGATTTTTTGCCAAACTTGTGTCCCCCTCGAAAACAAAATCGAAGGGTCTGAGCGTTTAAAAAAAAAACTGAACTGCCAGTAAATGCGTCTGTTTCGTTTTCGGTGCGCCACCCTGTATAATATGATCATCAACCTATTTTCGGATGGTATTTTTCTAAAAATATTGACTTCGACGCATTTAATCATGCGTTTCTTCCTAGTTCGTAGTTTTTTAAGTATTTCTAAGTATTTCTGTATATGATCAGAAATGTATAATAATTAGATTGGTTGACAATTCTTCGGAAAATTGAGGATTTGGTGTGATCTCAAGTATTATTCCTGGGTAACAGTGATGCGATTTGTAGCTTCTTAACTACTAGTTCAGTTCGAATGGCTACAAAGTGTTAAGAAAGTAACTTACTTTTATTTCAGAGTTCAAAATTGGTCTTGACATCCTGCACCATTGAAATAATGTTACAAACAAAATATTCTTTTTGAAGAAATACCCCGTATAATAAATATTTTAAAACGTGATACCATTAATTTTATCAAACTCAATGTGTCTTCAAGTTAATGCATTGTTTTTCCTGGTTAAAAGAGAACATAACATCGCATTGTTTGTTGTTATTTTTATCAGTCTTGAGAAATAATCGGTGACCTCAACATCCAACAATTATACGTCTTTTTTATTTATGTGTATTGAATATTATCAAATGCATTACTCATGTAAATTATGATTTATTAAAAACATCATACAACCTCAGTAATGAACAAAACTTCAAGATGGTGATGATGGAAGGCTTTTTCAGTAAGTTTTGGCATTAAGTTCAAATCTAAATAGACATCCATGTGTTATTCACAATAACACAATTTTACTAGAAGTTTATGTAACTATTAATTAAATTCGATGAACGGGCGACGGTAAAATATTGATTTTTTTTTCCTAAAACTATTGGATAGTACGCAGACGTTCTTGAGATATGTAAATTGTCATGATAAGTTGTCAACCCATACTAAACGCAGATGTCAAGGAATGACATTTAATTAATATTTTTACTTTAATTAATTTTAATTTAATTTAATTACTTAATTGGCCATGTTGGCCTTTCCAAGACATGTCATTGCTTGATAGAAGCCCTGTTTATGATGTTCGATGAAAATTAACTGCTTAAAAAATATCCTTAGATATGAATGGAAAATAAGTTTAAAAATGAGAGAATGATGGAATGTGGAAATATTACTTTCACGCAAATGAGGTGATTACGATTTTTAATATTAAATACGTTTTTGTGATAATAACCTTCTAAACCATTCTCTATCTCTATCATCTATACCACAAGCCGTGATTTATTATTATTCAACAAAGAACTCCAGATTAATAGTTCTCTTTATGACTTACTCTCTTATCAGGCTGTAATTCAAAGTCAAATAGATGTGCTTATCACTCATATCTTTTCCAATTTTATTCCCAGGCATTTCCACTAAATAAACTTGCCCGCATTACATGATCGACGGTTTCAGCCTCAAGAATCTACGTATATACTTTTTGCAAAGTAGTGAACATATTTCGAAACTCAGAATTTAAGACGCTGTCTACTGTTTTGGCTTCCTATATGAATTTTAAGACCTCACTTGTATGCATATGCATACAGCTTGATTAGATCAGAGTGGACTGTGAAGTTAAGATGTGCCGTCGACATAAAGAGTTAAGTGATTAAATGACATGGGATAGTTAGTTATCACAATTTGCGCATTTGCGGATAGATAGTTAAATATGTTTTATTGTCTGAAGAATACAATTATTCCTAATGGCAAAGCTAACTTAAAACAAAGCATATGTGGATCTCAAGTAGGCGGATCGAACTCACACATGATATATACTAAGTGACATATAAATCCGAACACCCAGTTTAAATGGTTTTATTTTAATAAAATTTTGTATAAGTACTTAATGAAGCATAATAAGTAAATGATAAAAATTTCAAAATGATTGCACTGCTTTAAAACCCTTTGACCTTTAATAATGTGTGGATGCACCCTGATGTGCTACGCATTCTCCAACGCGCCTAGGCTTGCTTCTGATCAGGTGGTCAATGTCCTCCTGTGGTATCTCATTCCAGGCAACCACCAACTCCTCTCGAAGTGCTTCTAGAGTCTGAGGAGGACGTTGCAAATTGAGCAATCTCCTACCCATCATATCCCACACGTGCTCAATTGGGGATAAGTCGGGAGATCTTGGTGGCCATGGTAACAATGTGACATCATTATGTTGAAAGGAGTCTATTGTGACTCTTGCAACATGTGGTCGGGCATTATCTTGTTGGAAAGTTGGATCTGCCAGGGTGTCAAGATAGGGTAAAAGATGGGGTTCTAGAACTTCGTGGATATAACGCTGCGCGTTCATGTTACCTCTGATGAAGATTACTGTTCCATTCCTGATCCCAGAGTGACCGTTGTCTGCACCACTCAAGGCGATTACGTCGGTGTAAGGGTTAGAAGGCGTCGTGGTGAAAGGAGGAATCCACAGTTTTTTGTTGAAAGACATGTTCATCACACTGTTGGAGTTATGGTTTGGGGTGCTATAGCTTCTGGTTCCAGGTCACCTTTAATCTTCATCAGAGGTAACATGAACGCGCAGCGTTATATCCACGAAGTTCTAGAACCCCATCTTTTACCCTATCTTGACACCCTGGCAGATCCAACTTTCCAACAAGATAATGCCCGACCACATGTTGCAAGAGTCACAATAGACTTCTTTCAACATAATGATGTCACATTGTTACCATGGCCACCAAGATCTCCCGACTTATCCCCAATTGAGCACGTGTGGGATATGATGGGTAGGAGATTGCTTAATTTGCAACGTCCTCCTCAGACTCTAGAAGCACTTCGAGAGGAGTTGGTGGTTGCCTGGAATGAGATACCACAGGAGGACATTGACCACCTGATCAGAAGCATGCCTAGGCGCGTTGGAGAATGCGTAGCACATCAGGGTGCATCCACACATTATTAAAGGTCAAAGGGCTGTAAAGCAGTGCAATCATTTTGAAATTTTTATCATTTACTTATTATGCTTCATTAAGTACTTATACAAAATTTTATTAAAATAAAACCATTTAAACTGGGTGTTCGGATTTATATGTCACTTAGTATAATATGGTTTACATATTGAGTTTTTAAGTTCACGGCGGAATATCTTTAAATTGTTGGTTTTTGTGATATAGCATCACATGTACATTCTCAGACCATTTTAAATTATTGAGCCCTTTACAAGTGTTGATTTAGCCACTACTAATTTTAAGATCTTGTTTGAGTCTAATATTTATTTATTTTTAAAAATAAGAGCTACAAATAAAGGTACAGCTGCAGGATTGCTTTTAGTAATACGAGTATATCTACAGTTTTGGGAACAGATATACTAAAAGGGAATGCTATATCTTAATCAACTTTCAAATAAGGCAAAGTAACTGCTTAAGGCCGTGCTTTTCCCTACGTTGTAAGTGATTGTTTTTATAAAAAAAGAAATATTTGCTAGTAGAGTAAGCAATTTGTCTACATGATTTGTAAAATCTAATTTATGATCAATGGTCAGTCCCAAAAATTTAGTGTCTGTTTTGTGTATGAATTCATTATTTAAATTTATAAAAGGTGGCAATTAAATGTCATAAATTTGGTCTATTAACATTGAAGCGATTGATTGTATATCACTATCAATTTTGTCTCAATTTTAATAATACCTGTGTCTTACCAAAGTCTTGTCGTATCGTCAGCAAAAACTACGACTTCACCATTTATGTTTAAGTTTATTAAATCATTGATATACTATAGACTAAGAACAGGATATGACCTAATACTGGTTCTTATATTCTTCTGAAGATGGAGATGAACCACTGCTCAGCGGGACTGGCCTAGTGTCCAAAGATTGTTCAGAAGACGTTCTGGAAAGCTGGGCAGACGTTCTGGGCAGGTGGAAGTCTACGAAACAACGACCTCGCCAACTGGCTGGCTTGGTGAAGTTGGGAGTTCCAGAAGCTCTGAGAGGCGAGGTTTGGCAACGATTAGCGGGTGTAGAGGAGGGAGCTGAGATTATGGAAAGATACAGGGTGCTTATTACAAAGGTAAGAGAAGAGCTACGTGTAAGACTTTCCACGCCACACCATAGGAAATACTATGCTAAGCGCGATCTGTCTGCTGAGAATATTAAAATTTTAAGGACTAATGTTCGGGGAAATCTATGACGTGTGAAATATGTCCAATACCCTCCCCACCCCTATCTCCAAAGTTTTTACCTCGAGAATTGTTTTTCAAAAATGATCAGGATCTTATGAAACGTCAAAAAACAAAGTTTGAAAAGAGTTGCATGGTTTTTCGTGATGTTTCGTGATAACATCCACCTCATTTTCGAAAATTGTACTATGTATGTGTGAGGGAGATCGATATATGAAAGTGATACCGGTAGTTTTATCATGAATAGACCTGTATTTTGTTAGGTTTTACATTCCTTTTATTTTTAATTTTAATTAATTACCTAATAATTAATCTCTTAGTTATGAATTTCTCCGTTATGCACGATTCTGTGAACTCTGTGTTGTTAAAGAAACTACTTGTTATTTCAGCTTTAAGTTTACATCCTAATATTTAAGATTTTCGCAACTTCAGCTCAAAAAAATATATAATTGATTATTATTTCTCAAGGAATCAAGCTGTGAGAACGTCATCCAAAGAGATATCGCAAGAACATTCCCAGCTCATGATTTTTTCAAAGAGGCTGGGGGATTGGGACAAGACTCACTATACAGGGTCAGCAAGGCTTATTCAGTATATGATTCAGAAGTTGGCTACTGTCAAGGACTCAGTTTCTTAGCAGCAACTCTTCTTTTACATGTAAGTATTCGTTTAGTGTTGTTCAGAAATGCTCGCTTTTTTATACAGGGTCATTCAGTAAACTATGGCTTTATTTCTAGAGCATAAACTATGTCCAAAAATAACATACGAACATGAGTCCTAAAATCTCTCTAACGAGATTCAGGGTGTTGAAATGAATACAGATATGTACTTGGAATTCAGCACATTCAGTACTAACAGCATACACTACATACACACATTTTTTCTGCTAAAATTACACCTTTTGGAGAAAAATTGGTTTGAATATTTGAGGAAACAAAAGCAAAAAAAAACTGGTCTAGAAATATTTTCGTCGTTTTTGCAACACTACTGTAACCGTCTAAAAAGTGATTTTTGTCATGTTTTTTTTACAGAAGAAAAGGTCATAAAATAATAGTATCGGAGGAAGTCGTGGACTTTAGTAACAAAAGAAAAATTATTTTAAATAGGTATTCAAAAATATCAGCATCGTAGCCATTTTCGCGAGACACATAGAATTTGTCGCACTCTGCTGCAAATTTGGATCTAGATCGAAGAAAAAAAATACTTATTGTTCATCTTTATAGCTAAATAAATACGGAGGGAATTTTAGAATTACTGATATGGTTGGTGAGTGTTTGAATCACAGCGTTCAATTTTCAACAAAAAAGATGGTTCTCCTGCAATTCAGGTTAGCCTAAGAGAATTTTTTGCACTACTTTTCTTTTTAGTATACAGGTTAGAATTTTTTTCTGTTATGTCATCATGGACTAGATAGCCCGTTTATTCAGCTTCAATACCGTGATTTTAAAATCTCGATTCGATCATTTTGCGCGGAGATATCTGACTTTGAATGAAAAAGTTTTGTTGACCACTGATTATCTCGGTAACCAGTGATCGTACAGATAATGAAAGGGTATTTCTAAAAACTGGAATAGGTATTCCATAAGATTTGATTGCAATTTTTGAGTTTTTTATGTTTCCTTAGTGTTGATTCTAAAAAAGGCAGTAAAGTTATTTTTTGCTTTGTTTGGAAAATCAACCGCATTTTTGAGACTGTTAAAGAGAATGCTAATGTTTTTAGGCTTTTCATACCTCAATGCACTCCTGCACGGCGTCAGATCGATCCATTGTACGGTTTCTCCGGACCGATTGGTCAAACTTTGAAAGAAATCAAAGGACCGACATTTTTTTATCAAAACATCCTGTAATCTGTTTGAAAATGGAAAAATCTTTTCTCTTTTTTTGTTGTCACTATTAGATATCTGTAATACCTTTAATTTTTTTTTAAAAACAATTGGAAATGTCTTATTCATGGAATATTCAAAAAAACAAAAATACTGACCAGGGCCGGATCTAGTAAAATATTTTTTTGGCCTCTCAAAGGCGGATTTAGGAATTTACCGGTCCGGAGAAACAGTGCAATGAATCGATCTGCCGTCGTGCAGGATTATTAGGGGTTTTTTGAGGTATAAAAAACCTAAAAACATTAGCATTCTCATTAGCAGTTCCAAAAACGCGGTCGATTTCCCAAAACAAGGCAAAAAGTAACTTTTTTGACGTTGTTGAAATCAAAACTGAGAAAACAAAAAAAATTACCTCAAAGATTGCAATCAAATCTTATAGGAGATGTATTCCAGTTTTTGGAAATACCCTTACATATTCTAACAGAAAAAAAAATTTCAAGCCCTGGGACACAAAAGAAGAATGCAAAAATTTTGTAAAAAATATTTTTCTTGTGCTGTCTGTTAGAATGGCATGAGAACCGTTGCTCCGAAAATTTTCTGGCTGAAAAACCTGAACACTAGATACTTGAAGCTTCAAAATGCTTTTCTGATAGTCTAGATACGACCATTTTTCACCTTTATGCAGCCTATCAAAATCACCGAAAAATTAGAATTTTCCCTTGCTCCCTTAATTTTTTTGAATAGTGTATTTGGCTCAGGTATTTTTTCACGTCATGAATTTTTCAGATGCCCGAAGAACAAGCGTTCTGCGTTCTAGTCAAGTTAATGTACGACTACCGTCTCAGGGACCTCTATAAAGACGGTTTTGACAACTTGTACCTGCGTCTGCACCAACTGAACAAACTGATGGAAGAACATCTGGACACCCTGTGGATACATTTCGAAAACCACCATGTGGAGACGCACATGTTTGCCTCTCAATGGTTTTTAACATTGTTCACTGCTAGGTTCCCCCTCTACTTCGTGTTTCATATCATCGACGTATTCTTGTTGCAAGGCGTGGATACCTTGTTTCAAGTGGCACTAGCATTGTTAATGGTAAGTACGAGGCTTTATTTAAAATCGGATTTCGTAAATTATCGTCTAACACAAAAAATACATTTATGTTTAATTTGATACGGTGAAAACACTATCGACCATGATGTGACGTCATACAAATTGTAAACAAAGAAACGTCATCCGTATGTCACTCGTGGAGTAACGTTGTCTTCTTTACGTATTTCTAAAAAACCTTGGATTCGTAAAAGCAGAAAGCACAAACTTGCCAAAAATTTGGGAATAGCAAGCTTCTAGGTAAGTACAGTGCATCTGATATGATGATAGACATAAAAAGAAAGAATAGTACACTTACATAATCTTCCTTTTCAGAAGTCATGCGTCTTAACTTCTAGTAGTAGTAGTAGAAAGATTTATTTAGCACATTTGGCTACATAAACAGAACAATTGTAAACAACTTAGAACTAGTAAATTCAAGCCATATGGTGTATGATGTAAATGCTGGGCAACCTATAATTGTAGATTTAACAAGTGATTTCTCAATTTTACTTTAAATTTTGTCAAAGTTTTCTGGTCTTTTATTCCGAGTATAATTTATTATATTCAATCAACCCTTGATGGAATACAGATTTGTAGCATAGGTTATACTTTTTGGTCATTAAATGGAAGTCATCTTTATTTCTGGTATTATGTAAATGATGGTCGACATCTGACTTTATAAATGAATATCATTACAAGATATTTGATAAAATTTTTTACATTGAGCCATTTTAATTTGCTAAGCATTTGCCTAATTGGAGTATATTTATCTTTATTTAGTATTATTCTCATGCACTTATTTTGTAAAATTTGCAGTCTTTCAAAAATGGAATTATTTGCTAAATATAGAATAGTCGAACAGTACAAGAAATTTGGAAGAATGATGGTATTATAGATAATTTTTTTGCTATATGAACTCAGACATCCAGAAACTCTCGATAAATATCCCACTTTACTACTAATCTTATTTATAACTTTTTCATAACGAATATCAAAAATTAATCGAGAGTCAACAAAAACTCCCAGGTATTTAAAATTTTCTACGAATTCAATATCTTCACCATCAATATTCAGTTGAACATTTGTACATTGTTTTTTCCGATTAACAAGGCTTCCGTTTTCTGAATAATTTTATCTAATACATTTCAACACATTTCTTCTTATACATATATCTGGAAGCGAATCGTACGGCGATGATGCGGTAGGTAACGTCGAACTTAAACGAGACGATAAGATATGCACAAAAAAATGTACAATATGTCTCTAACATAAGGCATTCTCCAAGAAATGCACAGTGTTGCGTATATTCATTCAGCTGGGCTCTCACATCCACAGCTCTCCTGGGGTCTTTATCGATGTGTTTTTACATCCTCGGACGAAAGAATAACGATAAATTTTTAATGTAAACTAGTAGAAATCATGTTTATATCTTTATCTACAGCCCAGATGTGCCCCCCCCCGGACTTTTTTTTGTTTCCTCACCTGAAAAGGCCGATGAAAGGCAAGCATTTTGAGACGACAGAGGGGATCCAAGCAGCATGCACCCTGGCTCCCAAGGCTATTCCGGAGAATGCCTTCCGTGACGCCTTCAATGCTTGGAAATCGCGCTGGCAGCGCTGCTTCGACGCAGAAAGAGCCTATTTTGAAAGTTTTTAAAGAATTGTAACAATTGGCTCAATATTTTTTTTTCAATAGACTCAGTCCTATTACTTTCCGGACAAACCTTGTATGTGCCAAACATGGCGGACAGTGTTTTCGCCTGTCTAAGGAAAATAGATAGATAGACATATAAATAGATAGAGATATGCTTTAATATACCTTTGAGTTTTGCGGTCTTTTAGGTATTAAAAAATATATTATTTATTCTTTTGGTCTCATAGAACAAATATTAACTATTTAAGACCTACTTAAAAAAGTGTCAACTAGCCTATTGTTGACAAAGACAAGGAAATGGTGAATTATGTTCGTCGCTTTTTCTCGCTGTTTCATCACCGCATAATATTAGTTACTTTTTTTGTTTTACTGTTTTCAATAACCTATAGGTCTTTACACTAATTTTGATGGTGTTGCATTCAGTGTCCTATGAAGTAAAACAGATCCTTGATCCACTACTATAACACGAGAAAAACTTTTTTTTAAGTCTGGACATGGCATAAACCGCGCTATAACGCTGCTGCTACTTATTGCACCCATGCAGGGGGTAATAGAGTATCTTCATTTTCACTTACTTTCTAAAACTCAAATTTAACACAACCTTTTCACAAATTGTATTTCAAGACCTTGCTCTTTTAATATCGAAGATCAACAAAAAAATAAACTCAAGTATATAGAATGCGCGTGACAAGTGAGTTGTTAACAGTAACAAGCATAGCTGTAAAATACCCAAAATTTTGAACCAGCGAGACACACACAGAGGTACATTATATTGCATGTGTGTGTACGGAAGATGCACATATGGGTGAGGGTGCTTCACAAGTCGTGACCAAGAAAGAAACATATATAGGACGCATTTTAAGGGGGCCTTCTATGTAACATTTTTACTCGAGGGCTTCATTAAAAAAAATATGGTGTTGAAGTTTAAAAATAAAAAACAATTTTTCTGATGTATCTTCAAAACCGTCAGCTAACATTCAAAAGTCTTTACTTAAAATTAACGTGCGCCAGTGGCGGAGGTACAGGGAATTAGTGGCATTATTTTTCCAAATGAAAATAGTACGCCACTGTTTTTTTTGATACGCGCTTTTTGCGAATGTTACCTTCAATTAGCTACAAATTTTTTTATCGATTTTTGAGTGTTGCGAAATGATGAGTACGTACTCCGGTATTCTGTACGGGTTCTCTAATGGAAATGCTTTAGCTCTGCGGCTTTTCGGGAGTATGTACGTAGATTACCTAACAGAAGCCAACCTACCCCAAAAGTTTTTACGTGTTCATTTCTAAGACTTCGACAGTATGGAGTTGTCAAACTTCCCGGAGTTAGAGGTCGTGGTGTCCAGCATACTGTTCAAGAGGAACTGGAAGTGATTAATTTGGAGTTGCATGATTCTAGTACAAGTACCAGGCGGATTGCAGCCCAGTTATCGTGTTCCCAAAGTCTTGCGTCTGAAATTTTAAATCGGGAAGTTTTACATCCTTACTAAATGTGCAATGTCTGCAACCCGGCGACGAAGTACAACGGCGAAATTTTTGTGAGTGGTTACTGCAAATGCATAACCCAAATGCAGATTTTAATGATTTGGTTTTGTGGTCAGATGAATCGCTTTTTACGAGGAGTGAAACCTTTAGTTCTCGTAAGAAAATTAGAAAATCCCCGTTCTGTAAGAATCCACTCGTTTCAACACAGATTTTCTAGAAACGTCTGGTGCGGCATTTTCACTGTTTTTGCACGTATTGCCACAACGTTCAAGTGCAAACTCGTGCTTAGCTTTTCTAGAGAATTACATAGAAAATTTGTTAGGTGATGTTCCGTTAACAACGAGAGTACGAATGTGGTATCAGCACGACAGTACCTCACCGCATGTTTTTCGTGACATAACCATGGTTAAATAATCATTTTAGACAACCATGGATTGGCAGAAACTGACCCGTACACTGGCTTGCGAGGTCTCTTAATTGAACCCCCTGGATTTCTTATTGTGGGGCGCTTTTAAACTATACTGACATATAAATCCGAACACCCAGTTTAAATGGTTTTATTTTAATAAAATTTTGTATAAGTACTTAATGAAGCATAATAAGTAAATGATAAAAATTTAAAAATGATTGCACTGCTTTAAAGCCCTTTGACCTTGAATAATGTGTGGATGCACCCTGATGTGCTACGCATTCTCCAACGCGCCTAGGCATGCTTCTGATCAGGTGGTCAATGTCCTCCTGTGGTATCTCATTCCAGGCAACCACCAACTCCTCTCGAAGTGCTTCTAGAGTCTGAGGAGGACGTTGCAAATTGAGCAATCTCCTACCCATCATATCCCACACGTGCTCAATTGGGGATAAGTCGGGAGATCTTGGTGGCCATGGTAACAATGTGACATCATTATGTTGAAAGAAGTCTATTGTGACTCTTGCAACATGTGGTCGGGCATTATCTTGTTGGAAAGTTGGATCTGCCAGGGTGTCAAGATGGGGTTCTAGAACTTCGTGGATATAACGCTGCGCGTTCATGTTACCTCTGATGAAGATTAAAGGTGACCTGGAAGCATAAGCTATAGCACCCCAAACCATAACTCCAACAGTGTGATGAACATGTCTTTCAACAAAAAACTGTGGATTCCTCCTTTCACCACGTCGCCTTCTAACCCTTACACCGACGTAATCGCCTTGAGTGGTGCAGACAACGGTCACTCTGGGATCAGGAATGGAACAGTATTGTCTTTAGTGACGAGTCTCGATTTTGTTTAGACATGCACGATGGTCGTGCCAGGGTTAGAAGGCGACGTGGTGAAAGGAGGAATCCACAGTTTTTGTTGAAAGACATGTTCATCACACTGTTGGAGTTATGGTTTGGGGTGCTATAGCTTATGGTTCCAGGTCACCTTTAATCTTCATCAGAGGTAACATGAACGCGCAGCGTTATATCCACGAAGTTCTAGAACCCCATCTTTTACCCTAACTTGACACCCTGGCAGATCCAACTTTCCAACAAGATAATGCCCGACCACATGTTGCAAGAGTCACAATAGACTTCTTTCAACATAATGATGTCACATTGTTACCATGGCCACCAAGATCTCCCGACTTATCCCCAATTGAGCACGTGTGGGATATGATGGGTAGGAGATTGCTCAATTTGCAACGTCCTCCTCAGACTCTAGAAGCACTTCGAGAGGAGTTGATGGTTGCCTGGAATGAGATACCACAGGAGGACATTGACCACCTGATCAGAAGCATGCGGAGGCGCGTTGGAGAATGCGTAGCACATCAGGGTGCATCCACACATTATTAAAGGTCAAAGGGCTTTAAAGCAGTGCAATCATTTTGAAATTTTTATCATTTACTTATTATGCTTCATTAAGTACTTATGCAAAATTTTATTAAAATAAAACCATTTAAACTGGGTGTTCGGATTTATATGTCACTTAGTATACTAGCGTATGCTAAACAAACTAATACTGTTGATCAGTTACAAGAAAGAATAGATAATGCGTTTCATTAAATTCAATCCACAACAAATTTTGCGGAAATAGTATTTTCCTTATTAAAAAGATGCCGCACTTGTATCCGTCAGAATGGTGGTCTTTTTGAACATGTATTGAAATAAAGCTTTGATTATGTAATTTTTTTTACAAAAACAATGCACTCTAGGGAAAAACACAAGAGTCATTATTTGTAGCAAATTGAAGCTAACATTCCAAAAACAACAGTGGCGTACTATTTTTATTTGGAAAAATAATACCACTATTCTCCTGTATCTCCACCACTGATGCACGTTAATTTTAAGTAAAGACTTTTGAATGTGGACAATGCTTAGGTAAATCCAGATACCAAATTAGTTCATTCCAGTTGACGGTTTTGAAGATATTACAAAACTTTTTTTTATTTTTAAACTCAACACCGTATCTTTTTAATGAAGCCCTAGAGGAAAAAATGTTACATAGAAGACCCCCCTTAAAATGCAGTCCTGTGTATGATGTTTTATTTTTGGTTACGACTTGTGAATCACCCTGTAAAAGTGATAACAGTAACAGTGGTTTTATTTTTTGTTTTACTGTTATTCGCCAAAATCGGTGAAAAGACCACCTATGGTTCAATTTACATTTTTTTTTTAATCCTGTATCTTCTATTTGGATATAAATGAAACTTTCTTGAATACCCAGGATTTAATTGTAATTTGAAAGTTGACGTTTTTACTGTTTTTTTTCAGTGGTGCAAAAAGGATCTCTTACAACTAGACTTCGAGGGTATCTTGAAGTACTTTAGGGTTTCTCTTCCTAAGAAATGTAGGTCAGAAGAAGCTGCTAAACAGCTTATAAAACTTGCATGCAGTATTAAAGTGAAAAAGCTGAAGAAGTACGAAGCAGACTTTATGGCACTTAAAGGTAAGCAAGGTATTTTGTTATCACAAGAGCACTCTAACATTTATTTTGAATATTTCTTCATAAATTATAATTATCTTTTACATTGTTATATTCATATATCGTTCTCATAGAAAGTTATTTACATGCACCATCTCAAAGTATAGCGTAACCTGCAGATGAATTTTTCTTTTTCTAAAAGTGAATTTGTAGTAGGTAATTTGTATTATTTTTTCCTTTGAAAGTACTGTTCTTTTTTCTGAAATGGACAAACTCAAATTCCCTATTTTAATATTATGGAAATTGTTGATTAAAATATTTCAAAATTATCTGAAATATCTAATAGATGGAGCAATGAATTTCATTATTCTAGTGCTCTTTTTCCTACAAGCTTTAGATGTTTTAAGTTATGAAAGTGTGTATTTTTTCACGCAGAGTTGTTTGAATCAATCATCGCGAAAAAATGTCACTGATTTTCGTGTGTCTGTCCGTCTGCCCTTTAATCCTTGGCCCATCTATAACTTGAGAAGTACCACTTGGATTTTGATGAAATGTTCACACAAGGTTACATGCTAACGACGAAAAAGATTAGTAGTGTTTAAAAATCGGTCAATCTACTTGACGCCATTTCTGAACTCCAATACATTAACAGCGGCGTAGTTAAGTAACCGAAAACTTATAAAATATTCATGCTTTGTTTTTTCAAGTTTCACAGTCATTTAAGGATGTCTTTGGTGAGTTCAAAACTGACATATTTCATTGATACATGTTTCTCATATTTGTATTAGACCGTAGGTTCAAAATCTAAACGGTAGATTTCAACGTATTCTGTTTGCATACTAACATCAGCTAGTAAATAGTAGTTCGAAGACTCTAGATTTTTCTTTTGGCGTGAAGAATCTAGGCTCTTTGAGAATGAACGGTTTTTGAGTTTGTCTACTTATATTAACTGACAATAGACGGCTGGGAAATTATCAGTTTGGATTCAGAGGCTGTTGAACACAAAGAAAACGAAGCATCGGAGGTGGAACAGTTGCGAGTGACCCTTAGCAGGTATGAAGAAGAAAGGAAAATGATGATGGACGAGATCAGTCAGCTGAAAGATATGCTGAAACGGGAGGTTAATCAGGCTGATACGGAGAAGAAAAACGACACTGCAATGATCAATGATTACAAATTGATCAGACAGAGATTGGATGCACAGTTGAGGACTGTCAAGGCAGAGATGGAAGATCTAACGGTATTTAGATTTTATTTATAATTTTCTGTTATTTGCTGAATAGCTGTGTTAAGGCTTAAATACCTTCTATAGAGGCATGGGTAACCTATTACGTTATGGTAGAACTTATTAAGATCTCAACTTGCGAAATTTTACGTCAACTTTATAAATGGCAAGTTTCGTCTCTTGTCGATCACAGACAATAGTGGAAGCTCTCAAAATACATTTTTAGGAGGCCAAATAATGAAATTCTTTCAAAATAAAAACGTTGATGATGAATTTTTTTGCTGGATTATTTGGATATCCAACGCATGTTTTATACTTGATTTCAGGCTAAGATTACGATAAGTTGTGAGAAATGCTCAGAATTTCTTAAGAAAGACGAAAAGGATCCGTTAAAAAGACCAGCCGATCCAATAAAAGGAGAAGAAAGGATAAGAGAGCTGGAACTGGAATTGGCGCAGACCAAACTAGCTCTTGTAGAGGCAGAGTGCAGGAATCAGGTATGTAGCAATCAAAAATGTTCATTTATGTTTATATTTTCTAAGCCTCCATTTTTGAGTTAACGATAAAACAATCACAGTTTATGAAACGCATAGCATCAAATCAACTGATCATTTCACTTACATAATGCCTGGCTCGGTAGTCATTATTAATGTAAAAATGTATCAATGTTGGTTAAATCAGTAGACATTGTCGATGAAAATGTTTATGTATAAAATGGACCACTTGCAAGCTGCTTTGAAAATGATAGCGTGTCCGAGAGCTCTTATCAGTAGGTTAGTGACTAACGAAAAAATGTAAAATCATTTGATACTATAGACCACAGAAAACTATTGATTAAATTAGAACATATTGGAATTAGAGGTACGCCACCTAAATTATTTCAAAGTTATTTGCATAACAGTAATTGAAAATATAACTAGTAAAGAAATTACTGTAATGTTTGGAGTCCACAAGTAACAATACGTGCGCCTCTTTGTGAAAAAATAGGATTTGCAGATGACACCACGATCATCCATAAAGCCAAAACTTGGACAACATTAAAGGAATAAATTGAAAATGATTTAGTACAAATAACAGACTGGTTCGATAATCAATTAGTAACTATTAATTATAAAAAACCTATTGTATTCCCACTTCTTACATTAATTAATTACTGCTATATAATTAGCAAAATAATTATAAAGAAAACAAATTCCAAAATGAATATATATCACGTAAACTAAATCAAATATATCTGGGAATTGTATTAGACTGCCATCTTCGTTCGGATGAACATATCCAATACATTAAAAAGAAACTTAGATTTCTATTATATACATTCAGATATTACAGACAATGAAACTCAATTAAAAATTTTATATCAAACATTATTTGAATGCCAAATAACCTATGGAATTACTATCTAGGGATCCACTAATATTAACTATCTAAATCTTTACAAATGATACAAAAATTATTCATAACAAACCTTTACTATAGCACTCCATATCTCTGTTTATAGAATCAAAACTTTTTGATATAAAAAAACTTTTAGATATTTAATGTATGTTATACTAGAATTCCATAAAAAGAAATATTCGACCATTTATAATTATGAATATGCTACTAGAAATAAAAATAAACAAATAATCACTGCAACACAAAAAAAAATAATAATATTGAAATCTTCTATATATATGTACTTAGGTCCAAAATTATCATAACCAAAATATATTAGAAAAAACCGAATATCATTATTAAAAATACGAATTCGAGTGGCTTTTGAAAACCAATATAAACATGATGTAATTTATTAAAAACTAACACATATCTTTTCTTCATTGCTAGTCTACTATCCAAAATTAATGTACATATTACATTTATATATTATATTTTTTTGCTTCAGTCCTATCAGTTTATTATTTATTCAGAAAGATCCGATGTAGAAAAATTGTTACATAGGAGGTTTCATCATAACAACGACGATAACGTTAGGTTAACAATGGCCTGCATGGTTATTACAAAATGTCAAAAAACCGACAAAATGCTGACTAGATAGCTCCTACTGTGCAAATATTTGATTATCTTGCTCGCTATGAGCGTGACCCATAGGGTCACCTATGGAAGAATGACATGCTCAATGACCATGCTGCAAGTTAGTTCGCCAGCATGCTTTGTGGGTTGCAGAATGTCAAGGTAGTTTGTAGAGTATATCTCTGAGATGTGACAAAGAAAAAAAGTAGCAAGATGATTGGTGATTGTGTGTATCGTCGTTGTTGTGTGTATTGCTCTATATCTGATATTTGCTATGTGAGAAAATTATTACTGAATATATATTAGCTATACCAGATGGGTTATTCGTGTTGTCCTTTCTGAGAGGTTATGTTCAAACTTATAAATTAAAATTTTCCCGTTTTTTGCGTTTTCAAAAACTTTCAAAAGCATGACGGGAAATCACCACCGCGCCCGCGTTGTGTGTAATTAAGCCACGCCACAGAACAATTAGGAATGACGCATCACACACAAAACATTTTCGCAGTGCCTCACATCTATGCGCTGACTTGTATTTACTACTAATAAAAAATAATGTAAAATGTAACCTTTTCACGTTTCATAAATATTCCTATATGTATCCTATTTTCTTTCCTGTTAGTTGTAATATACTTCACCGACCAGAGATCTTCTTTTTTTATCTCTCTCATTTTTTAAAGTCAGCAAATTTGCATATTTATTTTCCAGTAAGTGTATTTGAGACAAGAAACTAAGGGAATTATCATCGACACAGATTGTTAGCACACAAATCCTCACTATGCACCTATGCACTGCCGTTTCCTTCCAGTTATCGTATACAACTTACAGCTTAGACCTCCAATAATGTAATATCTGAAGCAGATATTACACCACATCAGACCCAAACATTGATAGCTGAAGCGTCATGATGTTGAGGCAACACGTAGAACCAGTGTATATCAAGTGTACAGCTAGTTCTAAGTGTTCATATTGTAGAAAAACCTATATAATCTCAAAAAGACGACATAATGTCACTTTTCAGGATAGAATTAATACCAGTGCAGGTTCTACGAAAACAAAAATTGTTCTACTTTCTGGACAAGTTTGCTACATATCGAGATTTACGGGTGAGCTATTCGATAATCTACCTCCTTAACGTTTTTGTCTTTCCAGAACCTCACCCACCAGCTACGAGCAGCCGAAATAGAACTCCAAACAACCAAAAACAGTTGGCCGCCTTGGCTGAGTAAGACTCTCACCTCCATAAAGGAGGTGACAAACAAGAAGGACTTTCCAAACTTCAACGTCTCCCAGTCTGGTTTACCGAACACCAACCCTACTTTCATCTCACACATCAACGCAGTCAGAAGGGAAAGTCTGCCCATAAAAAAAGACAAAATCACAGAGAACAGGCGGGATTCAGCGCCACCTGTCATCAAGGATTCGCATAGTTGCACTAGTCTGAAAACGCATCATTGAAGTACGTTTCAGTTTTTATTCCCCTCCAGTCTTTCTGTTGATTTTATTGGAAGAGTCGAGTCTGTATGCGGATGAGTGCCTAATGAGAGATGAGTTACTATAAGATTCTGAGCTAGCTGGATTTCTGTTAAAATTTTGGTTTTGTCGTAAAATTACCTTGAGAAAATATCTGGTTCGATTCGTGGATTTATGTTGACATATCTTGAGCAGCTCAGGAAGTTGGCCAATAGAGACCTTTACAGTATGCTGGGCTATAAAATGATTTCCTGAAACGCATCACTTATATCATTACGACTCTTGCATTTTCAAAGTAAACGTTTGTATTATTGGGTGATTGTGTAGCCACTACAATCACCGGATTTGACACCCGTTGATTTCTCGCTTGAGGTATCTGTGACGGTGGAAGTGAACGTGCTACGCTTCAGCGTTTATGCAAAATGCGATGAACAGGTTCTATGAATACGTGCAATGATACGTCATCCTCATTAAATAAAATCGGCCCTTGTGCTGCTTGATTTTCGATGAAGGCATGTTTGCTAAAATATCTAGTATTTCATTTAATTTAGAAATCCTTAATCATCTCTAGAAAACCCTGTACACGTGACTTTAATTGTTTTACAAAAAAATATGATATCCTGAAAACAATAATTTAGCATCCGCATCTTCTAGAAAAAAGAACGAGGTTCAGTCATTGCTGCTCATTATTTAATTTCATAATAGGAGAATAAAGATTTCAACAAAAATCCAGCTTGAACGAATCGGTTAGTATTAGTTTTATGTTTATTTACAAAATGAAAAATAATTAGGCACCATCTGTCACCAAACATTCACAGTTGCACCGATTGCAGGCGCGTGCCATCGAAGTATATTTCGATTTTAATCTCTTTCCAGTTTCATATTTGTTTTGATGAACACTGTTTATTTTGTGTGTGTTTCAAGTTGAAATGTGTTTATCTAACCTGGATAATATTTAGTTCAATGTTACACAAGGCAGCGCAAGTTTTTAATTGATTTCAAGAGTAGCAGTGTTTCGACATGTGGAACAATTCATTATCGAAATGTTTTTTGCTTAGATTAGTAAAATTGACGACACATCTTCTGTATGTTTCCTGGGTTTGTTTTTCTCGAATCAAATGGACATTTATTGGCTGAATAAGGTGAATTGGACATGCATAGAGTATGCTACCATACGTGTAACAGCAAGTGTAAATGTAAACATTCACATCATAATACCACCAAAATGTTGTGTGAGCTTTGTGGTTTGGTAACGTGGGGGACAAAAAGCTGTAAACTTGACAGTAACATGTTTAACAGAAGTAAAACATGATCATGGGATTACAATGTAAAAGATAATTATCTAGCCTTGGTGGCCTTTGGGCAAGATGCAGTAAGCAGTGCGACATACTTACGAGAGCATGTGCATACAGTCGTTCAAGATAAACATTTGGATTCTGAGCTATGGACAGAATAAATTCAGTAGGCTCAGTAAATTCTGTGTGTACTCTTTAGCCTCACTGCCTATCGTACGTCTTTCGACCGATGTTTTCGTGTTGCAAAATATGTTCGAAAAATAGTCGAGGATATACATACATCCTGTTTATGTCAGAACATTTCCAACATTGGCATGTTATTCCTGTTATGCTTCAAAAAAAAAATACGTATACATTTTTAGCAGACTTTAGATTAGAAACTTGATTTTTGGAAACATGTTTTCCTAGTGACGTCTTAGAAGTGTCAGTTGACATTTCACGATGCACGGAACTTTGCAGTTTACAAGCTTTTATGACTGTGTTGGCACTCTTCCTTTGACTCAAAATCAATACAACGGACTTATAGTGCAGCACATTAGATTTGTACCACAAAACTTAGAAAAGCTGTATCAAGCAATTATATTCAAATAAGGTTTTCAAGGAAATGGGATAAAATGTCTATACATTATTTTTGTCTTTTTGACCTACGGACCTCTGGTTTTTGTACCTGTTTCCTGAAGATCCCGTTTTTACATCTAACGCAACTCCACTAATAGAAGGTGAATCAAATATGAACTTGACTTTTTTTTGGTAATTTTATTATACAAATAAAAATACAAGTTTATTTACATCTTATTTTTCTACAAAATCTCCTCTCTTATTGATGCATTTTTCCCATCGGATCGGAAGTTTTTTAATACCACATCAATGAATGAAGCTGGTCGTGTCAGTAGCCAATTGTGCACGGGCGCGAAGCCGACTGACTCCTCTCTTCCTGACATCCCCATCCAACATATATCAAAACGTCGCCCAACTCCATTCACCTATGGCGCGTTAAACAGAAAAGTCCGGTTCATATTTGATTCACCCTATATTTCGTACTGTGCTCCACTCTAGCACGGTGTTGGAAATCCATATTTAAGCGTTACAACTAATCCTCGCTATGATGCACCGGCGATATTTGTATGTTTCTTTCCACCATAGGTTTATATAACATTCATTTAAATCAATTCTGGTAGAAATTATTTCACATTGCAAAAGTTAATATTTTCCTGGGAAAATTAATCTTCTGCCACTTGTACTGCCTTGTGCGAGTTTTTAATTTGGCAATAATTTATTATTGGTATGTGTGTTAGTATACCGAAAACTTAGTAAATGTTGCTTTCACTGTTTAGAACTCCCAAGTATTTATGATATGTATTGGAATATTTTTTCTTTTTTCGAGTGTATTTTTTAGTTTTGATTTGTTTGCAGATCTGGTATTATTTGTAGATATTTTCAGTATTGATATTTGTAGCGATTACCGACTGTGTCGGTATTTTATTTTTTATTTTAAGTGGTTTTGGAATCTCGAGTATATTTGATATTAATATGATGCACATTATAGTAGAATGAATTTGGATATAACTGAAAATGAATGTTTCTGATTTTGTTCTCTTGCTATCACTGCCACACTTGCCACTTTCTATGGAAACTAAAATAAATTCCAAAAAATTGTTATATAACGAAACAACTTTTTATCGTAAAACTCATGATTTTGAATCCTTACAAACCACTTCATATTTGATTTTAGTGATTGCAGTTTTCATGATATAGTTATAAAACTTGATATTAGTATTTGAATTAGATCGCTGGAACCTCAAAATCTTGTATAAATTTCGAAAACTATAAATTTAACATTTCCATATTTAGACATTTATATAGATCACCCTATACTAACTCAAATGTTGTAGATTCTGAATAATGTGCATCCAAATCCTGCCTACATGATTAAAGATTATCTTATATTAACATAAAAAATAGTCATTTGTATATATAAGATACAGTGTGTGAGTCCCAAATCCACACATGGCTTATAATGTAAAAAATTACAGCCATAACATTAGTGATATAGAATTCGTGATGGATTTTTTGTTTTTAAGTTATTTATGTAACCTTTGTTTCACAAGACAAATATATCGCACCAATTTTTAATATCCTCGAGTTTTTTATTTCAATAAAAAAATATTTAAATGATGAAAAAAAATAAGTATTAGTAGTAGAAAGTCTCTTTCCCTCTCAAAAGAATACTCCACACTTTAGTGGCATTTTCACGAGAATGTCAATGGAGGTCACGTGATCCATACAAACATTTTATCTTCTATTGCCCGGTAGGTAATGCAAGGTTACCCACAGTATCCCAATGTGACAAAAAAGGTACAGTATTGTCCATACGATTTTTTAAACAAATAACCTCCCGATTTTATTAAACCATTTGTACCAGGTTTACATTTTGTTATCGAATAATTCATTTCAATTTAAATATATACAGGGAAAACCAAATTTATGACGGCTTGAGTTCATTGTGTAGATGAGAGAAGCGCGAGAAGTGTATATCAACACATGTTAGAAAGAGATAGAAGCCGGCTGAAGGGCGAAGGTCATCACCACATTGCCTGGCGATGGTGACGCAGAAGGCCGTGCAATCTGCCGCGTTGCCAATATGTTACACCAGAAAATGTTCGCACAGGTTTCTACAATAGTTTAGGTTACCGTCAAGAAGGACGTCTGTTCGAACATTTAAATATTTTTCATTTTGATTAGAATTATTCATATCAATTCTGATGCGACTTGGTGTTTTAATTTATTTAACAAGTATCTCTGATTTCCACTGCCTGCGTGTACGCAGGTGAAAACCATTTCGAAGCAGGACGACACTCGCCAATGAGCGCTAGATGGGTACTGACCGTCTATGATCATGGAGGTGGAAACCTTGCCTTGGAATGTACGAAATGCGATATTGCCAAGCGAACCAATGATGCAATGTTGCAGAATTTATTGCTATCCTGACTTCATTTCGACCTAACATGGATCACGGTTAGGACCGATCCTTTATTAACAAACAAAACTATTATTTTGCATTAGCAACACTCCAGCTGACTTTCGATGCAATCTGATAAGCATAAATTATAAATAACCAGTAATCACTGTGGTAATGTCAAAATACCATCAGGAGACAAGTAAATTAACTATACATGTATATTAATTGATGGTCGTCCCAGAAGTCCAGTACACCATAAAGGCTTAAATTTATTTACTTTCCACTTTATTTCAAACAGTTCTTACTGATTTTGAGTAATACATTATGTTTTAACACTACTTTATTAATAAAATTATAATAAAAAACAATGTTAAGTAACAAAATTCACAGCCAGTAAAATTATTTGGATAACATCTAATATCTACTTGCAATTCCTCCTCCTCTGCTATCAGAGTGAGAAATCAGGTCATCTGTGTGCTTCTCTACAATATTGATGCTTGGATAAGGTTCTGCAGCTGGAGAAATCTTCGGACTAACTGTTTCCAAAGTCTTTATTAATTCACCACTGAATGCAGGAGTTCGGGATGCTAAAAAAGAGTTCACGTGCTTTGTTAATTCTAGTTCATCTCGTTACTCACTCTGACACTGACTTTATAATCCAGTTATATTAGGGGCGTAGAAATCTATATTTTGTCTTTAGTGGCCTCACAAGTCTGAGAAAATCTCGTGTCCGCGTCTTAAGATATCAAAGGTCAAAGATCACAAAATTCGATTTTTAGTGAGGATCTCGCTTCCTATGGGTTTAAGGATATTTGCATTTATTACGAATATTGTAGAGAACAATATACAACACATGCTTATATAAAAATTCGCAGAACACGAATGAAGAATTGCGCCACCAACAAACTAGTAGATTGTATAGAGACCCCATAGTAGTACATATCGAGGGTATAGGTTTGTAAAAAAAATAGGGCTACAGGGTAGCCTATAAAGTCTCCTCGAACCTGAAAAAAGTTTGCAGAACCCAAACGAAGAATTGTGCCAACAAAAAAGTCATATGTTGTAGATGCCCTATAGAATTCCATACATAACCTGTAATCCCCTTATTTTGTGCAAAGCTTTACTCTAGATATGTACTTCTATGGGGCCTGTACCATACAAGAGTTTGTGGGGGACACAGTTCTTCGTTTGAGCTCTGCGGATTTTTTTCAGGTTTGGGTAGACAACCCTTATAGGCGTAGAATCACCGTGAGGCTCCTGGTGTTTCGCAAAATTATAAAAAATGCTAATTATGTACAACTTTGTATTTCCTAATTATTTATAGATCTAATACGGCGTATTATTTATCGGGAATAACGGTTGACCCTGCATTATGCTGTAAATAGCTAAGCAGTGCGCGCTCTCCGCCCTCTATCTCAAAAATGATTGTATGAAAAAAAAGGTTGAAACAAAATATTCAGAGACTAGCATTCTCTACAATATTTATGATGAATTCAAACAGCGTTACACTCATAGAAAGCGATATTTGCAAAAACAAAACGATTTTTGTGACCTTGATATCTCAAGACGCGGAAACGAGACTTTTGAGACAACTTTTATAATGACAAAATAAAAGCTTCTACAGGTTTGCAGCTTATTTTGTGTCATTCCGAGGTTGCCCCTTTTTTATGGCTTATATAATAATTGGACTATTACTACTTTTACACGTAACTTGAAAATGTTTTATGCATCAGACTTAACGGGGAAATACATTAAGGTGACGTTCCGCGCTGCTACAGCGACACGAAACTGTGACATGCGACTAAGACAAAAAGGATTTTTTCGCGAGTCCACGGTGTAGCACAGTGCACTACCGGGAACCGATACTCAAATTTTCGCGAAGAACGGGAATAGGGGAAGACGGATGTGACAGGTCTTATGTCAATGTCATTTAAAAACAGGCATCTCAATTGAAAATTTGTCTTCGCAGTGCTGAAAATTGAGTTAAATTATTAAATCATAAATGGAGCAACACGTCCACCTGATTTTAAATGACGAGGGAGAAGGTCATCGAAGATATATGAACCGCACTTTTCATATCAACTGATTGATTTCATTGATATACGAGCCCCTTCCCACTTCAGTTGGCCCAACTATTGAAATCTTAGTTTTTTTCTTATCAAACACAAATAATAAAAATGAAGCAGTGTGTTATAGGTTTAAAATGTTAACAATGAATATTTTGATAATACATAGTAGAAAACACCAACTTTATCACTCCCTAATCAAATTTGCAGCATAAAAATAACACATGTTGCAATTACAGCATATCAACCTATTTTCATTTCAATGCAAAATAAGTCTATAACACATAGGTGGCTGTGAAACATAAAAGCCATGACAATTGTTTTTATTAATCACAGCTGTCAGAATACGTTTAAAATAGTTTTGGGTAGTTAACGTTTTCAAAATGGGTAGAGGAAAGGTTATTAGTGAGAAAATTCGGTTACTGATGATTCGATTTTTTAATTCTGGGAAATCAAACTCAGAAATTGCAACTTTGTTAGACTTATCGCGGTACAGTGTGGGAAATATTGTTACAAGATATAACGTAACTGGTTCAGTTAATATTAAGCCACGATATGGGAAAAAAAGTAATATCACAAATGCCGACCGAAGAGCATTAAGAAGAATAATCGTGAAATACAGGCGTACCAATTATTTACGATTAAGTGCTCTGTGGAGTGACGCTGTTGGAAGGAGAATTTCGAGGTCCACAACTCATAGAGGCCCACAAGCTGGGATTTAGCACTTGCAAGGTATATTTTGGTACAAACCTTGAAGTGGGCCAACTGAAGTGGGAAGGGGCTCGTATATGTACATTGCACAAAAAACGATCGGTCTTGTTATTTCAGATTCAAACAGGCAGGCAAGTTTATCAAGGAACTTAAAGCAAACATTTTGCACAACATGCGCCATCTAACCACTCCCGGTTGAACTTGAAACTGTCAAAACTTCGAGAGGAAGGGGAAATTCCATCTGTTCCCGCTCCTTAAAAGTGTTTCTCTAGTGCTTCCTACCAACTAAATAACTAGTTACTATCAAGAAAATTCAAATTGTCAGTTGACACGTCATAGAACACTAACGGTGTGGTTCAAATTTGGCTGAGAGAGATGCGCGAGAAGCAGCTGGGTCCATGGCCTCGTCACTCGGTTTGCTAGACAATGAGGTACTTCTATTTCTTTCTAACACACATAACGCACGCTTCTCGCGCTTCTCTCTCGTGCACATTACGATGTCAGTGCTATATGGATTTCCCTGTACAAATAGGATTTGACAGATCCAAAAGATGAAACTGCACATACTGGAGAACAGATTTAAATATTTCACAGTGACGGTAACATAAATCCTATCAAGTGCAATATACCCGAAACACGATAATAGATTAATGGACGCTATCAGTCTCCTGTCACTGTCTCGCACCTGAAGGGGCATGCATAAGGCCGGTCGCAGACAGATCGAGTCATTTTGTCTCAAAACTTTCACTGTGTTGCAGCCGAAGCGTAAGCAATGTATTCATACGGGGCACCAGGTACTGGCCAAATCCCTGCCTCGAGGCGCAACATTTCGACGTCAACCCCTCTAAATTACATTATTTGTGCATTTAGTTGTTTTGTCACATACTTGTCACTGGTGCTACTAACATAACCTGTTCGATTCGATGAGATTAATTTTCTAATACTGCGATGGAAGCAATTGATAGCTGTAATTAAAAGCAAGAAAGTATTGTGTGCAGAAACGTATATCGAACCAAAAACGTTTTGACCTAGGTTGCGTTTGTAAATCACTTGTTAGTTGACAGATGAAATTTTACTCTGGAATACATATAGTGTAACTTTATTTTTAGAACGTTTAATTTATTACAGAGTAGTATAATGACGATGACATCCCACTAATTCATAACCACGTTTCCTGTGATCATTTTTTATTATAAGAAACCCTATGGTACGTATTTATCGCGAAAAATATATATTCTGTCAATCTTGAACTGTTTTTGACAATCAAATAAAGTAAACATATGAAAATGGCAAGTGACGACACTCTTATTCCCAAGGTTTTGAGCAGCAGAATAAAAGTGCACTTTTGGCGTTCTAGAAGGATTACTTTGTTCGAGTTTCGAATGCATGGAACCGATACGCCGAACAATTAAAAACGCTGAAATTGTTACAGAGTAGTACTAAGTACACTTTGTAAGAATTCACGAAATCAGCCCATGGGTCACTTTGTAAATCACTTGGTGATCTAATACCGTATATAGTAATGGAATCTAGATTGACTGAGGAAATTTCACTCTGGAATACTGTGTAACTTTATTTTTAGAGCGCCCAAATTATTACAGAGTCTTGGAATGACACTGAAGACAGCCGACTAATTTTTAACCACGTTTTCTGCGACCATTGTTTTTATTTTGAGAAACAAAGAAAGAACCACATAACACCTACTAGTATGTGTTATGTGGAAAGAACCATGAGAATGGCAAGTGACAACACTCTTATTATATTCTCAAAGCTTTGAGCACGGGAAGAAAAGTGGTCTTTTGACGTTCTAACAGGACAACTTTGTTCTATTTCCGAACGCATGGGACAGGTACTTCAAACAATTACGAACGCGGAAAGCGTTACAGAGCAGTACAAAGTGGACTTTGTAACAATTCACGAACGCAGCCCTGTACGCGAACGTGCAAGTTTCGAGACAAAAATCAAATTCAAGCGGATAACCAAATGGAAATGGTATTTACCATTTTGGGTTGGTATTTACCAATCCGTTCAAGCGAGTGTAGTGATCAGTTTGGTTATAAGATCCGTGACGTCACGAATCAGCTGTTATATGTCATAGTTATCACCGCAAAATTGTGGTATTTACCCAACTCAAGAGTAGTTTTATATTTCTGGTTATTATTTGGAATGTGACAAGTTAGAATTTTGCTGGTTATTGGATATTGTTATTGTACTTCAGCTTCATTTTTCAGAAAAATGATACAGGCTGACTTCAGTTTTACCATAAAGTGGAGCACCTTATTAGTTATACTCATTACGGTTGTTTGGGACACTTTAAATGTAGTTCCTATGCTTAACAAAGTATCCTGTGTAGCCATATACCACAAGAATATTAAAATATGGCCATATAAACTCACTAGATGATATCCACCTGTACACGGTTTTACTAATTTCTTTTTTCATCATTTCTGCTGAATCAATAATGTTTTCTTTGACATGCGGAAAAATTTAGAGAATTGAAAGTTATCATAGCTACAAAGCCATGGTTCCATCAAAAAAAAAAAAATCTGAAAAAAACATTTCTCAGATGAATATTATGAAAGGTTTCTTATTTAAACTTTCCATATACAGTTGTAGACGAAAAAGCACCGATTATTAAGTGATAATAAAAATAATCAGAGATTATATACGCGCTTTTCTAAAATAAACAACTTGCAACAAAACCGCGGTTAAAACCAACGCGTTCAAGCGATTCGTGTAACTGACGTCATCAACCCGTGTGATCTTGAACCATATTATAACCGCGGCACATAACACAGAAATTTTGGTTATTCGCTTGGATTTGATTAAAATGTTTCGATCTATCTGCTGCCGACTAGTAGATTGAAACATTTTCTTCAGAGACAAAATGTTTCGATGTCTGAGGTCGGCCTAAAAGCTCTGAGCAAGTGTGGTTTTGTGTCACTGTCGCGACGAAAAAAAACACCTTTACTATTATACGTCTCGTAATTTCACAAGCTGTCACCATCCCAGAACCATTCTCATTCTGCGCAATTAGTTCTCATGGTCTCAGAGCCGTATTGCGATTGGCTAGCGGCAGGTAAGAACGGTTCTGGGACAGTACCTTGTAAAAACTAATAACCTCACCTTCTACAGATATCGTCCCATTTTCCTGCATGTGATATCTAGGTCCTTCAATAACATCTGTGGCATTCTTGCCGGCGATGACCAATGATACAATGAGTTGTGTAGCCTGACCTACAGTGTTAGCACCAAATACTAATCTTCTGCCACAAATGTAAGTGGCATCCGTCAAAATTATTGGTAGTCTGCTAGAAGCCTTGTCTTGATTTTTGACGTCAGGCACGTATCCGTGCACCGTTATTTCACCTGCACCAAAGGAATTATACATTCCTCTGTAATCGAAATAAAATAGTAAATCCGCAGCTAAATATGAAACATCCAAATTCATGACATGTCTTTCACGGTTCAATCATTGGACCCTTGTGCAAAATAAATTCTGCAAATTTGTACTTTTTGACTGATTTATCAATGGTGTTACTTACGTTACTAAAGAAACATAGAGCTCATCTGTATCAATGACGGAAACACTAGAAAAAGTGCCTTCATGAAACTTATTGCTGACTTTTTCTTCTAAGTAGACGGTTTGCGTAGTTTTGGCTACATTGAAAACAAACGCGGGGCGTTCAGTATCTTCTTTGGTGACATTTAGCTGTTCTATTTGCCGTAAGTTGTGTAAGAGCAAAAGACCTGTTGATGTATTGGGTACATAGACGTTGTAACCATAAAAAGTTTCTTTCAAAGCTGAAGAATGAGATGGTTGGTTAATGCCATTCAGATGTGAATAAAGCTCTGTAACAATCAAAATACATTAAATCAGCAATAATTTTTCAAATAGTCACTGGTCAGGTTCATCAGAACATATCGCTTTTTGATCAAAAGGGTTTAAAATAAATCGCATGCGTGAATGATTTAAATGTGTACACTGATACAATAACCCAGCAGTTGCATGGTTTGTATGCAATAATTTCTTGCCTAAAAATCTCTAAATTTGTAGATGGTTAGAATATTTCTTCAACTAAAAATTGCGGCATTTCTGATGCAATGTGAATGATTGAATATTTAACGGTATTAGTTTGAAGAAACTATTCAAAAATGCGCGACTTATTAGAATTAAACTTAATATCACTAAAAATTCGAACATACCTTTTTCAGTAGTATCTGCAATCTTTTCGAGAGTCTTCCCCAAATTTTCGTGCTGTAATATTTGACCAGCCTCCAGTGGACCATATAAATCTTCAGCATGTGCTCTAGACACAGCTTGTACCAACATTTTGGACACCAAATATCCTTGTCTAAAAATAAAAAAAAGGTACTTGTGTATTAAGATCGCAAAATGCTATTTTTCTGCTCGACAAATAGGTTTGACGCGCAAGTGGCCCAACCAACAGTGCGAGCATATTGCTACACATGTAGTTGTCCATTGATTGTACAAAAGCATTATTTTCCTGTAATAATGATGTTACCTTGCTAGTTTAGCTGCTGGTAGCACCAGTGATTTCCAGTTCATAGTACCATATTCTTTGTGGAAGTAAGCCAAACCAAGTACAAGTCGTGGTAAGTATTTAGAGGTACCAGATGGTCCTGAGAAATCTATAACAGTCGCTGGTGCTCTAGATTTGTGGTTGTACAATAAAATCTTCCCTTCCCTTATAGAAAAAATAGTTTGTATTATAATGTAATTGTATTCACACCCAGAAAATAATAAATGGATATCAAAATAAACTAGAGCACACTGGGAGACGGCAGTGAAGAGTTCCAAGAAAGACTTTCCTTTTGTCAGCAGATAGTAATTTGTAAGATCCGGGGTAAAATCACCCAAAATACCAAATGTATAAGACGCTCTGGGGAATCCCATAGCATGCTATTCTATGTCAATATAAAAAATCCTTGCTGCATTTTCAAGAGCGCTCTGAGATACCGCGATGAGAGGTGCCAGCCTGCCTCCTGTTGGCCACCAGGGCGCGCAAGCCATAATAATATAGAGATGTTTTCGATTGATGTGATCTTCAGTCGTCATCAGTTAGAACAGTTCCCAGAGGTCCAAGAAATAACATCTCAATCATCCACATTTTCATCAAATTTCAAACAACATGATATATGGCTTTAATGAACGTAAAACGTGGAATACAATATACTTACGCATCCAATCCCGTAAGATGAGGTGTAGTGACAGATAAGCAGAAAGCGCTTGCTATCGCCGCGTCTATAGAGTTTCCTCCTTGCTTTAAAATGGAAGTTCCTATTTCCGAGCATTCATAGCTGTCTGTAGCCACGCTTCCATGCGGTACAACCTATGGTACACCATTAATAAAACTTAAACCCTATACCGCATCAAATATGTTGCCGCTAAAAACTATATTCTGGCAGTTTTATTTTTTTATATGAAGAGAGGTGGGAAAACGTGGTCACCAAATTTCAAGCTAAAATCTGTCTCTATTTGTTTTATTTATTGAGATTACGCTTCTGTCAGATGTGACGAAAATAATCTTATTCTCTGATGTTTTCAATATGAAATGCCGTAACGTTCTGCCAGTAAATTCAGAATAAAAATGGAACCATATTGGCTGATTCTTGCAGCAGGAGACGCAACGAATTTAAATACGTCCCCTTCCTTGTAAAATAGATGTCAGAATCTAGGCATTGTAGCTATTAATCAACTGTAAGTAGACCATTGCTTTGAAAAAATAACCAAAAAGGCAAGAAATACGTTGTCTCAAAACGTATTGTCAATTTTCATGTTAAGTATTGGCAGAAGTAAATAAACACTCATAGTAACTAGTACAAGTAGTAGATCGCATTAGCCAAAATTCATACGCTCTGAGAAATCCTTTCTTAAATATGTTTTTTAATGATTATCAAGTCAATATACCGCACTTAGCAATTAACAGATATAGAAATCATCAAGACCCTCTCATATTCTCATATGAAGCCAACAGACCCGTGTGATTCCGCTTATCTTGGCCCTAAATATATAACCTGGTGCCTACACAGGTAAGAGATAATCACGAGAGACCATCCTGTAAGGCTTTACCCGCGCCAGCTTGTTAGCTTACAATCAGATATCCTAAGCCACATCCACAGATGAGTTTTCATAATCAGCAATGGTGTAGTCTTATCAGCCAAAGTGGAGATATTATTGATTATAAATGCTAGTGGGGCTGACATGTGGAGGCCTTGCTGCTCTGGGGGCAGTTCCCCTCGGGGGTCTCTCTTGACTTTCTACCCTGTGCGGAGATCAGAAGTACACCACAGTGTGAACTCTAGTAAGTACCTCTTTTTTATTATTTTTTGTTCAACACAGTTTTTAAGAGTTCTTGCGAGTAATTTATGTTGTTATTGGCAGTGGTTGACCAACTGGCCATATTCTTATTTTCAATATCATGCACTATTAGAAAACAGATCATCAATTACTTAATATTTCCACTATTCTAGTTACATTGCTCTGTTTTTTATTAGTTCTTATTCTGTTCAACTTTTTGTTTAACCAATCCCTTTTTTAATATTTTTTTTTCTTTTCCACTTTGCAAAATTGCACAACCATGTTTTCTTTTTTTTTTCTCTTCATTGTTATAACATCTGAAACTTATCCTATGGTTTTTATGTCGATAAGCTCCGATTATGGCAAGGTTTTGACCCTGCTTATGTTATGCAATAATTTTTAGAGCTCTTTTGCAGAGTTGTGGGCTTCTAGTAATCACATAAGAAAATCAAGTATAAAAAATATAAAAATGCACAACTCACCTAAAAAAATAAAGTAAATGATACTAAAAAGTGAGTAAAAAAGAAAGTCCACCAAATATGTCACGTACATATTGGTGGGCTAATAAGCACGAAAGGCACCACAAGACTGATAGCAAAAGCACCTCCAAAAAATATGTCATGATTGGGACTGGGAGGTTAGTTGCTCATTTTGTGCAATCCAAAGGGATGTTATAAGCTTAACTCACAAATAAACACTGAACATAAAAGGATAAAAAGAGGTAATCATAATGTTTATTGCTAAGAGAAAAAAAAATAGCAGTACTAGATAACAGGAATGGCATACAATAAACAAATGGACCCAAAAATGTTTTACCGGAACTTGCTTGGGCATATTTTTAAAAGACACAACCAGGGCAGACACAAAATATATATTGAAACAAAAGACAATATTAGGCCAATAGATAAGGATGAAATTTGTAAAAATAAGTAATGAAATGCAATAATACTTATGTAGTTAACAATGTTGTGCACAGCCGATCTCAACACAGGGTAGAATGCCTAGAGAGACACCCAAGGGAGAGTGCCCCACATCTCACACCCACTAGTATTTATAATCAATAATATTCCTACTTTGGCTGATAAGAATACACAATTGCTTATTATGCATACTCTGTGATTTAGGAGATATTGTCATAAACTATCGAGCTAGTCAGGTGCTCACTCATATATACATGTATAATGTATAGGTATTTTGTCAAAAAATGTAGATCATACATGTTTGAAAATACATATATATACAATCATGAATCTTTTCTAAAATGCACTCAAAATTATTTGTCATATTTCAGTTTTAGATACAGTTACTAAATTTTTTCAACACTATTCATATATTTTTTTTTCATTTGAAAGTTATCTGTTTCCTGTTAGTTTATAATGAAACAGCATTTTGATCAATCCCATACACATATTTTAAACATATGAAAAATTATTGAAAAGATTAATATTTTTGGATAACAAGCTCCCACTAAAAAATCCGAATTAATGAAAATGAATTCATCACATTTTGAGGTTGACCAAAATTTTACAAGTTGCGTTTATTTGTTCGACCTACTATTTCTTGAAGAAAATAACTACAAATATCTAAGCAATTATTCGTACCTGATAATCTCCATAATGAATCTGAATAAAAAGCGCCAATGTTATGATAAACGTCAAGGTCCCGAATGCAAAGTTAATATACCTTGAGCCACTCATGCATTCCTCATCACAAAGGTAGAATCTGTTTGTTTTCTTTTTCCTATTTAAAGGTATGTCTTCTCTCGCTTCATTCACTGCAAAATTATCACACAAACACTCGATGTTACTTTTAATTGTTCCATAAATACGCAGGTGTTTGCAACTTGTTTTGAACGTTTTAAACCAAATAAAGTTGAATAAAATTTACCTATGTCTCCAACAGTGGCCATTTTACTCGCATACTACCTAGAATAAATAGGCTTTCGGAGGATAACAGCAGAATTTTTGCTACCCGACTGCTTACACTTCTACTAACTGTAAACTTCCACGTTTCCTGTACACACTTCTTTGGTTGAGTCAAGGCGAACGTGATGACTTAAGTAGGGTCAGTAGCGCGGCGATAGGCGTGTCCAAGGTGTTTTATATGCATATACCGGGTGTGGTCGATAAGATTTAATATCCGACGTTCAGCAATTAAAAGTTAACACATCCCAACAAAACACATTGGATAAAAATGAGTCTGCTTTATGATGATAGAAAATGGGATTGGGGCGAATAGATTGATGTCAGGCTTCACATAAAATGAGTCTCAAAGAAAATATTTTCAAAATGAAGGTCAAGGTAAATCAAATGTTCTCAAATGTGTAATGTGCCTTTCTGTCACTGTAAACCGTTGGTAAATAACCGAAAGCACACCAAAAAAACACAGCAAAATATCTTAAATTACAAATTTGACGGATTTCTTCGCGACGGTTCGTCTCACTGGGCATGTACCTTTAGGTGTCTCGAACCATTCAAAATCGTCTGACACTATTTCTGTAGGATAATGGGTGATGTAAAAACGAATATAGGTTTATTCGTCAGTGACTTTTTGGTGATTGTATCTGGGATCCGGCCGCATGAATTCTATCTATACAGGGTGTTTCAGGACTATGGGATCAAACTTGTAGGGGTTATTCAGTGTAACAGTAGAAAACATTTGAGTATAGGGACCCATATCCGGAAAAGTGTCACTACGGCACTACGGCCCTAAGTTGCGTTAAAATTTAGAGACGATGAATTGCCTACATATTATTTAACGCATTTAATTTTTACTTTGTGTACATGATATCATCACAACAATTGTTCAAAATGTCTTCCTCCAACCTGAATACACCGTTCCTGTGGGGACATATAAAGTCTTTGGTTTTCGAAACTCCAGCAGAAACAAAGCAAGACTTAATTGGACGAATTACAGGAGCATTTGAAATCATTCAAAACGAGTATCAAATTTTGTCAAGTCCGCCGAAATCATGTGCGACGTTTAAATAGGTGTATTCAGGTTGGAGGAAGACATTTTGAGCAATTGTTGTGATGATATCATGTACAAAAGGCAAAAATTAAATGCAATAAATCCTATTTAGGCCATTCATCGTCTTTCTAAATTTTAACACGTCTTAGGGCCGTAGTGCCGTAGTGCCACTTTTCCGGATATGGGTCGCTATACTCAAATGTTTTCTACTGTTACACTGAATAACCCCTACAAGTTTGATCCCTTAGTTCTGAAACACCCTGTGTATCGTAGCAGAATGAACGAAACTTGGGTGGCGAGATCTTGGACTCGGTCACTGTCAAGTTGGCAGTTGAAAAACTATGGCATTGAAAATTAGTTTACTGAACCAGAGCAGGAACAGCATGGAAATGATTCAACAAAACAACCACAATCAAGTTTTATGAATAGATAAGAGTGAGTATCGTTTTACAGATAAAAATGCAGGAAATGCAATGTACCTTTTATTTATATATTCTAGTTACATTAAACTAGTCAACATCTTCCAGGCTCCATATTTTCCTAACAATACAAAAATATTACCGCTAAAAATTTCAAGATTAACTACTAAAAATAAAATACTAGCTTCAGTATACATATTTCGTGATAATTTTCAACTTCACTAAAAAAAATCGACATGCGAAAAAATAAATATCTTTTTGAACATTTTTCAAATAAATAAAAATACTTAGGTCAAACAAATATAAAAAAACCCAACGTGTACATAAAAAGAATTACTCCTGCACTACAATGCCCTTCTTGGTGTGTGCCTGCAACACCGCAATTGCTTCCTCCACTTTCGCCCTCAAAGAGTCCTTATTCTCGATCATGTGGATCAACTCGCTGTTGTCTATCTCCAGCAGCATCCCTGTTATTTTTCCAGCTATGTCGGGATACATCTTCTCTACAACTCTACAAAATACACCACAAGATTATATGAAAGAGTAATTGTATCCAGGTTTTATAATCCGTCGGTCGTCTCCATTGACCTTGGGTTTCTTCTGCAGTACAGTAACGAAAACTTTGCGGCCGGCTCTTGGACTATTACAGGTTTACAAAGATAAGCAGCGATCTATGAGCGGGTTCGTGGTTTGGCAATTCGATCATAGACAGCTCGACATTCTGTCAATAAAAGAATCTGCGCACTTCGCTCATAGGCGACTCTACATGTACCGAGGCGGTGTTGTAAAACTGACATAGAATGTTTAAAAAACGCTACATTTATCCTGAGCTATGTCATACGAAACAAGTAAACATATCGTCTTAAGCCCTGGATGCCTAGATAACTAACAACCATATCAAATACAGCGATGATTGGTCAAATAAGTTATGTGTTACCGAACTAAATCGTGTAATAATCCGCGTAGGGCATTAAAAGGTTAATTTATGTGATAACTCACAGATCTTGAGAATAACTTTTGTTATATGACGAGAAAAGCGCTTGCGAAAAGTGTGATTCATAACATAATTGAATGAAAAATATATTTCGTAGGTTGCAAAGGGATAATAAGTATCCTCACCAGAAATAAATGTCCAAACAAAAGTAAATTTGAACGACAAACGCTTTCACGTCAAGTGATGGACAATGAATTTATCCAAAAAGAATTATCTATCTGGCAACGCCGCATTCATCTTTGACCAAACAAAAACAGCACATGTTTTGATGCCATCAGCTATTTTGTGGACGCCATGCTTTAGGTTCTATCTCTTAGCTCTCACTAATTCATTTGCCTTGCCTGTATTCTATGGGTACAACCGAAGAGCAGTTATAACAAGAGAAGATACTTCGTGGAATGTCTTTATAATCCTCTGGTCGGCCCCATAAACTTTTCTGCATTATAATGAGAAAGCCTATCACAATTTTTTTTCACATCGGGTTTGTTCGTACGGTGGTCAGGGATTTGTTGGTGACTGTGTCTGGGATCCGGCCGTATGAGTTCCGTTTATATTATACATGAACAGAATTTGTGTGGCGGGAGCTTGGACACGAACACCGCTGGGTTGACGACTGCTGCATCGCTTACTGATATGATAAAAATTGGCCACATCTTACGTATTTTGATGCTAGACAGGAAAGTTGTGAGTTTTTAACATGTTCCATATCAGTACGCGATATAACCAAAACTTTGTGGTCGGCTCTCACTGTTCACAAATAAAAACAGCGGTCTATGTGTGAACCGTCCTGGGCTTGGTTGAACAGTGACACATACAGTAATGGACAAAAGTATATAGACAAATTAATATTGTGCTGTATTTCTTTTTTAACTTGTTTTATTAATACACCAACCTGTATATATAATTCTTTATAGCATAATACTCAATTATACATAAATAAATTCAATAAAAAATTAATTGAAAAAAGAAAAGAAAAAGAAGCAAAGTTCATTGAATTATAGAAAACCATGTTTGTGTTAATATTTTGTAGCATAACCATTATTATCACCACTTGGCATCGTCTCGGCATAGATTGTAGAAGTTTCTTGATATAAGATTCATCAATCTGTCTCCACTTTTGCTCTAAAGCGACAAAAAGTTCATCCTTGTTTGAATAATTTTTATCTCGTATTTGCTTATCTAAGTATTCCCTTGGATTTTCAATGGGGTTTATACCGGGAGACTGTGAAGGGCATTTGAGAACTGGTATTTTTTCATCCAGAAAGAATTTCTTTGCGAGACTTGTAGCTTGCTTCGGGTCATTATCTTGCTGGCAGATTGATCTTGAGGGCATATGTATTGTCTTCCATATAGGGTAACATGACATGCTTTAGTATGTCTGTGTATACAAACATATCCATAATGCCATTTATTCTATGTAAAGGTCCCATCACAAAACCCGAAAAGCACCCCCAAACTATAACAGACCCGCCTCCATGTTTGACAGTGGGCAAAGTGTACTTGGGGTTTAATCTTTGTCAACTAGGACGTCTAACGTAATGAACACCATCTGATCCAAACATATTGAACTTGGATTCGTTACTGAAACATACCCTCTTCCAGTCACTGATGCTCCAATCAAGATGCAACCGTGTACATTGTAATCGGTCCTTACGGTTTTTCCTCGAGATTAGCGGCTTCTTACTCGGGCGACGTGCAAATAACTTCAAATCATTTAATCTTATACTTATAGTTTTCGTAGAAACACTGACAACTCCTTTTGTCTCGAGTTCGGCTTTTATTTGTCTTGGGGTTTTAAACGGATCTTTGGACGAAATTACTTTTATTAATCTAAATGATCTAGCATTTAGTTTTCTAGGCCGACCACTTCTCTTAGAGGCTTCCAAGATGCCTTTTTGTTTATATTTGTTAAATATTGCCCAAACTGCTTTACGCTTCAGCTTCAAATTTTTGGCAATGTCGACTTGACGTTGACCATCTTTGTATAACTCAATGATCTTAGTTTTCACATCGAAAGAAATTTCTGGACCACGCGGCATGGTCTTAAAATCACTCAACTTATTCCAAAATACTTGATGAACACAAACTAATCCTAAGACATGAAACTTGATTAAACTAATGTTGAAAAGAATTTGTCTACATATGTTTGTCCCTCATAAAAAAGTGCTTATATTGAGACTTGTATTGTAGTCATTGCAGATAATGTAAAAACAAGGAATTTTATACTAATAACGTATTCGTATATGAAGCAATGAAGTATGAATTCGTTTTCTAAATGTATTTAGGTAAATATTCATATTTGTTTATATACTTTTCTCCATTACTCTATGTAATTATAGTATAGTAGGTATAGTTTAGTTCTAAGTTCGCTTTGTCATTAAGAATGATTGTATTCTTCGGACAATAAAGCATATTTATCTATCTATACTCCCTCATTTCAAGCTTTAACCCCCAGAAGACTAGCAATGAGACATTGTACACCCTATTTTGTTTTGTTTCTTTGTACGCTACATATTCATTTTGCACTTGCTAACAGCTATTTTATTTAGAAACATACCAAAAACAAAACACAACAAACAAGTTTCAGTAGATTTCCACCCGATTCATTATTGCCAACGTCGCAGACTAACACAAAAATGTCACTTGCTGATCAGCTGATCGCCTCAGCTAACGTCAATGCGTGATGGATACTCGTGGAATAGGGTATAAAACAACTTATAGGGAAGAAACAGTTCTCACTTACCTAAACAGCTTCTCTCCAATAATCTGCTTCTGCTCCTGCGGCGCGGCCCCAACGAGCGCGTTGGCGCCCAGCGAGATGTCGCCACCATTGCCGATGTTCACGCTGACGGCGCGGATGCTGTTATTTGTAGAGCTAGTGAATTTGCTGTTGGGACGCGAGGGTGGCGTGCTCTGTTGGCCGGTGATGGGGCGGGCGTGCATGGATCCGCGGACGTTCAGGTTAGATCTTGAAGCAGCTCTAGGAGGAATTAGGCGCTCGATCACAGAATATAATAAGAAATGGATTTTTTCTGTGACGGGAAAAAAGTTTGACATTTTATCTCTGTTGACACGTTACTTTTTTCCCCTGGAAAAAATGAGTACTTTTTTCCTGGATATTGTATACACGATTTAGCTGGCAATAATTTTTGTGGCGCTACTTGGGCTACTTCTACTAATTCCCGTGGAGTCCAAAAAAACTCGGAATCAGACATTTTTTGCTTTACAGTATTAAAAATAACGTCTAAACAACCACTCAGTTCATAATTTTTAAATCAAATCACATAATTAAATTGACAGCTGTTAGATTACTTTAAAAGTTTCCTTAGCAACGCCGGTCTAATTGTCGCTATAAGTACAACATAGCCTGCTAATTTCAAAATTCAGATTTCACATTGATTATTTTCTGACTTGAATATTTTAATCATTTTTCAATATTAAATCGTCGTTTTTCCCGTCACAGAAAAAAATTGTGTATTATATACTATTGATGGCTTTTGTTGTTGTGCCAAGTCCGAAAAATTAGCCAATAACATCGTCTCCGACAAAGAACTGCATGTTTTCTTCATCTTCCATGCCGCTGCGCGTCGGGAGACAATACAACCTCAAGCTAAAATCTAGTATTTTACTTTTTTCCCTTGTATAATAAATAACTATTATTCCCACAAAAAAATTAAAAGAAAGTTAAAAAAGACAGTTTTATATCTACATATAGTGGAGGAGCGAAGTTCGGCACATTCGCTCTTCCACTTAAAAAATATGTAAGTATAAGCGGTATCAAAACATGGACACAAAGGACAAATTTGAGAAATTGTACTATACAGGATGTTCTTTAATGATATACGAATATTTAAAGGTTTGAATCTACATGAAGAACAAATGTTAGTTTGCTTCATAAACTATGGTCCAAAAATGTTTCCTTACAAAAACTCGGGGTGTTGAAGTTTTAGGGGAAACATGGAAATTAATTAATATTTTCAAAACCGCTTCAGATATTTCACTGATATTTAGTACGTAGTGAAAGTTAATAAAGTTGCATATTTTTCAATGCAAAAATAATTTTTAGCTTAAACAGTGACGTGCGTACAGGTATTGACTTCGATATTTTTTAAGAAAAAAAATGGCACGCCAATGGTTTTTTGTCAAATAAACATTATTTTTGAATTCCCCGTTCAATTTAAAACAAATGATCTCTCGTGAATTATTTTACTTCGATGCGCCATTTTCAAGTAGAAAAATAAAAACCGTTCTATTGTCTAACTTACAAAACTATTATTAAGTTAATTGGAAAAATTAAACACATTAGGGGTAATGAACAACAACAACTGACAGCATAAACCTAACATTAAAACCAACGAAATGATTACAAAAATTGTTGAAAATGGCCCCCTTCACTTAGTAAGCATGCTTCCGCCCTCCTTCTCATGGAATTGCGCACTCGAAATATCCCTGGAGTGTTTTTTATTCTATCAAAATTGAGGTAAGTCTGTCCGTCAAGTCGTCCCGGCAAGAAGAATGGGCCAATAAAGTGGTTGCCAATAATTCCTGCCCATACGTTAACCGAAAATTGGTGTTGGAAATGGGTTTCGGTTACGGCACTGTTGTGGAAATTCTGAATGGCATTTCGAGAAAAATTAGCTTCGTCCGTGAATAGAATCATTGATTCAAATTGCGGATTTTGTTTAATATTTTGAAGATACCACTGACAAAAGGTCATACGCCTTGGAAAATCAATGGGAAGTAATGCCTGTACTCTTAAAATATGGTAAGGATATAACAAAAAATCTAGTGAAATTTTCCAAACAATTTGATGGCAAATATTTAAGTATCTAGCGATCTTCCTCGTACTCGTTTCAAGATGTTCTTCGACTTCGTGCAGCACTGCTTCCTCAATTTCAGATGTCTCTGGTGATAAATCCGCCTGGCTTGCTCACCATTACCGCCGGCAAGGCCATATAAATAATGCATTTCGCCATTTCTGCATTGGAATAATTCACCATTATTAACAGGATTGTAAAAACTAAATAATGAAAAAGTTGTCACAGCGAACAGATTTGATTAACAGAGACTTGTCAGTTATCAAAAGCCAGTGACATATTCCAGAGTAACTAGATATTTATTGCTAGATGGCATTCTTCAATTACATTAATTTTCCCCGACAAAATAACGGTTTTTATTTTTTTACTCAAAAGTGGCGCATCAGAGGAAAACAATTCAAGTGAGATCATTTGTTTTAAATTGAACGGGGGAATCAAAAATAATTTTCATTTGGCAAAAAACCATTGGCATACATTTGTTTCTTAAACAATATTGAAGTCAATACCCGTACGCACGCAACTGTTAAAGCTAAAAATTATTTTTGCATTGAAAAATATGCAACTTTATTAACTTTCATTACGTACTAGTCTGAGGCGGTTCTGAAGATATTAATTTCCTTTTTTTTTCCTAAAACTTCAACACTTCGATTTTTTGTAAGGAAACATTTTTGAACCATAGTTTATAAAGCAAACTGACATTAATTTTTCATGTAGATTCACACCCTTAAATATTCGCATATCATTAAGGAACACCCTGTTTAAATACATAATGATCCTAAAATCATACCATGCAAGGTGATAGCGGATATGTTTTTAAACGAATTACTAGGAAGAGAATTGTCATTTAGGTTTTTCGAACTGCTGAGTCGTGGTCGGGTTGGATTTGATCCAGAGCTTTCGGCTACATCTGCGGCAGCCATCTTCAGTGGCGCTGTCGGCGAGAGCGAAGTGCTCGGCTTGGCGGGTCGACTGAAACTGATCGGTCAACTGGATGGGATGTAAAGCGGAAAAATTTCAAAAGTAAAGTGTTAATGTCGTGCCAGACGTTGAGAAGCTGTTCGAAGGGGTTATATACGAAAACATCATTGAAATCATTGAAGAAACCAGAATGTTAACAAAAAATCAAGCTAGATTTAGAAAAAAAAAATTCTACAGAAACAGCAATCCAAAGGATGGTGGAAGACTCTAGAAGAAGTATAAATGAGAAAGAAATTGTAACAGTATTTTTAGACTTCAAAAGGGCATTTGAGACTATAGATAGGGAAAAATTGTTAATGAAATCGGATCACTATGGCTTTAAAGGATCTGCATTAAACATTTTACAAAATTATTTAGTAAAGAGAAGTAAAAAAAACTAAAGTTGAAAATATGTCAAGTGTTCAAAATAGGGGTACCACAGGCGAGCAAATTATTATTATTATTGATATAAATGCAGAACACTGCAAAATTCAAATATTTGCGGACGATACATTGATATATATAGTACATAAGCATTTGGACACTGCTTTAGAACTGTTAGTGATATTAAAAAAAAATATGAATAGGCTAAACGTTAATAAACTTAAACACTAATGAAACAAAATGTATGTCAATAGGGAGACATTTAGGTGACGACAAATAATTAGGCTCATGATTAATAAAGAAAAATTGGAATATTCGAATCATTTATATCTGGGTATACTATATGTGGATAGTAAACAACTGTTTCACTAGCATTATTTCAAAAACATCAAAAAACATAAATTACTTCTATAGAGTTTCCCATAATCTTAGTATGTATTCCAAAAAAACAAATGTGTATAACACTATAATTCTTCCCCATTTTTTATATTGTTCAACCATCTACAAATGAAAACATATTTTCAAATTTACAAATTCTACAAAATAAAGCTATGTATGAGAATCATTTTAAATAAAAACAAATATGCTAGGATTAAGTGTAGTTAGAAGAACTACAGTGGTTGAATGTGAAAAATTTCATATGTTATTTAGTTCTCGTTATCATGTTCAAATTAAAAAATCATTTATTACCACCACATTTAGAAAACTTCGCAAAATTAAACAATCATTATAATAACTACGAAACTAGATGCAGAATAGATTTTTATCTGCAAAATTGTAATAGCATAACTAGTAAAACTATATTTCAAAAGTGAGTATTTAATTTAATAAATTGAAGAATGATATTAAACTAATTATTAAATGAATTAAAAAATGGATTGAAGAAACTATGTAAGCGAATAATTATACAAAATTGACATTGTAGCATTAATGCTAAATACATATTCAACAAACTACCCTCGTATCTGTTTCACATACCTATAAGGTCCGTTGATCATGGGCAGGTTGTAGGTGCCGTTAGGGCGGATAGCGTTAGGGGCAGGCCAGCGGGGTGCAGGTCTGATGTGGTTCAGAGGGTTCAAATGATTGAAAAATCGCGGTCCCTGTGCGACAGCTGGAATCAGGAACGGAGGCGTCGTCGTGGGGAAATTGATGCTGTTCTGGTGGTGGCGGAGCGCCTGAGCCCTGCAAATTAAAAAAAGTGGAACCTCATCAATACTGAATCAAGCTTTCACCGCTTTTCACTAATCGATGACCATATGAGTAATTGCGACATGTGTCCCTCCCAGGAAATTGTTAGCTGAAGCTGATTTGTGTTTTATAAATTAAAATCCATGAAGCATATGACGTATCTTGTATATCGAATTATTTTTGTGGCAAGGGTAAGCTCTACCCTCGGAAACTAAGGAGCTTTGAGTGGAGATAGACCGATATAGGATTTTCGCCGATACTTATAGTCATAATATCTCAAATGCCGATATATCGGCCATTGGCCACAAACGCATCTATAAAAGTCACACCTGGTTGAACCGTTTTGGTTGCATCATACAAAATGTAGAGAAGTAGCGCTGTCTGGACATATTTAACTTATAAAATATTTCTTTGGGCGGCAGAAGTACAGGAATACTTATAGAATATGAAAAGTTTGTTTGAACATTATATAGGGTGTCTCAATATTCGCTGGACATAGAAGTACTACGTATTTTTAGACTCAAATAAGTCAATTGGACATGATTTACCTCTATGCAAAAGTGCTTCGTTTGTCCGTTAGAGGATGTCAAAGTTTTCTTTTTGAACAGATTTTTTCATATATTTTTGGAATCGATAGTCCGATTTGAATGAAATTTGGAACAAATGTGTTTTGCTAGACGCCCTAATATTTGACTTATACAAAAAACGAAAGATTTCGATAAGGGAGAAAACTACCCCTACCCCTACATTAAATTACATGAGAATTTTTTCGCAACTGTCCAAACGGCTCTGATTTTTTTGTTGTTACTTCTTTTTCTCGTCAATATGGCACAATTTTTTGATGAACAGACTGATATGTTGGCAGTACTTGTACTTGTTGTCAGTGTTCGCGCATATCAAGAGGAATATCCAATTCGACGAATTCCAAATGGTCAGACTTTTGCTAGCATAGAACGCCTTCAATACACATATTTACGCTGATATAAATCCGCATGGGGTTTCAGAAAGAAGAATTTAAAATTAACGTTTGGATTGGGGATTATTGGTAAATGTTTAGTTGCCTGATAAATTAAACGGAGATGGCTATCTTCATATTCTACAATACGTTTACTTGAACTATTAGAAGAACTGCCTATGAATGTAAAAAGGAACATTTTTTTATGCATGATGGTGCACCACCTCACTGCGAGTTCTATAGGAAATTATTTGAACGAGAAATTGGATGGTAGATAGATTGATACAGATCAAGAATCTTGTATTCAATGGCCACCTCGTTCCCCGGACCCTTGTGACTTTTTTATATGTGGAGAATTAAAAACAAAGGTATACGAGGTTCAGATAGAAACGCCAACCAACTATGAAAAAGGATTTAAAATGCTGCCAATACATTAAAGAATAATGGCACCTTAGAGACTTTTGCGCCGTATTGTTATGTGCAAGAACGAAATTGGTTGTCATATTGAACACTGTTTATGAAAGATTCTCACTATTGCGTGGCTTAAAATAATATCATTTGACTCTTTTTTTTCTCGAAAATTATCCGAGATGGCTTTCAAAAAGTTTTGAGGGCAGGTACAAAGTTAAATATTTGTCTGGCCAATCCTCGCAAATTTTTCCATAAATTCAGTAAATTAACATTATTATAAAGTGTATGCGATCTTTGGATAACTTGGAAACTACGTATATAGGGAAACTATACATCAAGATGAATGACGAAACCACGAGAACAAGTCGCTCTTCGATATTGATGGTTTAACGCATGCTTTTAGATTTTATCCAGGACTTCACAAAATTGCGGGCAACTTGAAAACGGTTCGAAATTGCAGTAAGGTATATGTGGCTCAATGCATTCCAAATAAGGAATACTGTCACCTCTTAAAAGGTTGGTATCAACCTTTCGATCGCTCTTTATATCCAGGGTGTCCGGAATCTGAATGATTTTTTATACTTGAGCCACCATACAGGCTTAAGGCCTAAATACTCGAGGATATCGTAGGACTATAAGGAGATGATATAGAAACCAAAAAAATTGTGAATATTTTAGAATAAACCCGGCTATAAAGATGACATTTGTCGAAACGGCCGCCGCAATTTAACTAGACATGACAATTTTGACTACGCAATTTGTTTCCAAACAGTAGGCCATGATGCGACCTATTTCCAGTTGCAGGATTATCCTTCAATTTCGGGACACACTGTATCTAGATATTATGGATTGCTGGACATATTTATATGAACTCCCCACTTCCTCACCTATGCATATATTGGCTATTAAGGAAAGCACGACGATCTTCTTTGCGCTGAGCCAAGGCAACATAGAGTGGTTTGCTGCCAACCATTCGTCCGTTCATCTCAGTCACTGCCTTGGTTGCTTCATCAGAAGAAGTGAAGCAGACAAAGCCAAATCCCTTACTCCGACCATTCTCTGTCATCACTTTTGCTGATGTTATTGTACCATAAGGAGCAAATTCCTAAGGAATAATATTTTTAGCAATATACCCATAAATCGACGTCAAGCCGGAGACGGGGGCTAGGCCAAGTCATAATAGTTATCAGAGAAATCTAAGTCATATACTTTTCAAATTATAGGCTTTAAAAAAATGGGAAAAATCTACACTGTGATGATCTTTTGGTTCCCAAAAATTTTTTAGACGGAGTGATGGACAGTGTCATTCTACGTAGTACAGCAAGACAGATAGTAACTCCACTTTTATTAATTCCTGGTGCTGGGGTCTCTGGACCTAGAACTAGGCTATCTCTGCCTCTCCGTATATACACCACTATTTTCCAGGCGGAAATCTTTGCGATTCTGGCTTGTGTATCTCACATTCTGGAGGAGGGTGGGCCTAGGAGAAGAATAACAATCTTATCCGACAGCCAGGCTGCAATGAAAGCACTAAGTGCCTGTAAGATTACTTCGAGTGTTGTATTGCAATGCAGGGAGGCTCTGGATTGCCTCGCAGCGAGGCATCCGGTATCGTTAATGTGGGTACTGCGCAACGTTGGGATAAGGGGCAATGAGACGGCGGACACTCTGGCGAAGACAGGATCAGCCAGCAAGCTAGTTGGTCCTGAGCCAGCTCTAGGAGTGACCGCGCATAGAGCTAGGAGGAAAATGGACACGTCGGTTGCAAGACAACACTCGCAGAAATGGAGGAGTATCTCCAGACATCTCCGCCAGGCACGGAAACTAATTGAAGGGCTCAGTGCTAAGGATGGACGTTTCTGCCTATCTCTGGATAGAGCCAACCTAAGATTGCTGGTGGGACTGTTGTCTGGCCATAACACGTTAAGGCGCCACTTGCACGTGAAGGGGGTGGCTGATAATCCCTTGTGCAAACGCTGCGGGGTAGAGGAAGAGACCTCAGCGTTTTGTGTCGCTGAGCTACTATAGGCAGACTATATTGGGGTCCATTACTTTGGACCCTCAGGACGTCAAGGAGCTTGGACTCAAGTCGATTCTCAACTTCGCTAAAAGGGCGAGGCTTGTGCTCTAAGGAGTGTAGAGGTGCATAAGGGCCCGCTTAAGGGGCCTATGCACTGTCTCCTTATGGTGGCCAGAATCCCTCTAATTTCAAGATTCATTCATTCATTCACCCGACTTAAATCCACTAGATTTGCGGTGAAAATTTAAATGAGCTACGGGACAGAATAACGGAAGCAGCTCGATTTGTTAATAACGTAAGATTATCCTGTCTGACAACCCGATCATTTTTAAAAAGATATCAAGCTTGCATTGCTGCTCGAGGAAAGCAGTTTGAACATTTACTGTGAATTTAATAAATACATTCACGAATTAATAAACCTGGCGTTACATCCGTCTTGCTGTCACTATGTAGAATGACACTGTTCATCACTCTGTCCAAGAACAAATTGAAACCTGTAGTAATGGGAACTAAAAGCTCATCACAGGGTGTAGATTTTTGTGTACACGAGTTAGATTATTTTATATTTTCCTGATGGCTATTATGACTTGGCCTATCCCCCGTTTCTGGCTTGGCGTCGACTTCTGGAACACCTTGTATAGTATAGAAATATGGTATGAGGATGAGGACCGCAACCTATGCATTAAGGCGTATTCTTTAATTCACCGGTTGAGCCATCGGTGCAACCAATTAATCAATTTTACTTCTTTTAATTTCTATACAGGGTTATCCAAATTAAGTGTCCACCATTAGTAACTTTGTTATTAGTGAAAATACAAAGTTGTTTGAATTAGCAAACTAGTAGCATTTTTAACGCTGGTAAAAATGAGAAATAAAAAAAAACAATTGAGAGTCGTTATTTTGATTTTTTTCAGTAAAATAACATTTTTTTAAATGGAAACCCCTGTATATTATATTTTTTTCTGTTAAAGCATCAAATTTTAAACAAAAAAGTTCATAATGACTTTTCCGCTAAAGTCAAAAATAAAGTCAAAATAACGATAAATATTTTTAATTATTTGCAGTATTATAATATTAAGACGGCTATGAAAACAACATGGCGTTCGCGATTTGACAGCATTAAGATAAGCGACAAATTGCTAAACTGGACATACTCGCAACTAGAAGGCTTTGGAAAACAATGATAAAATCAAATAATGTCAAACATTAGTGTAAATACTTGTTTATAAGCTTTATTGTGTCATTAATTTAAAGAAAAATGTTCTCCCATGAAGAAAAGTGTGATATGTTAGAATGCTATTTATTGTGCAGAAAATCCTCCTTGAGAGCAAGTGAATTATATCCCGCTCGCATTCAACCGTATGAACGATATTTTCTGAGACTTTATCGAAAATTTAGGGGCAACGAAAATGTTTTTGCTAAAACAAGGGCAAAAAAAGAATTCATAATAAGCGAGGCCACGGAAATTGCAGTTATTGGATATTTTGAAGCTTATCGTGAGAATTCAATAGCAGATATTCTCAAGGACTCTAATTTCAGTTATGGTACTGTTCAAAGGATTTTAAAAAAATACAAATTTATTCCGTATAAGTACCGACCAGTTCAAACGCTTTTGGCAGGGGATCCAGAGAGAAGACTTGTTTTTTGCCATTGGTATCTTAGCTTCTGTCGCCAAAATGTAAATAACTTTCGTTACCTTTTATGGACAGATGAATCAAATTTTTCAAATTCTGGAATGTTTAATAGAAAAAACCACCATTATTGGTCAAGAGAAAATCTTTTGTTAGTACATCCAAGAGGCCCACAAGTCCGTTTCAGTTTCAACGTTTGGTGCGGTATAATTGGTTCAAAAATTGTTGGCCCGTTCTTTTATGAGGGAACCCTAACTGGTGAAAGATATGTGGAATTTATGTCAGAAATTCTGACTAATTTCTTAGACGAATTGGATCTTATAAGTAGACATCATCTGCATTTTCAGCAAGATGGCGCACCTGCCCACAACTCCAGAGGTACTTATCATTTTCTAAGTACTACTTTTAATGATCAGTGGATAGAAACAAATGGCCCAATACAATGGCCTCCCAGATCACCAGATCTAAACCCACTTGATTACTTCTTGTGGGGTTACTTAAAGAACCAAATTTACAAGCGAAGGTACGATAACCTTGACGCGTTAAAGACTGCAGTTAGGGAAAAGATAACCCAGATAGATGGTAGGACCATACTTAAGACAGTTCGAGCAGTTGAAAAACGTGCCCAAAAATGTATTGAAGAACAAGGTGGTGTTTTCGAGCATCTTCTTTAAAAAAAATTGTTATTGTATTTTGTAAGATTATAAGTTGATGTTGAAAATAAAGTTTGTCGATACAATTTAATTGTTTCAGATTGGAGGCCATAACTTCAACAATTTGTAACCTAGGAGAAAAGTTATTGTAAGCTTTTTTGTTTAAAATTTGATGCTTTAACAGAAAAAAATATAATATACAGGGGTTTCCATTTAAAAAAATGTTATTTTACTGAAAAAAATCAAAATAACGACTCTCAATTGTTTTTTTTTATTTCTCATTTTTACCAGCGTTAAAAATGCTACTAGTTTGCTAATTCAAACAACTTTGTATTTTCACTAATAACAAAGTTACTAATGGTGGACACTTAATTTGGATAACCCTGTATAGACAAGTTTATAGACAAGTTTGGTGTACAACCAGTCGCTCAGACGGAAATTAAAGGAAGGCAGCAGCGGTAGCCGCAGTAGTAGACTCTTCGGTCTCCTGATCAGTCGCCGTGCGCTGTGCGGGTTCGAGTCCCAGGAGAAATTTTTCTCTTGGCTATGGATGTTGTGGTTGTCTGTAGGTGGTAGACGGTCTCTGACTGTCGAACGTGGAGGTACCACCCGGCGGATCTCGTAGACGGAGCCAGAATGTGTGCATGTTGCATGCACACGTGTGGCGTTCCCCCTTTCCCCAGTATCCCTCTATAGCCCCACGGTGCCCAATGGGTGTTTAGGCCTTAGGCCTTCGTGGTAGTTGGAGTATAAAAAAAAAGTAAAATTGGCTAATTGGTTGCACCGGTGGCTCAACCGGTGAATTAAAAAATACGCCTTCATTTATTTGGGTAGGAATATGGAATGGGTTTACAAAATTGCTACTACTGCAAAAAATATATTTGAGTAAACTCGGGGTATCTAAAAAAAGGATGTAAACATTTATACTAGAAACAGCTAAATTATTTGCTATCTCACCTTTCTGAGTTTTTCATCATCAAAAGTGTCATCCAAATTCTTTACATACAAATTAACTCCTTGGAAGCGATTATATCTTTCCAATCTCATAGCTTCATAGCATTTCTTGAGCTCATTTATACGTTCAGCCTTTTTCTGGGCACGGCCAACATACAGAATATTCCCATCCACTTCAGTACCATTGGTTTCTTGTACAGCTTGCTCAGCCGCCTTTGGATCAGCAAATGCAACAAATCCAAAGCCCTTTGATGAACCATCAATGTTTCTCATGACAACACTGCTGGTTATCTGTCCATATTTAGCAAACAGTTCATAAAACTTCTCATCAGGCATATTGGGACCAAAGTTTTTCACATATATATTAGTAAACTGCTTGGCTTTCTCACCAAGTTGCTTTTCTCGTTCAACCCTGGGTATAAACTTACCCACATAAACTTTTTTTTGGTTCAAGAGCATACCGTTCACCTTTTCTATAGCTTTATTAGCAACGTCTTCACTCTCAAAGTGCACAAAACCATAACCCTTTGAATATCCATTCTCATCTAGAGCCACTTTGCAGCTTAAAATATTTCCAAACGCGGAAAAAGTATCATACATCGCCTTATTGTCGATGTTCCTATCAAGGTTCTTCAAAAACACATTACCTATACCTGATTTTCTTAGAGCAGGATCTCTTTGGCACCACATAATGCGTATAGGCTTTCCCTTCAACAAATCAAAGTTCATTGTGTCTAGCGCTCTTTCGGCATCTGCTGTTTGGCTGAAGTTCACGTACCCATAGCCCAACGACTGCTTTGTCCTAGCATCTCGGCATACTCTGAGAGATAACACTTGGCCAGCAGCGTTGAATTTATCATACAGCATGGCTTCTGTGACTTCAGGGTGCAAGTCTCCGACATAGAGGGACCCTGTTGGAAACATAACTCCTTGCGGAATATTCATTTTTGTCCTTAACTTTACACTACACAAAAACTATTCTACTTAGCAAATATTAAAGAACATATTTTTTTCACTTTTCACGCTTTTATAGAAAAAAGTTATAACTTATTATTTACCCGTACGTGGAAACCATTGGAAACCAGGTGGAAACGAAAACACAATTTATTTTTCAATTCAAAGCCCACTTAAATCCTTTTTTATTTAGAATAGTTAGTTGACCATTAAAAAAAGCCAATTCCCAAGTAGTTCATATTTCGAATTTTTACAGTAGTTCAAATGCTCGACTTCAGTTAAATGAGCCAATTAAAATCCATCATTTTTAAAAACAACCAATTCATATGAATTGTAGCCAAGAATTTTCGAAATGAATACTTTATTAATTAATAGCTTTTGGTGATGTACTCTTCAATTTTTAAAACTTGAAATTCAAATATACAAATACAAGCTAATATTCGTGACACCTACAAGAGGATAGATAAACTAATTATTGACAGCTGTCATTGTGACATTTTTTCATTAGTCAGGCTGTGACCAGAGTTGTCAAATCAAACAATTTATCTTATTTTCTTCTACTTTACAATAACTGAGTATGGCTGATTTGGATGCCAATATGAATATCTGGCATTTACACATATGTCTTGCATATCTATGAATGTTCTTAAGCTCACGACAAAACAATTATGCTTTCATCTAGTTAGATTTATCAGAACTCTTGGAGACCACATCTTTCTTAATCTGGCAACGTCGCTGATGTGCTCACGTCCTGCATCCTGCGTGTTTTTGATTTTGGTACGGGTACAGGTTAGGTTAAAAAGGGGTTAAAAACAAAAACCGTTCCAAACCATTTCTTTTTGATACTTTTGTTCTTATTCAAATCAGCAAAATGCCAAAAAGAAAGCACGATAAAAAGCCGGGAGAAGAGGACTTCGAATTCGATCCTATTCCCAAGCATTTAGTGGTAGCACACTTGAAAAACCAAGAGCAACGTCTGATAATAATACTGGAGGGAGCACAACTTCAAACCTGCAAGGTAGGACAGATACCAAAAGAATTATTCAAATTTAAGTAGTTTTAATTTTCAGAGGGGAACTAATTACCTGTTGTTGAACTCTGATGATTTTCCAAAGTTGACGAAGAATTCTCAAGTCGGACAAGACTTGCGACCTGACATTGTACATCAGTGCTTGTTAATGCTGTTTGATAGTCCTCTTAATAGAGCTGGATTATTGCAAGTGTATATCCACACAGAAAGCAATGTTTTGATAGAAATTAACCCACAGACAAGGGTACCGAGGACATTCAAGAGATTTGCAGGCTTGATGGGTAATCTCCAGAATAAAATTTAGTAAAATGTAAAGTACATTATTGTCTTATTTTAGTTCAACTCCTCCACAAGTTTGCAGTAAGAGCTCATGATGGTCCAAAATTATTGAAAGTAATAAAAAATCCTATCACAGATCATCTTCCTGTTGGAATCAGGAAGATAGAAATGTCTTTCAATTGCAAGAATTTGAAGAAGCCAAGTGAGATGGTGCCCAAAAATGAAGAGCCAATTGCTATAGTTGTGGGAGCTATTCCTAGAGGTAGTTTAAATTGTGATTATACTGAAGAAACTGTTTCAATTAGTAATTATCCTTTATCTGCTGCTTTGACTTGTACCAAACTTTGTTCTGCCTTTGAAGAAGCTTGGAACATATTTTAAGTATAAATAAATATAACATTTTTGATTTTTGTTTAACAATAATAATCCTATATAACCCCAGTCTGAAGTTTTATTTAATAACTTTTAAATATACCGCCTTTTAAATGTAGTAGTGGTTGCATAAATCGTTATTTTTCCGGAATCTTCCATGCTTACAGCGTTACCTGGCGGATGATGATTAAACCATTTGAAAGTATCGGCCGACATTTTGTTGACAAATAATAGCTGCGGTGCTGCCGATGTTTAAGGAGGACTCATCAAACATGCTAGAAATTATTCCTGCTGCTGAAACAGGGCGATACAGCCGGTTGTAGTTTGGCACTTACGAGAAAACAGCAGTGCGTCGTTGTTGGGTTTTTGAAAGACATTTTCAAATAATATTCGGACATCCCCAAATCTTACCACGAAATGTTCATATGTTAACGGTGCATAGGCGTCCTCCATATGGTAAAATTCAAGGGGGGGCACATTTGCGATCCCAGAATGTATCTTCAACAAATTTCCGTCTGGATTGAAAACTGAATGCTCTAGAATTTAATAAAAAGAATCAACCTTGATATTACTATTTCACGGGCTACAGCTTAAACGGCTTAATGGTTTTTGTCATATGAGGTACCTCTAGATGTCAGATTTGTCTAGACAAGAGTGGCACTGGGTATAGTAAAATTTTATAAAATCTAAATAAAGTTCATATTCTACGGACTACAGCCACGGCTTCACAGTTTTGTGCGCTCTAAGGCAAATGATAAACTATGCTCCCTCCACTGACATTAACTGGGAATTTTGCGCCTTTCATGTCCTTGCGCCCTAAGGCGACTGCCTCACTTGCTGAAGCTCCTGTAGCCGAGGGGACTACAGCTCAAGAGTCTTGACGGATTTTGACATATAAGATGTCTAAAATTGTCTGGACAGTGCGAGTGATACTGACTATACTAAAATTTTATAAATTCAAAATGGCGGATTTTACTAAAACCTAGAAATTCGTATTTCACGGGCTACAGCCTAGATGTCTTGTGGGATTTTGACATTTGTAGTATCTCTGGATTAAAATTTTATGAAATCTAAATGACGGATAATTTATCGGAAATTTCAACATTGATGTTTTTATTCTACGGACTACAGTTTAAGAGACTCGATGGATTTTGACACATGAGGTGTCTCGATTTGTCTGGACAGTACGAGTAACACTGGCGCAGACTCTGGGTCTTGGCATCGAATCCAGTCGGATGTGAGGATTTGCATGTTTAACATGATTTTGTGAACAATTTGGAGAATTTTAGGATTTATCAATCCACCCTGAGAAAATTTGCAACCTCCCCGTTCTTCAAAAAGTTTTGGGGGAAGGTAAATTTTCATAAAAAGTTATCTCTTGCCAATAACCGCTCAACCTTTAGAATCCTATTTTAGGGGCTACAGCTTAGACAGCTTCATTGATTTGCCTTGACACTGCGAGCATAACATGGTAAACTAAAATTTTATAAAATAAAAATGGCGGATTTTAAGGGCAAACTTCGACATTTAGATTTCTATTTCACGGGCTACAGCCCAAACAGCTAGATGGGTTTTGATATTTAAGGTGTACTTAGATTCGTCTTGATTGTTCATATTCAAAATGGACACTTCTCCTTCTTTATGTGCCTGAGCGTCCAGGGAAGGGGGGGGGGTCGTCGAATATTCACAATTCAGATTTTGTAAACCAAAGAACACACACGCCACTCGTTTTATTTAATAAACTGGTACCCTATAAGATATCTTTTACTTTTCAAGCGGAAACCAGGCGGGCATATACACCCCCAACCTCTCCTAATGGGCGCCCATGAACGAAAGCAAATTCTATAGAAAATTAATATGACTGTCATTGTCAGAATTAGATGAAAAGTTTGCCTGAAGGATAGTGTATTAGCTAACAATACTCTTTTATTTAGAAAAGTTAGCTTGCATATCAAAAAAAAACGCTACAAGCAAAATGGCTAATAATGATCATGACTGAATTAGGCCTGAACATTACTCAGTTAATTCTAACAAGTTAGAAATTAGAAAAATGTACAACTATAATTATATATAATATTAATTTTTTATGATAGGTACTGCCTGTATTTGGATTACGTTACATTGATGACGGACAATAAACCAGGAACACGTGTTATTTTACCGGTAAAATAACAGCTTCTAGAAAGGATATCGTATCTTGTTCTATTGAAATACACCGTAATCAATAAATCCCAGATGTAGATACTATAATAATTATCTAATAAAAATGTTTATATGTGTACTTCGTACATTTTATTGTCAATTAAAAGTATAATCCAGATATGTGAACAACAGCTCTGAATACGGTCCTGAAATACATTATTGCCAACGTTTACATACTAATACAAAAATGTGGCTTTTGTGATCAACTGTTCTCCACAGTATTCGTCAAAACGTAATGGATACTCGTGAAAAGTACCATACGTGTATCCCTTACACAGTTTAACCTCCTATCTCTAGTCTCGAGGTCGGTAACTTCTCTATTTCATCTACCCTGACGAGACCAATAAATGAAACCACAAGTGATCAATAAATTATTTTAAAATAAAAAATATGAGATTTGCCAAAACAGAAAATTGCTGGCACTACCCTGTAAATGCTTTGAGGAAAAAATCCAACTAAAATGTCATAGAGCGGCAACAGCGCTGGATCGTTGATTTCCCCTTCCACAGCTACTCATCCATTGATGTGATGTGTATTTTCAGAAAAATGTATATTTTCACCACCTTATGAAAATTTGCCTAATTTATCATTAAAATTTGTTCAAGTATAATACAAACATTATTTCTGAAAATTTCCGTGTGATAAACATCTTTAAGGTGCAGCAAAAACAAAACACTACATTAAATTAACTTGTCAGTTTCAACTTCTTCCATAAGTTTTTGGACACAGTTGTTGGAATATTTCTCCTGGATGATCTTTCCGATTTTCAAAAAGTATGTGTGGTAATGTAGCATTTACAACATTCTCCTCTGAAGGAAATACAAAAATTTTAGCACTTTCCAGGCAGCCATTTGTTTGACCTCAAACGGCAACTGAGAGCTTATCCTCGAACATCGTCAACGAATTTTACTTATAATGCCTTCTAATTCGTAATCTACATGAGAAATGTTCCTAAAACCAACATCTTCACAGTATTTTTGCAATTTGCGACGCATTTTGTACGTTTTTATAATTATAAGTCGGGACCTAGTCGGAGAAGGGTTCGGCACGGCAGCCATCACGGCAGAATATGCCAAGCTTGGCAAGCGGGTTTGTGGTAAGTGAGTGAGTGTTGTGTTGCTCCGTATTTCTGCTGATTCCAATGTGGATTAACCCCTGAAATTACCAGGTAAATACATAAAAATGATCGTCCGGCTTCCGTTTTCAAGAAATAAATATAATTTTAAGCCAGGAACACGAATTTACCAATAATTTAGTGAAACGTTCGGTGAGCTTCGCCTGAAAGACCAGAGTGTAGTACCCGCCATGTTGTAAAACCACCGAAGCTGGCGAATTTTACAGTTTTCAATGCAGTTTTTCGCGGAAAATACGTTTTTTCTGGTGTATCTGTGTGTATATTTTCAGTGTAATTGAAGGTGAGCATTAGTTTTCCCGCGTATTGCTGTAGCCATAGTAAATGGATAAGGCGTCCGTTGTATCTGACTACTTATGCATTTGGAAGCAGTCCGTGGTAGCGCGGGACAGCCAAGGTCTCGTTCGGCAGAAAGTTATCGTAAGCGAATTCAAAACGCGACTATCATTTCAACGGATACGTCTGATTTTTACTTATCCAGACAAGTCCCGTATTTGTAAACATAGCGAAAATTTATATATGGAGCAATGTGATTTTACCGAGGAAGTGTGGAAGTGAAATCGTATTTGAGTGCTTGCCGTAGAATATTCAGCATGTGAAACTTCCGAAAGCGGACCAGTTTGTTTCCGTGATAAAGGCTCGAGACGCGGATTCAGCGAAATTGCTTGCGAAAAAGGGGGTGTGGCGGTTTCTCTAAGAACGCGCTCAAAAATCTCATACGTTCATCTGCTATGGCTTTGTTGCGTATCATTAAAAATATACTTTAAATATCCATGAAATTTTCAGTCACTAACTTTGTAGAAGGCGTTTTTTAACGAATGGCCCCACTTGAATATTGTATGAATGTGAATTTCTCTAGTATATTACAAGCACCATGAACTAGAAATGATATATTTGTTAGAAGTCTGTACATGCAGATAGACTGATATAATCAAATCTATTTCAATGGCAAAATGATAAGAGTATTTTGGCAGAACTGTTACATCTATGCTCTGATCACTTTATCATTTAACGTCAGTGTTGATAAAAAGATATGTTGTAATTTCTAACCTCTAAACATAACCCATATTTGTTTGTTTGTGCCTTATAATTTTTTCTTTACAGACACACACCATGCACTTCCCCTTTTAAGTATGATGTCCCAAATGATGGGATATAAATTATACTTCCAAAAAGTCAAAACCAGCTGATTGTTAGGCTTTGGTCTACTACATCATTGGTACGCAAGACTATTATTATTATTTATTAATAAATATTCTTGGAATAGTACAGCTTTTCTACACATATATTTTGTTACATTTATTTGGAATATTAATTGATTTTAATGTGAACCATTAACTGGTAATTCCAGGAGATTGAAAATTATGTAACAAATTTATGGGATCAGTAGGAATAACTAGAAGCTATAATTAAAAAATCTAGATTTTGCTTGATAAATTGTTAGACCATTTGAAAAAAAAGAATTATTTTTGCCCTGCGACTGATACATGCACATTTCTAAATTCATAACTTCCACTACTTGGAAAGCTATTTTCACACTGCAAAAATCATCATCTTCCTTTTAATTATCATAGTCATAAGCATAATCACAGTCACAAGCTCTGAGCATGTTTATAAAACTGTCTTAATTATAGTCTAAGGCCTGTATCATCAGTCATTCCTACAATTGTAGGACACCTTTATGGCCTCATTGATTGTCATAGTTTTCTACTTTTCCATATCAGCGCTCTATTTTGAGGTTATGTCACAAATATCGGTTTGCATCAAATTGTGCTTGCTTTTGATTTGTGTCATGTTTTATCAGCCGGAAATTTCCTACAATTTAAAAAGGAAACATATCTTCACATTAGGAGAGCGCTGACACAGATCAGGTGCAGTCTAGAAATTTATGAAGGAGAGAAAGAAGTATGACAATCAAGGAGGCCATAAACGCATCCTACAATTGTAGGAACGACTGACGATACAGCCCTAAAGTTGTTGATTCTTATTATTTTCATTTGTTAATAATCATTACTTTTCTATAAACTAATAATTTATTGTATTCATTACTTTGATTACTCTGAGTAGTACAACAATTTAGCAATATGCATTGTGCAATTAATGACTAATGTTGTATTTGAACAACTTTAATGGAATTACTATATTATGCTTTAGTTTGGTAGGTATGTTGTAAGAAAATAAACAACCTTAAAATTTGTAAAATGTTTTAATCATAATTCATTTAAATCTTTCGTGCATAATGACAACATTATATCTTCAAATTTCATGCAAAATGAGATGGGTTTTTATAGGATAGGTTGTCATGACTTATATGGGCCTAAAAACTGAAAATACTTTATATTTACTAGCAATGTTTGAAAAGCATGTCTTCTAGTTACAAAGTTGGTTTGTATATGTATATGCATTTACACATTTTTAGCTCTTGCAGAAAAACCATCTCTGTCACTGATCATCATCCTTTTGAATGTGTCATTGAGAAAATTACTAGAAAGCAGAAACCTTTTTTTAGTCACCTGGTGTCACTTTTGATGATGACATTGCCTTTCTGTTTTTCTTTTGCTACTAAAGAGAACCACATGAGCTATCATGAAACTGGAAGGTTCACTTGGTCATTGCAAAATAATTACAGCATCTGTATTGTTTGTTTGTTTGTGTGTTTAATATTTATTTAGCATGATTGCTACAATTACATTCTTCTAAAAAACTAAACAGTTACATAACATACAGATATTTTGAAAAAAAAATTTAAGAGTTTTCACTGTCCATGAAATATTCCTTTAATTTTCTTTTAAACATTTCACTTACAAGTAGACTACATATCATTATTTAGTTTATTAAATTCAAGTAATCCTTTCTGAAATATTGATTTGCTACTTATATTACTATTGCAATTTTGTAAATGAAAATCAATATTTCCTTTTATATAATCATTGTGGTAATGATTATTCAACTCTATGTAGTGTTCTAAATGTTGTGGCAAAATATGATTTTGTATTCTAAATATAAAAATAAGAACCAAATATGGTATAGAATTTTTTAAATTCAACCAGTGCAATTCTTGTAACAGATTTTATTTCGGTGGACTTATATTATTCTCATAGCTTTATTTTGCAGGACTTGTAATTTTGAGAATACAGCTTCATTGGTAGTGACCAAGATAGTTGAACAATATAGTAAATGTGGTAGGATAAGTGTATTATAAACTATTTTCTTGCAATATCTACCAAAACTGTGAGAAACTATATAAAAGTAATTAGTTTTTTTGGCAGTTTTTAAAATAATGTATTCATAGTGATTCTCAAACTTCAGTTTACTATCCTATCAATATATATACCTAAATATTTAATTGATTCAACATTTTCAATTATTTCACCATTTATCCTGATAGTATTTTCATTTAGGTACTTCCCTGTTAGCATATATTTTATTTTAGAAGTATTCAATTTTAATTTATTCACATTAATTTAACTAATTTAGGATTTTTGCCAAGTCAGAATTTAGCATTTTTAAAGCAGTGTATATATTTTCATCTGATATGTATTTTAATGTATCATCCGCAAATTTCTGAATTTTACATTGTATACTTAAAATTTGAATTTCACATATGGAACATTCATCATTGTCAATTCATGTCCTTCCCACACCCTTATGTTAACATTTATATGGTTATGGTGTAAAGTTTATGGAGAATATTATGAACTAAAACATCTATATAAAACCTATTAAGCAGCTGCTCCACACATTCATGAAAATATTGGCATCAACCCCCTAACCTGAGCTGCATTCCAATAATTTTTGTTTTTAGAATGGCATGCTCCTGAATTGGTCTGGACATGTGCTTGGGAATACAAAGTGTTGAGGAATGATATTGGTGCTGAGCACTTCTGAGTTACTCTGAGTAATTCAAATGGGTCACTGGAAAGCAGCTCTGAGTGGTGCTTTGGAGGAAGTTGACCTAACCCACATCTCAGAATTTCACGTTTTTTGATTTAGTATGACTCAATTTATCCCTTCTCTGAAATAGGTCCATAGGCCTTTTATTGCGTAGTATGGTTTTGGAAGGATTGCAGTGGCAGATTTTCTGTTGAAGTGCTATGCCACTGATTTGTGTGTCATTCTCAGGTCACATTCTTCATGTGAAATGGAACAATATATCTAGTTTGAACAGTGAAGTCTTCTCTGATGAAAAATCTGGAGGTTATTACTGCCTGGGGATGTAACAATTCAGCTTTCTTGACTTGTTAATGAGTTGTACTCCAAAAATTCTGCGTTTAATGGGAGGGTTCTAGAGGTTTTCAATGGCACATTAAATATTGATATTCAAATGAAGACAGAATGGAAATGCTTGACCCTGCACCCCTTTTCCCAGCAGCGTAATTCTCATGGACTTTAACAATAACTGCATCACTACCAAATTCATAACCCTTTCAAATTCTTGTCGCCCATTGATACCTCTGGCTCTCTTTTTAGGTTTAGGGGTGCTGTATTTTAGAGTGCAGATTAGGTTAGGTTGCAGTAAGGGATTGGCAAACAAGCCTGGATGCCACTGTACTACTGCCTAAAGCACTATTCCCTGTTTTGATTCCATAGCCTTGGCATCGGTCTTTAATGTGACAACTTTCTGCTTTTGAATTTGTGATCTCATGTCTGAATCTGAGTCTTGCAGATCCAGCACATACTGCTTCATAAGACCTTCATGTCAGTTTAAAGTTTAAATGACTGCTATTAGAAGATACACCATCCCATTATAGCCTTCTTGATCTATTAGGCAATGGGGGTAATCTGAAAAGCTAGATGCAAATGGTGCTAGCTAGGCTGGTCATATCCACAATATCTAAGATTTTGAAGAGACGTAAAAAAACGCGAAAAATGGTTACCTTCTATCATATGTCCTTCTCATCTACATGTTACAGCTTTGATGCTCCAATCACACAAACATCACCTATCTTTTCCTTGAGGCCATTTGTGTGTCCAGTGCAGTCATGTTTAGGTTTCCCAGCTCTTGAGAGTTCACATAATCCCCTACCAGTTCAGATGATATTTACATTGATTTTAATATTTGTCTGAGCAGAATGGCCATTAGCTGCAGTTTATTGCTTTATCAACTCTCAAAGATGTACTTTGGGGCCATTATGTCCATGTTCATTACAAAGATGGTATCTACTTTTATTTCCTTGCACAGTTTCTGATAATGTTACTGACTGCTATGTTATTGGCATTGAGTTTGTGAACCATTGAAGGAGCATTGTACTGGTATTTATCATTTGCACATGTCACATGACAAATCTTATCACACTTGAAAGTTTTGAACTATCACAACACCTTAAAATCACCACTTAGAAAATCAATTTAGTAAAAAGCATTTTGGATCAAAATATTTTTAATACGAATCTTAAAATCAGTTATATTTAGTGGAAATTTGTTGATAACATTTTTTTATTGCTCAGAATCCTGCCTATCTTGACACCTTAGTCATCATTAAACATATGCTTGCAATCATCTATGTATTTCAGTTCTGCTACCAATCTAACAGCCCTCCTCTGCGGCCCAAACACTCTAGCTCCTCAGCATAGTGGCCCCATACAATATTTGCATATGCTATGTGCAACTGGGATAGTTGGAGTGTTTTTGGCGACAATTCTCGCAACAAGTTGCATAGGACATTTTTATGAATAGAACATCAATGAGACTTTGCCATTGGAGCTCAGGGTTAAATGTTACACCTAAAAATACACCTTGATTATTCATTTTGGATGTCTATTTCTCTTGTAGAGAACAAAACTTGCTTAGTCTTTTCACCACGTACCAACAACTTATTGGAATAAAATCAGATTTTGGCTTTTTCCAATTCATTTGTACTTCCATCAGATAGTTGCCTGCAAGAAATGTGGATGGGTTATCTGGGAAGAAGGGATATTTGGTTAATAACCCATTATTTGGGAGATCATTAATATAGATGAGAAAGAGTATGAGGCCTAGAACAGAACCTTGTAGAATACCAATATCTTCCTTTTTTGCATACCTCACAGCATCAGTCTCTACTGCAGTCAGAACTCTACAAAAGCAATGCGCTATTTGGAGGAAACGCTATAGCAAGCCAATTTTCTCAGAAGAATGTTATAATGCAATTGAAGGCCTTACTCAGGTCACAGAACAGAACTGTACTGCTTTGAGTGAAAAACCTCCATCACACCTGACAGTAGTAGTTCAAGGATTGCATCATTTTACTCTTTGCTCTAAAATCATACTGCTTTTCAGAATAAAATCCATTTGTCTCAAAGAATTATATGATTTGAATGGCCAAGTATTTTTCAATATTTTAGTGATAATTATTAAAAAAGATATTGGTCTGTAATTTCCTGGGAATGTTGGATCATCTTTTTTAAAATTGGTTCAACTAGAGCCAGCTTGAGATAATCTGGAAAGATGTTTTTAAGCACATATTAATGAGGTTAGTTAATGGTAATAAGATGTGTTTTATTAGTTTTAGTAATTTTAAGTTCAGGCTATAAATGTCACGAATTCAGTTCTTTAAATTATTATGTTTCGCACTTCGTTAAATATTTTTTCTGTAAGTGCAAATACATTTTGAATTATACTGATAGGGTCACAGAATGTATCCGATATTCCCTGCATAATATTATTGGCTACTTGGGCTGAAAGTTCATTTAAATCATCTGATGTAAGAGTGTTGGTATTTGCGGGGTTTTTCTTTTTACACCTGTTTACATTTATTAGGTTCCACAGTTTTTGTGAGATTTGTTCAGGTGCTCATTGCTGGTTGTATTGTATTTTGGATTCTCCGATTTTATTACGATGGATCACTTTGAATTTCTGATACTGCCATGCAATATAAGAAGAGTTATTTTTTTATTTAATCCTGTAAAATGTAAATATGGCCGCGCATGTTTTTTATGTTATAATAAACCACCCAATACTATGAGGTTGATAAGACCTAACAGTATAATGTCAATGTCTCTCAGGAGAAATGCATTTTGTAAAAGTTCTAAGAATGTTTCATAATTATAATTCATTTGGTGACATTAGAAGTGTTACACCCAGAAAATATATTTTCATCTTGATTTTTTGTCAATGAGGTAGTCTTACATCAAGAATAAAACCATAACATTCTCACGAAATTTTATTGACAATTAATCAGAAAAAAAATTGATGTGTTGGGCGGCCCCGCAGTATGTATACGTCCAGGCATCGACAAAATGAGGTGATCGATGTCTGGTTGTGGATAGTCTCCACCCCATCATATCCAACACATATTCGATGGGATTTAAATTCGGTGAACGGAGTTGGCCACGGCAAAACAACGCCTGCTTCTTGAAGAAAGTCCGTAGTACGATGAGCAATATGGGGACGTACACTGCCTTGCTGAAAAAGAACGTGCGGATGGTCCTTACGGGCCGTATCGACAGTCGTTCCTACAATTGTTGGACGCCTTTATGGCCTTGATTTTCATAGTTTTCTACTTTTCCGTGACAGCGCTCTATTTTGAGGTTATGTCGCAAATATCTATTTACATGAAATTGTTCATTCTTTTGATTTGTATCATGTTTTGTCAGCCTGGAATTTCCTAAAATTCAAAAAGAAAACATATCTTCACAATAGGAGAGCGCTGACGCTGACACGGAACAGGCGCGGTCTAGAAATTTTTGGAGAGAAAATACTTTGACAATCAAGGAGGCCATAAAGGTGTCCTACAGCAGTAAAGTGGTTTGTAGGACATCATCAACATAACGCGCAGCACACATTGCCTTGAACAAAAGGAAGCGGTGATCGGTTACCATAGGCAATAGCTCCCTTAACCATTACTCCAACAGTCCTGTGTATATGCCTCTCAACAGCAAATCCAATATCACGGCGGCGTCTTACCCTTCTACGACCATCGTGCGTACCTATACAGAATCGCGATTCGTCTCTGAAGATGACATTATGCCATTCTGCCTCCAAATGTTGCCATTCTCAGCTCCAGTTCAAACGTTGACGACAGTAGTCCGCAGTCAGAGGAAGCACTAACCGTGGGCGGTATGAAAAAAGTCCAAAGGCTCGAATGCGGCGGCAGAGTGTACGCATAGTAATACGAGGGTGGTCCCAGAAGTACCCGACCCGATGAAGAAAACAAATTTTTTGTGAATAATGTATTTATTTTTCAACTTAATCTCCTTTAGCTCTATACACTTTTCCCAGCGATGTTCAATAAGTTTGTTACCCTTTTTATAATAAGAACTGTCTTGTTCCTTAAAATAGCCATCAACTGCCATCACTTCTTCATCGTTGGAAAATCTTTGACCACTGAGCCATTTTTTCAAGTTTGGAAACAGAAAATAATCCGAGGTGGGCTAAATCTGGTGAATAGGGTGCATGAGATAGCAATTCAAACTTTAATTCATTAATTTTGGCAATTGCAATAACGGATTTGTGAGCTGGTGCATTCTCTTGATGAAACAACACTTTCTTCTTAACCAAATGCAATAAGTTCGCATAATACTCGCCGTTTATAGTTTTACCTTTTTCAAGATAATCAATGAAAATTATCCCACGCGCATCCCAAAAAACTGACGCCATAACCTTGCCTGCAGATGAAACGGTCTTCGCCTTATTTGGAGCCGGTTGTCTCTTTTGAGTCCATTGTTTTGATTTTTCTTTTGTCTCGGGTGTGAAGTGGTAGACCCATGTTTCATCCATGGTTATGAAACGACGCAAAAATTCTGCTTTTTTGCTGTGAAACTTTGCTGAACACAATTGAAACATCTTCACGACACTGTTTTTGCTCGATTGTGAGCAATCGCGGCACCCATCTTGCACACAGCTTTCTCATGTCCAAATTTTCAGATAATACGCGATGAACCGCACTTTTTGAAATGCCTACTATGTCTGCTAGCTCGCACACTTTCAGTCGACGATCATTCAGTACCGATCATTTCTGGAGTCGTCACCTCATTTGGTCGACCACTGCGATGCTCGTCTTGGCAGCTCATACGGCCTCGTTTAAACTCTCCTACCCAATATTTTACTGTTGTAAACGAAGGAGCACTCACCCAGAGTAGAATCTAGTGCAGTTTTTATATTGGTTGGGCTGAGGCCTTTGAAATAAAAGTATTGTACCACATAACGATGACCAATTTTCTCCATTTTCACAAATTCACTGAAAACGTTCAGTATTGATGGCTGCCAAACGAATACTAAACAACGTGGCGTCTTCAAACTTGACACATATGCTTTATAGGTTGCATACTTTCTAATACAATGATATTTTTCAAACAATTATCACCATCTCTAGGTCAGGCCGGGTACTTCTGGGACCACCCTCCAGGTCTGCCGTACCTTCTCCAAACCATTGGTCAGCGATCTAACGCATAGTAGAAAAACGGTCTCGTAGGGCTAGTTGTTTGTAGCGCCTATCTTGACGCTCTGTGGTACGCCTCGATGGACCAGTTGGCCTTCTTCGTGCTCCTCTACCTTCTTCTATTCACACACGCATTACCGTCATTGCAATACAATTATCACGGCGGCCAATTTTTCACGATAGGATAGGATTGGTCCTATCATCTCGATAGGCAATAAAAATATAATAATAAAAATAGTCTTCGAATTCAAGGCATTTTGTCATGCTTAACACTAGTAAATGAAAGGGCAGTAACTAAAAATATCTGTACTACTCAGTTCTCAGAAACTCGCACAAAAACTAAGAGATTTCATTTTAACAAAGCTAAAGAAAATAAAGATAAAACGTTGGCATTGTTGCCACAGCATGCTTCAAATATAGTCATTATGTTGGCAAAAAACAAGTTAAAGAAATTATTTTTTCTGGGTGTAACAATTCTAATGTCACTTAATATATGTGCAATCATAAACATGTCAAAAGGACCTTTTTAGTACTACCTTGAGAGGGTTTCGATTTCTCCATCGTATTTTTTCCCACTTATATGCTGACTTGAGTACACTATAGGCTATATGTATTTTCTGCTTGTTCCAGACATAGGCGGCCTGTGTGCAGCCTCCATATCCGTGGTCGCGTCCGTCGTTCAAGGCGCGCTGCATTGGTCCGGGCGTGCGCGCTCGAGAGCGTTCCGCCGGGCGACGCTCCAGCAGCAGCATCGGGAAGGAAACGTCGCTTTGTAGCGTCGTCGGTGGGTAGCGTCATCGCTGTGGCATGGATCCCCCGCCGGCGCCGCGAAACGAGTCGGTCATGGAGCCGGTGAACGGCATCGTGCATCCGCCGGTACACCCGCCGCCCGATCGCCCCGGCAGGGTTACCAATCAGCTGCAGTTTCTGCAGAAAACTGTACTCAAAGCGGTGTGGAAGCACAGCTATGCCTGGCCATTCCAACAGCCTGTGGACGCCAAGAAGCTTAACCTCCCGGTAAGTTCGAACTAGATATTTGACAAAAGAACGTTTTTTTTTTGCTATCTTGGATAAGTCCTAAAAACATACAAGCCTAATAATAGTTGGCCTAAACAGGATGGCACAGCCAATTTCCATGCAAACGTATTACTTGTTACTATGTGGCAATGATACTTTTTTGGGTTTGTGAAGCTCTTGTCAGTCAAAAATATATATAAATTAGGTCTACAAGATTTTGCTTTTGGGCGGTTGTAACTCAAGTATCTAATTTTCCACATACAATCCAAATTATGTGTAACACCCCAAATATTAATGGCCTAAAAATGTTTAACCTACTTCCTTTGGAAATAAAGAACTGCCACAGCCTAAAGACATTTAATAGAAAATAGCTTTTATAGTGTGAAAGAATATTGTGATATATTCCGTTATTTTTTACTATTTGACAGGTTTATTTTTTTTTAAATTTGACAATATATGATAATTCCTATAGAATCTTTTTTGTCGAGAGGAAATAAATAAACAAATCCGAGGTAAGAGAACTGTGAGATAATTGAGGCTCTAAGCTCAACCTCTTGAAGATTTTTGTTTAATCCAGACTGCACTCAGGATTAAAAATATGCTTCTTAAATGCATAATTTGATATTACTCCTAACCAATCCTCAGAATTTTTATATTGTTTTCTCGTCATAGTTTTTTGCTAAATTTGATGCGTTCTCTTAAATCTGCAACCTTGGATAAAGAGAATAGTATCTACAGAAGTATATATGTGTTCCTGAAAAAAATTATACATGCAGGATGTTCTGCAGTTTGGACTTTCCTTTTTAGAATCAGTAAACAAAGCGAAAAAAGCCTGCTGTTTATTGGATAAGGAATTTCATGTTGCTTATAAATCGTGTTAGGTGTTGCTGTTCGAGAATACAAGTTTGTGCCTTCTTCCTCAACTTGTAACATCCGGGGTTGTTTAGGTTTTCTAGTTTGCCCATCTGAATGTTTCTGCAAACATTAAGTCGATATGGGATGGAAACGTTAAGGAAAAAGATCTGAATACACTCGCAATAGATCAGCGTCTTGTAGACCCAGTAAACATACATCAAATCATGTGTCATTTTTCCAATTCCGATTTTTCAGCAGTATCTTTTCACCTGAATCTTTGATGGAGGCAGTGCTGCATTTGATATTGCAGACTTTTTCGGAACCTAATATCTCGGATATCTTGCAACTTTGATGTCTGCATTACTAGGAGAATTTCGATATTTTTACAAAAACTGTATGTTGTATTCTCAACATTCCTAATTTTTCTCTACCAGATTTCAGATGATGATAATCTATACAGAAATCAAAGCATGTTGATTACCTATCAATACGAGCTTTTTAACACTGATTTTCCCTATATACTTCAGTCACTAATCTTTACTTAAACCACACATACCAAATCAGTGTTTCTCTTTGCCTCATAGGATTACCACAGAATCATCAAACAACCCATGGATCTTGGAACCATAAAGAAACGGCTAGACAACAACTATTACTGGTCAGGCAAAGAATGCATTCAAGACTTCAACACTATGTTCACAAACTGTTACGTGTACAATAAACCCGGCGAGGATGTTGTTGTTATGGCTCAGACGTTGGAAAAGGTAAGATTGTGTTTTTATTCACAACTTTCAGATTTATACAATTTATTGATTATTGCATTCAAATGGAGTGCGCATGTGTTTGAGAGTCACTTTATATTCTACATTACCGCAAGTATCGAGCAGATAATTCATTCTCATGAGAAAAATCACATTACAGCAATTCAGCATCATTTTAATCTTTTTATTATATATTATCTTTTTTGTCGCATTGTCTGAGTTTGCATATTTACGTCCATTTGCAGCTCTGAAACTTGTAGGAATTATTTAACATTCAAGTGTAAGCAGATCTAACATTGGTCACTTACTAAATGCGACTTCAATTTCCCACTTTGTTTACTGCCATTCGTTGATAGATTTGCAATTGTGTATCGTTTTTCAAAACTGGATTGTTTGCTTTTCCGCTTCTCTTGCAACTCATGCGCGTCAATAATTTAAAATTATTTGCATCAAAAGAACAGTATTGCTTCAGATATTCAACTATTTTTTTGCAGGTGTTTCTGACAAAAGTGGCAGAGATGCCAAAAGAAGAATATGTCGTGGATGCAACACCAAAAGGTACTAAAGGAAAGAAAGGTCGTGTGTCAGGCGGCGCCACTACTCCGACCACTGGAGGAAGGGGTAGACCGCCAGCGGCAGTTTCTTCTACTGTTTCGACGCCTGTTGCCACCACAACAGGTAAAAAATATTTATTATCTTCATAATTATACATGTACATTCAAAAACAGCACATTATTGCTATGGTAGAATGTACACACAAAAAGAGAGAATATTCCTAAATGCATGCGTCCCGAAATGTACCATTCAGATTGTAAATTTCCACGCCACTGATGGTACTGATTGGGGTTATAAAATTAATATGCTTCAAATAACATTGTAGTGAGGTAGCACCGTTTCTTCAATAGAATTTCAGTTTCTGTTGTTACACTTCTCTATCAATTTAGTTTCTTTTTTTTATCAAATCAAATACCTTATTCAAAAATGCAACAGATGTTTCAAAAGGCGGTGGGGTAGAACATTTTTTTCTTATGTAGGGTCAAAATAGCTCAGTTTTTACGCCACTGGTATTAGTTATGCTGTAGTCAATACTTTCAGTGTTACCAAATGTTAGATAATTGAAGGGGGACAATTTCCAAGTACATAATTCAAAATAACGACGAAATATAAAATTAATTTGTCTCCTGGTGGACTCTTTATTTTTCCACAAAACTTGAGGTGTACAACTTTCCAAGATGGAACGGAACACACCATATCATTAAAATGAGGAATTTCTGGGCCCATTTTTGAGAATATAAATTCTTCCTGTATGTTGAAGTATTACCATTATTCATTTATCTATGGTGGGATCGGTAACAGGGTAGTTATGTTTTAATCAAAATGTTCAAAACAATGAAGGTGTTTAAAACTACTGTTTTTTGTCGTTTGTGAGTGAATCAAGGAACTTCATTAACGTTGCTAGATTATATAGGCAATAGTTTTTTAATTTACTTACCGTTTTAAACATGTTTTTTTTTCAGCTAAATTTGAATGTTTTAAACAAAAAAGAATGATTTTTGTTTAAAAAAAATGTTTTTTTTAACCCTGATCGGTAACCTCATACTAAAATGATTTCAATACTTCATATCTCACTTCCGAGATCAATTTCGCGATTTCACTTCCCACCAATTGACGAATATGTATTGTAATAGCGAAAAATGTAAAAAAAAAATTTTTTTTGATGTTAACATGGCATACAGTAAGGACGAAATAGCTTCATAGGTAGCTCCAAAGAAATCGGACTGCCATGTACGGACACGTCCTTAGCAGCAATCTGAGAAACTTTTTTTATGAAAATTAAAGTTGGAACGAAACTAAGAAAGACAAAAGTCCCCAACACAATTTAAAAACCATAACCCCAAATTATACGGCACCCATAACAATCTGCGCATGTTAGAAACTCCGCGTCCCTCCAGAATCTTGCCAGCTGTTTTGACTGACCGAAAACAGTTTTCAAATCATAAATTGGTTTACTGAAATAGGATCGATAATCCCCAACTTGGTTTTACCCTTGCTTGAACATATTTTAATGCATGTATATTTGATAGAACACAGAATGATGATACCTGTACTCAGAACTCAACCATGTTGATATTCAACAATTACAAATCGAGCTTTTTAACTCTGACACAACTATTCTCCTACACCTCCTACCCCCCACCATCAATTCCACTTCTGAGCCGCGCATCTTGATTTCAGGTTCCTCAGGCCTACCGTTGGGCACGCAAGCTCCGTCCGCCGTGCCTGGCAGCACCGCGACGACGACGATAGCGCCTGCGCAGAACAACAGCCAGCTGGGTGGGGGCGGTGCGGCCGGCTACGGAGCCATCGGGAATTCGCTGGACGGAGGCGGTGCTGCTGTGGCGGCCGCCGCCGCTGCGATGGCCGGCGTCGTGCCGCCCGCACAGCCGGCCAAGGTCAAGAAAGGTGAGTTTCTCTTGTTATTTTACCAACCTCGTTGTTTAGTATTTCTTTGAGTGGATGGCTTTGAATTTTTATAACAGGTTTTACGATGGATAAAAAATAGAGTGACGCTGCTTATTTACGACAAAGAATTTCTCCATTGCAAATTACAATGCTGTGTTTTTTTTTGTTTCAGCATACTTGCCGTTTTTTATAATTCGTTTTTTGAAGATTTATTTAGCATTAATGCTACAATGTCAGTTTTGTAGTTATTCGTTTACAGATTTTTTGAATAAATTTTCTGCAATTTTACATTCTTTTCTATTAAAATTACATCACTGTGTACAAAGGGTAGTATAAAAGTTTTGCAACACACGGACGCAGGAGGCTGCATGTTGAGACATGTCCATGGGTGCATAGTAGCCGATAGCACGTCTGTTAATTTAGTTGTTCATTCGTATTGACAGTGTGGACTATGGCATCGTGGGTACGTAGTGAGATAAATGCATTTTCACGGTATAAATTTACTCGTGCTTTAAGCATAGACCAGTGCTTAGAAGAAATGATGCATCAAAGAATGATTTTCCTCATCGTACGACTATATTCAGGTGATACAGAGAATTCCAAAGAGGCAATTGCACTCTGGAGGACGCTGAGAGGGTAGGAAGGCCGCGCAAACATTACTGCTGTAAGGAAAACGCTTGACGAAGACTGAAGAGTGACATGCCAGCAGATAGAGGAGACCTAACACCTTCTTGCAGCAGCAATTCATTCAATTCTGCATGACCATTTACGCGTAAGGAAACTTTGTTCTCTCTGGGTACCGCATAGTCTGACGGAAGATCAGAAGACCCGTCGTACGACTTGGTGCCGAAAGATGCTAAAAATGTTTGATAACGGGCAATCTCGGTATGTGAACAGCATTGTGACAGTTGACGAGACTTGGCTCTATTATTACGATGTACCGACCAAGGCTCAAAACAAAGTTTGAGTCTTTGATGATGAGGACACACCCGTAGCTGTCGGAAAATCTCGATCTGTTAAGAAAAAAATGATAGCTGTACTTTTTAAATCGAGCGTGTCGTTTTGGACACACAGAAGACAGTCACAGCTAAATGGTACATGGAACAGTACCTTCCTAAAGTCATAGAGTTTATGAAAAACCTGCAGCCAGAGTCAAGAATGAACATTTGGTACGTCCACCTTACTATTTAACTTATTGAGCACCCTCCTTACAGTCGAAATCTCGCTCCCTGCGGCTTTGCACTGTTTCCGCATGTGAAAATGAAGCTAAAAGGAAAACAGTTTTTTGGTGATGATTACCTTCTCAAACTTGGCAGAGCTGGTTTAAGGACTGGTTTTGGTGGATGGAGACGTGTATTGAATATGGTGAAAATTACTTTGAACGAAGTCAATAAATAAAGCTGTATTGCAAAACTTTTCTGGTACCCTTTGTATTTTGGGTATTTATAAAGTGACATTTCAAAATTCGAACACTTTGATTAAATTATATAATAAAAAAAATACGTTAATGTTGGCCATACGTTAGGCAAATATCTATTTTGTTGTACTACCCTGCTTGTTAATTTATTCAATATTGTTTAACGTATCCTACCGTAAGATTGCCAATCTAATAATGTGTCCGCGCGTCCGAAAAATATATTCGATAGCAAATGACATACTGTAGATCCATCAATGAGAATTTGTCACATCTGTTTCCCTATTTACTATATATAATTTGAAAGTTATTTTATATATATAGGTTGTAGAATTTTAACCCGTGGTAGTAAACACTATTTTTAATTTTGGAAACGCGATGACGATTTGGACACAAATACAAATGTTCCTTGTTTCTGGTGTTGTAATTATGAGCATCTTTATGAGTTGTATAATTGTGACAGTGCGTTTTAACATGAATGAGGCAAGCATAGATGTATACACAAGGCAATTTAATGAAGTCATTCCTGCAAGGATCCCTGTACCTCAAATTTGACATGTATTTTAACACATCTTCTCTGTTGGCCAAAAACTCCAGGCATGTGTGGAGGAATGATCCCATGCCAGAATGGCGTAAGTCATTCTATTGTGAAAGTATCCATGATAACTGGTGAGCAGTGTTTCCATACACACAGATCTTGTCAAATATTTTGTAGCATAATTTATTAGCTCGTCCCAACCCAAAGAAGAGTCAACGTACACCCCGAGAAACTTGCTGTTCTTGCGTTGTCAACATTTGTGCCAAAATTCCGTAGAGAAATACTCTTTGTCTGAGTTTTTTCATTTTGCGGTCAGCCCATTAACAACAAACCAGTTTTGAATGTCCCCCTGCATGCTGATGATTCATTTCCAGCTTTGACAGTTCGCAACACCAATCAACATTCTATCAAATCTGACAATGAAGTTAAAACTGCTGTCAAAATGACAAAGCTATTCCATGGCTGCTCCTCTCCATCATAAAAGCGCTGGACCGCTTTACGTTGGCTGAATGTTCCCAGTGACGAATTTTTTGTAATTCGGATCAAATTTAAATTGTTCACTTGTTACTGTCATAACATTTTTTTCCCTTTGTTGCAGGCGTGAAAAGAAAGGCCGACACGACAACGCCGACAGCAACAGCGTACGACTACCACCCGCCCTCGTCGGCGGAATCCGCAGCGAAATCGGCGAAGATCTCGACGCGTCGCGAATCGGGCCGACAGACGAAAAAACCGTCGAGGGTGAGCGCTGGGGCGGCGTCTGGAGGCGGCGCGGGGGCGGCCGGCGCCGATCCGTACGACGGTCCAGCTGCAGCCGGAGGCGCGGGGGCGGCGGGACACGGCCATCACCACAGACAGAAGGAGAAGCTCAGCGAACCTCTCAAAGCGTGTAACGAGATACTGATGGAGTTGTTTAGCAAGAAGCATTCAGTGAGTTGAAAGTAGCTTAGTAGTATTTCGACAATTAGTTATAAAAAATATCTAACAGATCAAGTAACATTGAAATTCTACAGGGTTCAATTTTTCATTCCCGCATCTACCGATGAGGACATATTGTGATCGGGAAAAATTGTGAAAATGATGGATGTTATATGACCTACGAGGTCTGTAAATTAAGTGGTGAATCTGATTTTTTTAATTTTTTCACTAAAATAAAATACAATTTTATATTGTCACGCTCAAAATCTCATAATTCTGAAGCCACACAGCACTGAAGACGGTTCTTAAACCACTCATAGCAGTGCTGGAACTCTGATACTGGAATAGCATTCAGCTGGTCGGTTATTGCCGTTTGCATGTTTTCGTCTGTCTCAAAATGAGTTTCCTTGAGGTGGATTTTCAACTTCGGGAACAGAAAAATGTCACAAGGACTCCGAGTCAAGCGAATAAGGAGGCTGAGGAGGCACAGAAATGTTTTTACTCTGGCCAAAAACTCGTTTAATGACATTGCTGTGTGACAAGGAGCATTATCTTCATATAAAATCCAGTTCGTGGTCTTATCAATGGTGGTGTGAGTGAAATTTAACTCTTCCTCGATCAGTCTGACTGTTAACTGACGATTTGAACGCACAAGATCCAGGATTATGTCGATATTTTCATAGGCCTTCCGCTTTCGACAAAATGCTATCCCCGTAGGCCTGCTGGAATTTTGCAAGAGTTTTCGTTGCCGTGTGCCCAAGTCTGAAGCACAACCTGATAGCACACTGTTGCTCAAAATTGACGTCACTCATTTTTAGAACAGAAAAAAAACTGTCACCAAAAAAATCTACGGATAACCAAATGACTCGAGCGAGTTCAAACTTGTACTGACCGCCAATCACATGTTCCTCTGTCTCCTCTCCAAGCCCGGCGCTTTTAGTGTTGCCAGATCGAACGCTACGTTGCCAGTCCCGTCGCTTAATCCACAGTATCTGTCTGTTGGTCTGTCTGTCTGTTCGCTAATCCTTGGTCTATCTATAATTTGGAAATTATCGCTCAGATTTGGATGACATTTTTACAAAAGACGCGGACAAGGACGAAAAAGCTTTGTATTTTCTGAAAAGCGGTCCAGTGGAGGTGAAGAAAAAGGACAAAAACGAAAAAAAAAATCGCTCAAACTTGGTTTTTGAACGTTTCAGACTCCTGATCATTTTCGGAAAAACAATTGTACGGGTTAAACAATGGGAGGGGAAGGTCATATCTCGATTTTTCGACGTTTGTATATTTTTTATACGCTTCCAACCCCAGTAATTCTACTTACCTATTAGACATATTTCACTCATCATAAATGTTCTCGCATTATCCTAGAATCCGGTCCGGCTGATGGTCGCAGTCGGCAGTCGCTTCCGTGTTGCTGTGAGCTGTATACTGTAAATGTAAAAGTCAATATCGTCATCCGCGCAGAATTAGTCATAGCAACAACTATACGCGCCCGCAGCAATTTCTCTCACGGGGAGGAGGAAGGTCATTTAATTCTTTGTTATACATGTTCGTAGCTAACTTTTATGTCAGAAGGGCTAACTTGTGCCGAACATAATCGTTTACGAACTTGTGACAGCGTTGCGTGGGAAGTACCAGATACTTGATGCCATTTTTTTACTTAACTTGCTGGTTTTGTAAATATGACCAAAACTGCTGTCTCGTTCTTATCATAGCAGCCACGGCGCGGTTACTATGGCTGTGGCAGCAACCATTGTCCAATTTATGAATCGCAAATTACATAATATGCAGATGAACAACAGAGAGATCTCCCAGAAAAATGAAAAGCGATTAGATCACAAAAGAGCCAAATAACTAAAAGGTTAGCACACTGCTGGTTCTTCCACCACAGCTTGATCATGTGGCAGTTATTTTCTATCATTCTCCAAATAGTTGATGTTGAATGCATGTTATGTCCATTTTTCAATTGTTGCTGAGGTAAATAATGTATGGCCTTCTGAAGTGGATGACGTATCCTCATGAATATTTATAAAATGTCACTGACGATGATGTCGAACGATGAACATATTAATCTGCTGCCCTTGGCCAAAATGTTTCGTTTTTGCATCCAATTCCATCAAATCAAAACTTCTTTTCTGATACCAGAAAAAACATATGACTATCAACTTTTTTCAGGCGGAAGTTCCAGAGTTTCTTGCAAATTTTCTTGTTAATATCTCTTGTGTGTTCTTAACAGTAAGCTTTTTGGATCAACTATTTGTTCAAATATGAACAATATCGTATTTTGTTAGTTTTGGACAAGTCAGCCTAAGGCATCATCTCTTTGGAATAAATTACGCCAGAACCGTACTATTTTCGTAGCTTAATCACGTGACTGTATTAGCTCTGGTAATTGACGGAAATTGATCCAGAATTTATGAAACTGACACTGTTACTCAGAATGAATGTTATGTTTTCCGCGCGTGGGTATTTATGTGTGGACAAAAAAATCTGTTACGCGTATTGAAATTTCATAGAATCAAACAGTTCTAACGCAAATTTCAACTTCAACGGAAGTGTTCACGGTCCCGTCCGATTCAAAATTTCTGTTCCACGGGATACAGCCCAAATATCTTTCTAGATTTGGACATTTGATAGCACAAGCAAAGCTTCATCCTTTTCCGTCAAAGCAGTCGCTTTTATCAAAAAGTATTTGTTATATTTTGTAACCAAGTGGTGGTTTATTCTGTTATTGCAGAGTTACGCGTGGCCGTTCTATCAGCCGGTAGATGCTGATCTTCTGGGCCTGCACGACTATCACGACATCATCAAACACCCTATGGACTTTGGTACAGTGAAACAAAAGATGGAAAGCCGCGAGTACAGGACGCCCCAGGAGTTTGCCTCCGATGTCCGGCTCATCTTCACCAACTGCTACAAGTACAACCCGTCCGACCATGACGTTGTCGCGATGGCCAGAAAGCTGCAGGACGTGTTTGAAGTCAAGTAAGTTGCATTATCGTACATCTGACGATAACAGGTCATCGCACAACCCTGTCCAATTCATCAGCTTTCGAGTATCAAGGGCACAATGCACGATTCGTGTTGATTGTTCTCAATAAGCAAGAAATGGCACCATAAACGGTTGCGGTTGCTTCTTAAGACATAGTATTGAATAAAAATTACATTCTTGATGCTACATGACACACCGAAAGACTTGTTAGCTGGACTGGATAAAAAGATTATCACGTATGCAAACCATTTATATTTTTTTTTTTTTAGTTCTTTGTTCACTTGTTCTGTTTCCAGGTTTGCTAAGATTCCTGATGAGCCAATGAATAGGATAAGCGGTAGCACAGCAATGGTTAAGTCTGAGTCGAGTACTTCAGGGTCCAGTTCAGAAACTTCCAGTGATACAGAAGATTCTGAAGAAGAAAGAAGGAATAAGCAGTTGAAGATGTTGGAGAAAGAGGTGAGTTAACAATTTTCCACAATAGTTCAATAAGTCACATCATCACAACAGGCAACAGCTGATACAGTAGCGGACAAAACTGTCTAAACATTCTTAAATGGGGGTAATTTGCGCTTTTACGTATCAAACAAGATGTCCTTAGAAAGTTTTGAAATTCACAGTACTTCCGGTGAAGGTCAGACAAAACCGAATTCTCCCAAAATCGCTTTAATTTTTCCTAACTTTTTTCGTAGTGGGATTTCAAAATAAATCGCCACTTTTTCTCCTCTTCAAGATGCCATAATAGAATTTCAATATGACGTTTCGTCTCTTGTCCTCCAGCATCAACTTTATTTTTTTCTTATGAACGCCATATTGCAGCTTTACTAGCATCAACAGCACAAAACTAACATAACGGGATGTATAACGAAAGTTTGAATAGTTTATTTTACACATAAACTTTTTCCCTTGGTGTTAAAGATATTTCTCATTACACATCACATGTTTGGGTAGTTTTGTCAATGAAGTGAGACAGGCCAAACAGAGATGAGGCTCATTTCCGAGTCCAAAAAGGACAGTTGACAGTTGAACTTTCTCGGGTTTTTGAGATTTTTGCACAATGTTACTACTATGACGTGGACGAAAAGGCTTCGTAGTTTTTGAAAATCGATCTAGTGGCGGCGGAACAAAACCCAAAAAAGAAAAAAAAAAGATAAAAAACACTGAGGACTTGTTCACTTTTGAGAAAACCTTTAGGGGTAACAAATTGGGAGGTGGCAGGTTGGGGGTGGGGGTATCGCTATTTTTTGCAGATAAGAAATGTTTTTTACAATTCAGAAACCTGCTTTTTTCTTATTTTTTTTAAGCTGTTTAATGAATAGGCCGAACTAGGTGAATAAACTTTAAAAATAAGAGTATTGCATCTTTTCCCCTTTGTATGTTTTAATGTGGTGTATAGAGGAGAAAAACTGAATATTCGCATTCGTGAATATTGGCTATAGATTTCGCATTCATGAATGCTTGAAAATTGACATCTGTTACATCACTAGAAAGCTGTACTTTCCTTTGGAGGAGAGTGTTGAAGAACTAATAAAAGATAATGACGAAAAACCCTTCTTGTGATACAAATTATCACTATCAGCAATACAAGTGTTATAAAAAACTGAATATACGTTTACATTCGTTAAGAATCATCGTGTAAAATCTGAAGAATCATATGAATATTGTATACTTTCTGCTTCATGGAAACTATAAATTTCATGACAGATTGACGAATATCCAGCGTTGTAGTATCTTGTATGTTGCTGACGAGCCCTTTTCTTTCTTTTCAGCTGCACGCCATGCAAGAAAAAATGCGCAAACTTGTAGATGAATCGTCGCGTCGAAAGAAAGAGAAAAAGAAGACGAAGGTAAAACCGAAAAAATCCACAGGCGGCGCCGCGGTATCAGCAGCAGCGTTGCCAAACAGCAGCAGCGCTGGTCTGGGTAAGCCGTCCGCCCATCACAAGGCCAATTCCAGCCTGTTGGCGGACAGCGTGGAGGAAGGCGCCGGAGGCGGCCATGGCGGGGGCGCCGGTGTTGGTGCAGCAGGTGCCGCCGCCGCGGACGGCAAAGGGCAAGGCCTGCACCATACCATGGCCGCCGGCGCTAACGCCTCCGCGCAAGCCAAGACGCCTAAGAGCAAGGGTGAGTGGGTCAAACTATTCTATATCCCTCGTGGCGGTTGATTATTGATGACTCATGGTAATTTGGTACAAAAGGTTGGCTGACTGGTCAACAGTGATGTTCAGGTTCAAGGTTATGTTATCTTTTGCGTCGACTGATGTGACGCCATACGCTGGACAGCAGTTAACAAGAGTGCTCTTTATTTTGCTGCTTCGTTATGATCTTCGTTATTCCGTGTTAACACAGTAGCGGGACAATGCTTTGCTATCTGTTATCAAAATAAGAAGTTCATTCATCATCTCATGACAACAAGCTTCTGGATGGTCTCGAATTTTCCTTCAAAAAAGAATTGTGCTTTTAATTTTCGACCTAGGAACTATTGAGTTATGTCGCATTACATTTATTGAGAATCATTTATTAACAGTTATGGGAATATATCGTTTTAAACTTCTTGTATACATTAAGCAAATTTTAGCAACTTACAAAAGGCATTGAGATATTCATGGCCATCATTCTAGAAGTAGAATAAACCTTTATGTTGACAATTTTTCTCATGTGTTATTCAAAAAGTCCTTCAGGAATACTGAAATTCACTACTTTAGCTTATTACCAGGTCCACTTAAACAAGATTTATTGCTATTTAAGAGAAACTTGAAAAGTATTCTAGTCAAGAAATGCTTTTATAGCCTCTCAGATGTAAATATTATATGTATTTTCATAAATATCTTACCCTCATATGTTTTTCTTAACATTTTATTGTCTTTGTCCATGTTTCATTTATTCTGCCCCATTTCTGTTCAAATGTTATTATCGTGTTATTTGTATGTGTTGGAGGAACACTATTTAACCTGCCAAAGTGTACTCGACGAAGCTGATATGTATCATTACATCATATGGGTAATAAATCTAATCTATTCTATTTGGTTAGTTACAGAGAATAAGGCTGAGCTTATTTTGCAAAGCTACTTTTTCCTTATAAAGTGCTGTTACCGGAATTCGTAAAGCTGGGAAAGCTTAAATAAAATAATACCACGTTATGAAAACAGATTGGTTAAAATCTAATAGTCATATGTGTGATTTTCAAAAAGCTCCATAATTTTTGAACGGTAAAGGATCATCTAGGATCTGTGGAGCCCATAAACAAAAGTTTTAACGTCATTACTTTGGAAGCATACATTTTATCTACTCTGGGGCCTCCTTGAGTCTCATGGCCCTACGCACAGTGCGTCATCTTAGATCCGCCTCTGTTTATAACCCCGGAATATAGAATCACCAACATTGAAATTGACTGACAGGCTATCAAAGTTGCGATCTAATGTACAAAATCGCGAAACAACCAATCAAGAACGCTATAGTATGTTATATCAATCTTCTTCTCTTGGAAGGGCCTATCTGAATATGTATAGATTTATGAAAAAATCCATTTAGAAAAATTGTCAAATTCTAGGCAGTGTTCTGAATGAATTAATTCGTCCTGATTCTGTTATATACGCAATGTCACAAAGCACCTTTTTTTATTCTAGACCTGTTCAGTTTTGTGGTCACTTGCCATTCTGTGGTTCTATAATTCCGAACCTATTCATTTCTTGACTGGTTTGAAGCATTCATAACACAAACGTTACCAAAAATGTTCCATGGTAAAAATTTAGTGGTCATACTCTTGTTTTATCGATTTTGAAAATATAATAACGGACGGCTTAACTATTCGTTATTATTGTTGCACTACTAATTTTGCCAACAGGGTATTGGATTAAGTGGCAGGCGGCACAGACGACAATTTTATTTTGAAGTTTTTAAGGAAAACGCAGTGTATGCCTGTTTTTTCGCTCGTGTATTAACAACCATGCTACATGCTATTGGATGCTGAACGCGTGATGAGTTAAGGGTGGCAGATGTGGATAGCTTCATAGTTCCATTGAAATAAAGCATCTAAAATGAAGTGACAAAGATGTCAAACTCTGAAGTGGCAGTAAACGCGGATTTGCACTACAGTAGTGCCATTTACATGTTAGAACGACCTTAACGCGACGCTAAAAGTGTGGAGTTTCCGTGTAGCATGTCCCTAAGATTAGAATTACGAGACTGACATTAGGTTTCGTATGTAAAAAAATATTGTTGATAACAGCTTTCTGGGTTCTAGCACTCACTATCTCAATCATACCTTTGAGACAAAGATCAGTCAGCTATAATAAGATACCAAAATGACCAGCATTGAAATTGTTTATATCTGAAAAACGAATTATTACACAATAGGGTTATTTCCTTAAATCGAAGGTGTATCCATAAGAGAACTTAGACTTTTTAAAGCTTCGATACATAAATATTGTAAAATAAACAGTGATATAACTAGATGATAATATTTTCTATTTCTGGTTTTCAAATCAGGATGTAACCCTATGGTGAAAAGAAATTGACGCTAGCCCCTAACATTTCTTATGTTTTCTCTTTTGGCATGTTGTATTTCAGTCAATGGAATATACACTTTTATCTATAATTCTTTTTGTTACTTTTATTTTGCACTGGAAAGTATCATAGCTTTTTTTATATTTTTTTTCCTAGGGGTTCTTCAATTTGTTATTTGTAGTACTATTTATTGTATTTGAAAACTTTTCCCCAAGTAGATATATTTGCATGAACATAATGTTCTCTTAAATTGAAATGAACGACTTTTTCAATTTAAGTGATTGAATGAGTTGCTCATTTTGTTATTGGGAACTGTGGTATTGGTTTTGGATGAATAGTTTGACTTCTCTTGCCCTTATCTTAGTGCATTATATATAGATTAACTGCTTAGTTATTTTTCTTATGCCCGCTTTCATCAATCAAACCAGGTTTGGTCTTAGGATGGCTATAAGGTTAAACTTTTACACCACAAGTATGCATGAACACGATATCCCTACTTAAAAAAATCGATGCATTGTTAAATTTTTAATAAGTATTTAAAGTAATGCTATGAATTACTGTACTAAAAAGTGTGTAAGATGTTAACAGTTTACCTTGGCAGATGAACATTCAGTTTTCAGACCTCACAGATATGTTACTGTGAGAATGTTTCTAACAGATGATTTCGAAATTTGTTAAACTTGTAGATTGATATAAATGCTGATATATATTTGATTATGGAAGCGGGCTTTGAAGAGATATAGAGGAACCCCGCATTCAAATTTCGTAATTTTAAGATGTCTGTTTTGGCTTTTTATTTTACTCAATTTGCATGCTAACATGATACAAATAAATGTTTGATTGCAAATTGTGTGTACAATTCCATGGAATGTTTCATTTTAGGATAATTTGAATTTGCTAGGATCCTCATTTTCTCAGTTTCTTTTGTATTTATTTTGTAGATAATATGTACCTTGAATATTATTAATGTTTTAACATACATTTACTTTAAAAAATGGTGAATTTGGCTTTTTTCGTGTTTACTAAGAATCAGACTTTGAAATATCAGTTAAATGAACTAACCATAGACCCAAAATTAGTTATATATTTTACATTATTTGTATAAAGATGGGTTTTTAGATTTTTGTAATGTTGATCAGTTTATCTTCAAAAGAAAGATTGCCATTTCTACATTCAAATAAGGCATACTGTCAATATTGTGGTGACAAAAAAATAAAACTGTTGTTCCATTCCCTATTCTTTGGAAAATACATATATCAAACACTTTGTTTATAGCTTCACCAACCTCAAACTGTAATTTGTCACCACCATGAATAAACGTCGCGACCATGGCAGCATTGATTCTATGGCCGTGGCTCCTAGGTAGTAACTATTTTGAATGGTGTCTTGTGTAACTTCAAATCTAAAGAGACAATAGTTTTAGTTGATTAGCACGATTTTTAATGCCTGCCCAAGTAATACTACAAGTAAAAGTAAATGATTATATCAGATATTCTAATGACGGTTGTGAGGTGGTATGCTTGACCAAATCCAAGAAATGCACGCACAAACCCAATTCACAAAAACATTACGCTCACCATAAACTCTTTGTCTTCACCTACGCATGTGCGGCTTGATGTTTTTTCGCCAAGGCGCACATGTCAATGAGACCATTCACAAATCTTGACATCCCCTATCAGAGGGATTACCCAAAATAATCTCTCTAACCCTTCGTTGTATGACTCGGCAGGCTATGCAGTCGAAATTTGCTAAGCCGCACCTCGCACTTTGATTAAAATCAATTGTACAATTGTAAAAGTACTTACTATCCAAAATTATGTCTTTACAGACCCGATCAGAATTATTTTTAGAATAACAAAATTATTCGAGTAATCAAACCAATAATGTATAAGCTTTTCCCACATCAATTGATTCGCTTCTTTTCTTTGTTCTTTTCTTTTTTCCCTTTACCCCATGAACTTATCTGGTATCTGGGTAACCAGACCTGACAGACCAATACCCGTTTTACATTGACAATAAATCCATGGATTTCTTTATGAATTGAGTTCATGGCCAAATTTCAAAAGAGTAAAACGAATTGGACGTCAAATAAATCCGTGAAGTTCTTCTCAATTTTTTGATGTTGGCATATTTATACGCCTCCAATCCCATAATTTCTACGCGCATATTAGGCATATTTCACTCATCATAGATGTTCATGAGATTCGCCACAAAATCAAAACTACTATACATATAAAAACTAAATGTTTCTAGCGCATTTCAGACATTTTGTTGTGTGGTTGCAACCATTGTCTACTGACAGATAATTAATGGATTTGATGACCTTGAAGGAATTCATCTGAATTAATTGGTGAAGAATTTGTTCATGTAAAACGGGTATTACAGACCGACGCGACGTTGAACTAAGAGCAAAGTTCGACGACTAGTAGTACTGTTTGACATACGGTATTCAAATATAATAAAATCTACTGATTTCCTAATCAGTTAGAAAATGAGCCATGGTAGTGATAGAAAAATGTTGCCATTTTCAGATCATTAGACAGCAGCGGAGGCCGCATTAGTAGACTCTTCGGTCTCCTGATCAGTCACCGTGCGCTGTGCGGCTTCGAATCCCGTCCCAACAGAATTTTTTCTCTTGGCTATGGATGTTGTGATTGCCCGTAGGTCTCTGACTGTCTAACGCAGAGGTACCACCCGGCGGATCTCGTAGGCGGGGCCCGAATGTGTGCATGTTGCATGCACACGTGTTCCCTCGCCAGAGCCCGTGTGGCGTTCCCCCTTTCCCCTGTATCCCCCTATAACCCCACGGTACCCCATGGGAGTTTAGACCTTAGGCCTTCGTGGTGGTTGGAATATAAAAAAAAAATGTATTAATCAACAAAACAGCACATTTCGAAAATAAGTCTTCGTTAACATCCGATAAATCAATAAAGCGTGAAATCGTACCTAAAAATGAAATACTTTAGCATAGTTAATAAGACAAATCTCACAAGCCATGCCGCGCGAATTTCCTTGACATTCGATATATTTTATGAACAAAGTCATATCGTAACATTTTTATATTTTTTAAAGGATAGAGCGATATCTTTTATATTACATATCTTTAGAAGTAAATTACAAATTAGGATTTTACTTGCCTGAATAAGTTTTTCTGCATTGTGCATGTTGCTTCATGAAATATTAACATACCACGAGTAATTTTTCTTCAACCAAATCAACATAAATTCTTCCTCACAAGAGGACAATTGTCGGCACATTTCCTTTTTGTTTCCAGGCCTGCGCGGAGCAAAACCAGCCGCTGCGGCAGCAGGCGCGCCGGCAAAGCGCAGCAAGGCGAACAACAGTGGCGCCGGAGCGAATGCGACGGCGGGCGGTGCTGGGGGCGGCGCGGGCGGTGCCGGCAAGGGCGGCGGCAGGAAAAAGGCCGCCCACCATCCGCCGCCACCCGTACAAGCAGCACAGTTCGACTCGGAGGACGAGGACAACGCCAAACCGATGTCTTACGACGAGAAACGGCAGCTGTCGCTAGATATCAACAAACTCCCAGGTGAGGGCGTAGTGTTCCATTTTCATTTTCTTTCGTTAAAGGCGGATATATTATAGATTTGTTTGACTTCATTAAGAAGCATTCACTAAAGTAAATCTTGGTCGAGTGTTTTCAGGAGCGTTTAGCGAATTATTATTACTGCGTTTTGAGGTTACAAAATATACACTTAACAATCCAGCAGAAGTAATGGCGAATGAATATGTCTGTGTAAACTGTTATCAAAATTTACTGCAAATGTGTCGTTCTGACAGGAGACGGCGACGTGCGACCGAGACCGCACTTGTCCAGTGCCCAGGATTTCTGTAACTGTCATTCGGAAATATTTACATTCGAACTTCAGAATGTGCATAATAAACCTTTAGGTCTGTTTTACCTGCAGTATTGATGGAATTGCATTGTTTTATACCCATATACCAGGTGTTTTAAATTGCCTATCTAGGTAACAAAATACCATTTAGAAAGTATCGTGAAGTTCAAAGTACTTCCAGAGAGAGACAAAAAAAAAAACAAATTTTCCCAAAATCTTTTTTTCTCTGACTTTATTTGTATATTACATATTAACATTGCCACTTTTTCTCCTCTACAAAATGGCATAATCAGAATTTTAATATGACGTGTTGTCTCTTGTCCTCCAGGGCGCCATATTGGGTTTTTCTATCGATGAATAGTTTTCAATTCTGATTCCAGAAATGTATAAGATGCCATACATTGACATTGCCAAACCTTATTTATTAAAAAAATACAAATTTCCTAGGCAGCACTTGCAATTATCAGATAATCATTTGTTTCATGTATGTACCAGATTTTTGGCCAGGACATTCTTATTTTTTCCTGACATTATTTGAGATGGTATTTCAAAATAAATGTTTGCTTTTTCTCCTATACAAGATGGCACAGCCAAATTTTCAATTCGAACTAACTTCTTTAGACTTCAGTTCTAAATTCGGTGATGTATTCCCTTGGTTAGCCATGAATTTTTGTTCGAACGAAAAATATATGAGATAAAAAGGGATGTTCAATTTATGCACAGGAAACATATGACAGTTTTGAAGACATCAAATTGAACATAGTAACAGAGCTTGGAAGACTGATAAGAGAAATAAACCGAGCACAGAGCAATGAACTTAGAAAAGTTTATGATTATTACTATTACCATCGATAAAGTTTTCATTCCAGCAACAAATTCATGGCCAACTAAGGAAATACATAGCTGAATGTAGGACTGAAAAATCCATTTAAATTTACAATATTCATATAGTGTCCATATGAAAAAAAAAATTGGTGATGGAAGTTGAAAGAATAAACGTCGAATTGAAATTTTGACTACTCCATCTTGTAGAGGAGAAAAAGTGGCAATAATGACATGCAATTTTTTATCCCGGACACCGACATATTATGACCATACAACACCCATGTGCTAGCTCGGATTGCAACCGCCAAATTCATCTGAACATGCCTATTGCTTACCAACATCAAATAATAATGGTTACACTTTCTAAGAACATTGCATGCATATATTCTTTACCCTATTTATTATTATTTGGGGTAAACATCAAATGAGGTTATGTTTACGTATGGGGTATTTGTGATTAACAAAACTATTTGTTACGTAAAAAACTATCTATTACGTCACTATTTGGGCGCGTAGTCTTACGTATGAACTTTAAGATTTGCAGTTTTTCTTCGTTTAAACCATGTTTATGTCCCGTCGAAATAAAAAAATACCCCATTATATATATATATGTAGTGTAGTAACTGTTCACACTCAGGCAGTTTTTTGAATAAGCTCCAATTTGAGGAACGTTCATGTGTGTGATAAATTATAATCTTTTCTAGACATAGTTGTCTGAATACTCTATATTTTCAACGACGCAGACTAGAGAAGTGACATTATTTCAATCTTGAAAGATCTCTGTTATGTAGACGTCAGTGTTTTGTTTAATTTTAAGGGATTTTGCTGTTATATGCCGTATCATACTAGCATCGGATTAATTATTATCTACTCGTATACTGCTATGCACCTGTGTGGTAAGCGTTTCAGTACAACGACTGACAACTATCAAAATTATTGATTTTTATATAGTTTTTATGCTACAATTAGTAAAAAAAGATATGAACAACAAATACGGCGTTATTTATGTTATTATAAATAATATAAAACGCACACAAGTGATATTAAATTAATACTTGTAAACTCATTGATCCTTACCTATTTGGATTATGGTGTCGCAGTTTATTATAACTTTCTCTTACAGAGGAAATAAAACAAAATTTCTAATTTTACAGAGTCGTTGCATAAGATAAATTTATATATTGTATAATGCCATATTTTTCTAAGAAACGATGTTGTTATAATATTCCAGGTCATGTAATATCTGAATTCAAAAAAGCACACAGCACCTTGTTTATTGAATAAATATTTGGAACTTTTCCAAATTACTTCCATTCGTAACTTTAAAAAGGAACTTGATAAGGTCCTTCCTTAGAGACAAAATGAGGCTCATGACTCTATATAAAATAACTTTAACTTGCTGATTCTCCTTGAAATTGATCCTTCATTTACAGATCCTAATCATCTAATGGTATGTCTGTCATACGCATGGAGCGTGACGTTACCAGCAAAATTACGCTTTCACTATCCTAGTACGATACGTCATCATTAGCAAATACCTTTATTTCCAAAGTCATGTATCAAAAAAGCGTATACAATTATTGTTTTTCTCTTATTTTGGCCTGTTCTAACCCGAATTTATTTTTTTCAGGCGACAAACTGGGTCGGGTGGTGCACATAATCCAGTCGCGCGAGCCCTCGCTGCGAGACTCCAACCCCGACGAGATCGAGATCGACTTCGAGACGCTGAAACCGTCTACTTTGCGAGAGCTGGAGAGTTACGTCGCTTCCTGCCTGCGCAAAAAGCCACGTAAGCCCTACTGTAAGTTCCGTTACTTCACGTCCATGACGGTCTCGACATAGGCGCTAAGCCACAACTTGACCACCAGAAGACCGACAGAGCTGCACGTCCATTTCGAATATTTCTCGCAGACTATATTTTATGCGGAAGTTTTCATTCAGAAATGTTCCACCGTCTGGCATCAGTTAGCTAAGAGTACTGTTTGGCAAATCCATCTTGAACCGCAAAGTTCAGAGGAGAAAAAAAAGGGACTGAGAATATATATTATCATAGAAACGCTAATAGCTAACCGATATATGAATCCATCTTGATCATTTAAAATCTTTAATTATCATTCTTAGCTTAACATATGAGTATGCTGGATAAATTTTGATATTGCACTTCTAAATAGAAGAAAAATATTATACAAAAAACTCTATGAAGTATTGGTAGAAGTTGTTCAGAAAAATTGTAGATGATGGAAATACCTTCAGAAAGAACCGTTCTCACCGAAAGCAACTGGCGGTCGCAACCCACATAAATTCAAATACTTACCGTTTTTTTGTTATATGGAGTGATTCTGTTGGAGCAAAATATAGATGAGAAAGCATGTGCTGTAGCAGTATTTTTAGATTTCAAAAGGGCATTTGAGGCTATAGTCAGAGAAAAATTGTTAACGAAAAAACACTATGATTTTAAAGGATCAATATTAAACATTTTACAAAATTAATTAGTAAATAGAATTCAAATAAACTAAAATTGAAAATATTATGTCAAGCGTTCAGAATATATCAGTAGGGAGTGCCTCAGGGGAGTGTCAGGCCCAGAGATTTTAGAACACTGCAAAATTCAAATTATTTTTCACTGCTTTAGAACTGCTAAATAGTGATATTAAAAAATTAAGCATTGGTTAAATGTTAATACACGGAAATTAAATACTAATAAAACAAAATGTATGTCAATAGCGACACATTTAGGTGATATTGCAATTAGGCTCATGATTAATAATGAAAAAATTGACGTAGTCGAATTATTCAAATATCTGGGTATATTGTGGTTCATAAACTACTGTTTCAACTACATTATTTTAAAAATATCAAAAAAGATGAATTACTTAGTATGTATTCCAAAAAATTGTGTAGACCGTAATTCCTTACCCAGTTTTTATATTGTTCAACTATTTTGTTTAAAGCAAATGAAAACATATTTTCAAAATTACAAATTCTACAAAATAAAGTCATGAGAATCATTTTAAATAAAAACAAATATACTAAGATTAAGGCTATATTAGAAGAACTGTAGAGGTTGAATGAAAACGAATTTATATGTTGTTTAGTTTACCACTACATTTAGGGAATCTGACAAAATTAAATATTCATTGTCATAACTATTCAACTAGAGGCGACATAGATTTTCATCTGCAAAATTGTACTTATAGCATAACTAGCAAATCTGTATTTCAAAAGTGTGTGTTTGAATTGAATAATTGTATTAAACAATGTTCGAATTTAAAAATGTTTGAGGTGAAATTAAAAAAAAACAATCAAAGAAACATCTTTCAAGAGAGCTACAGTTGATATAAGAAGTGTCACGAGCATGTTAATAGTGTGCGAGTAGTCATGACTCAAATGTTTGCATACAAGGTGTTACTTATTTATTGCACATATATTTGTCATTTGTCAAAATCGGATAGAAATCCGATTGCTCTCGAGTCACTTTTAGTGGGAAAAACTGTAAAGCGCACAACAGTTAATCTCTACAGGGTGTTTGGTACATAAACCGACAAATTGTTTTGATAATTGTGGACGCTATTTGATGATTTTTAGTGAAAACCATTAATACCACTATTAATACCCTAGTACCCATTATGTTAGACACAAAATGTAGGTAATCCAGGTATCGTAGGTCATTAAATCAACTTGCACAAGAGGTATTCTTAAGGCTACCCGTTTATTGCTTTACAATTACTAAAAGAAGCTACTCACCGATATTTTTTGTATCTTTTTATTTGCGCTCAATATAACTCCATTGTAAAAATCCTTCTGCACTGTATCTAAAACCGTGCCCGCTTTTTTTCTAATTATTGAGTTAGCATGATCTATCACATACTAATAAAGGAGAATTTCCTTGTGCGCGGATCTTGTTTAACAGTACAGACATAATGTGGTCTATGAGACTAGCAACAGTTGAGTATTGTCGAAAATATGAGTTAAAATTTCTATATCGGAATTTTTATAATCAGGAAAATCTTATATTTACTTTTTTGATCACATCATATCATTCACTGTTGTGCGGTGTATCTATTCACAACATGATAATTCTGTTTTAGATACACATTTCTACTTGAAATCACTTTTTAATAGTTGGTGCTAATTATTGAAACTTTAACTTCTTTCTAAATTAAATATTCCACACTCAGGCAGTTTCTTGAATAATACCAGTTTGAGGAACGTTCATGTGTGTGGTAAATTATCATATTTATTGGACTAATTTTTCTGGATATTCTTCAACTAGATCCATACAGTCCAATAAATTAACACTAATTTTAAAAAAAAACTTTTCTGGCATTCTTTTGTATAAATAGAATCGAAAGACGATGCAGATGAAGAAGAGATTGTCAATTGCTGCCAGTGCAAGTGAAAAAGAGATAAATAATAATTCGGCTCTCTAACATTGTATAGTTCAGTCCTCAGAGACGGTAATCTTGTACTTTTTTTCTGAATGAAAATGTATGCAAAATCAAATAAAATGGCGTGCAGTAGGCGTATGTAATTGGAACTACACGTTTCTAAGCATGGTAGAACGTTGCTGTTGGGTTTTGGTTATGCAGTTCAAAATTCGAACTCGGGCATGTCATATCAAATTTAAAATTGGTGTGTGGAAATTATGAGCTAAATACTGAAGCTGCCGCAAAATAATTGATTTCATTTTTTCAAAATCATCCATTCATTACGGCAAATAACACGCTTCATCATCCATTTGTAGAATAAAACTCGAGCTTGGTAATCAAACAAAAAACATTTTCTCGCATGCTCTACCATTTTGGGTGTATTTCTAATTTTTATTTTGTTATAACGCTGGTTATCTGGTGAGAGGTTCAGTTAATTTTAGTTGTATTTAAGGTAGCATTCGGATATGATACATTTTGTAGATCATTTGTGGCTGATGTTGCCTTAGTAAACATCAGGATGATATACAAGGGGAAAAGATCAGTATAGCAATCATAAATCCCTCATACGCTACTTTTTCACGTTCAAATCTTGACGACAAATAACAATGATGATCAAGTGAAATTCAAAATACCCCTTGCTGTCAAGGTATGCGGTATATATGATTGCTAAAACCGAGTCCGTTTTAATTTACCCTAAATAGTCGAGAAAACAATAAGTAATGCCGGATTTAGGAAAATACGAGGTGTCCCGCTATAAATTCACCCACATAACGTTTTTGTTTGACCGTTTAGAAAAAGTTTTGTACAAAAGTTATAGTTCCGTACAATTTTTAGTGCTCTCAATTTAGTTTTATTTTTTAAATGGAACAACCTGTATATTTTTACTTAAAATGCCAGTTTTTTCCTTAATCTAAATATATATGGTTTATTATACTTCATTTGATTAGCCATAAACTTGAATTTTTTATCATTAATTCATCTGTATCATGTTTATACAAGTTTACATCATTCTAACTGATCTGGTAAAGGCCCGAATTCAATACGATTAAATGGCACACCAAATTTGGGTTTTTTGACTAAAGCAGTAAAAATAAGTACAATTATACGTATATATAGTGTGTTTCGTGATTGATTGTTAATATTTAAGGGGTCGATTTTTGGGTCCATTTTTAGGGGAACACTTTTTATGAACGTGTGTCCTAAACGTATTAACTTTAGGGATACAGGCTAGTAAAGTTTTCAAAAACAAATCATTCTTGATATAAAAAAAATGCAAACAGTATTTATTTATGAGCAGAATTGATCTGCAGCATTGAATTTGATTTTTTTCAGTTCGACGCACGGTTGTCACCTAAAAAAATCTAATCAATTTCTCGGCATGGCGATATTGTCATATTAACGATATTAGGATTACGCAGAAAAATGATTTAAATTTTTTTAAGCAAAAACCGTGTATCGGATTGAAAAAACAAGTGATGAAATCGATATTGACATTCAATTAAACAGCCTGTATACCATTTTCGTTGAATACATACAGGATTCAATTTAATAAAAAAATATAACTTAATTTCGAAAATTAATTATAAAACATAAAAACAACTATTATGTATGCATCGAAGAAAGAGACTAAACCAAAACAGAGGTCATCGCGTGATTATTGCCTGATCAATACACTGATATATTTCAAGAGAGAGGGAGCAAAACTGTTATTGGTCAGAATAGGTCGAGCCCGTACACAAAACCAATGACAAACCAGAGGGTGGAGTGGGAGTATCGTCTCGGTGGCTGGCCGTACAGTACACAGTTGGCATCAGATTTATAATGGTATTACTGTGTGCTTATTAGATTTGTCAGTTTAATTTCGTAGAACTCAAAATGTCTGATATGGATACAGCTGATGAAGTTGTAGATATAAGCTGCACACCGCCTAAAAAAGAGCTAAAAGGCTTCATCTTAGCGTCGGCGAAAAACAAATTATTAACATTTGTAAGGACGAAATGCAAGGAAGGAGTGACATTGTTTGCAAAGCTGACACCTACATATTTTTCAATACTTGTGAGACAAGGAATTTCAACTAAAATTATATTATTTTTTTGTGTTTTTGTACATGCTTAAACCATATCGAGATAAGAAATCAAGCAATCATTTTTTTTGGTTTTTAATGCTTTCAATAGGAATGGTTGTAAAGTGTCCAAAATGAATTATTTTTTGGAAAATGTAAGCGATAGATAATTTGCCACATCGGTAATGAAGACGGATTTGTGTCCGATGCTTTACTCGTATGGGCATTTGAAATCAAAGAAACGGGAGGCTACCATGAAGAAATTGATGGAGCCTCGTTCGAAAATTGGTTCTCGAATACTCTACCGAAGCTTAAAGATAATTCGATTATATGTAGTAATAGAAAAAAATGATGGCTTAAAAATAAAAAGATTGATTATAATGATAAACGGTTAAGGCAGAATTGTTACAAATTGTCAAGACGCATAAAAATAAATAAAACCTGAACATATTGATGAAATGGCCCAAAAACAAACGACTGCCTCCTTACCATTGTGAGCTCAATCTGATTGAGTTCATTTGGGCAGACAAAAAATATGTTGCAGCAGAAAATAAATGTTTTAAATTTTGTGACCCTCAAAATATTTTTCATGATGCTATACAAAGAATAACACCGAATAAGTGGGAAAAATGTATCAGCATGTAAAAGAAAAGGTCGAACCTAGAATGTGGGAATTAGACGGTATCATTGACACTCACGTTGTACGAATATGCAATTATCGTTTTAATGTGTCAAGTCATTTTTTAAAAGCCTGCTTTATAAATGTGCCTTACGACACATTTCGAGTATAATTTCTTGATAAAACACTTCTACTAAAAACAATAATAGACAGTTGTTTTCTTTTTGGTCATGACAGTTAAAGTAAAAAAATACATTAATTCCAACCTTTACGTTTGGACCCTATACATGCCTGCAATAATTTTGCATACTTTTTGATCGTGTCGTAGAACCCCAAATCATTTATTCTTAGTAGGGCCCTGTAACGTACTCGGGCGTTCTGGAGCGCGATCACGTGGAGTATACGTGAATATGTTTAGGTTTGGTCGCTTAATTCGATGGATACATAATAAATATATTAGAATAAAAAAAGTTATAGATCGTAAAATTTTAGATGGACAGGTACAGTTTGTACAAATACAATGTGTCTTGTATCCGATGTTCAGGGATCGATATTCGGTGCTTATTAGCTTTTATTTTGTAGCTTATGTTAATATACATTACTTATACTACAATACATAGCTGATGGGAGCCTTTTTTCATCAAACTATTGAATCAACTTTATAGGAACATACTATTTCAAGTCAAAATTGATTAGGCATTTAATAGTTTAGTTGTTTCGACTTTTATCTCTTTTTTTAATAAATCACTAGAATACTGTGAAACACGCTTTTGATGACACTTTTAAATATTTTCAGTTACTTTAAAGGTTGTGTATTATAGACATGTTTTGTTGCAGGTAACAAGATAAATGCTGGTAAATTATCTAATAGAAGAAAACAACAGACTTTATAACAATCGAAATTAAATTCAATATCTTTATCAAATCATGAGACAAATGTCAGGATTCGAATACTGTATCTGATATCATGCTTAGTTTTAACTCATGAACCTGACCATAAAGTCTATAATAGATTTTATATAGAACCTGAACGTTGTTTCATCATTCACTAAAGATAACAAATAATTATGTGATTTTGTTAGATCTGAAAGACGGCCACCCTGTATGTTGCATAAAAAGTAATGTGTATTAGCTACTCGTCTGCAAAGAAATTTGTAGGAAGACGAGTAAATATGGTGTAATATTGATGGTAGCTTTAGCACATATTTTCCAACAACAGAAATGATGTTTCTTGCTTCGCATAAAAGGGTTGTCTGAAATTTTATTCTAGCATTATGTTGTGTGTGCTTGATATTGATGGTGCACCATCAGTACAAGTGAGTAAGTAAAGTACTAATCCATTGCCATCAAAATTTTGTACTAACTAAAAATCAGATTCCCTCACAATTTTTCTTCCGGAACTGTTTATCCATAATATTTTTTTGTTAGTTCATAAATATGCGAAAAAAATCTGAAAAAGTATTTGATCGATCTTACTGTTCAAAAGCAATAAAACAGCTTTCTGGTTATATTAAACTATTTTGTTATAATGATACGTTACAAAGTTATTTCTGCTGTTGGCAATAAAATATAGTAGTTCGATTTCCGACGGTGACACTTGCTTTCTAGATAAGAAAGTAGCTGGAAAGTCGAAGGACGAACAAATCGCTGAAAAAAAGCAGGAGCTTGAGAAAAGACTGCTGGACGTGAATGATAAGATAGGAAATTCAAAAAAGGCCCCGAAGAAAGGTTAGTAGTACTATCACAATTCAGAATATTATCCCTCTCGTATATGTATTTTGCATTTCTCGATTTTTTTGATGTAGTACAGGGTGTCTCGGATTCCTCTTTTTATAAGGTATTATCTGTTCATCTATTTATTGCCATGATTATCTGTACTGAATTATGTCTACATTGCGTATTATAACTTTGTGATATTTTTTTTACTTGTTGAAACTGTATTTCTAAGAAATACGTCATTATTTATATTGTACTTTACACAGAAAAAAAAAAGAAAGTAATAAATATTTATATTTTTAAAGTTGTCTAATGGTTTTTATTATTACTATGGATCTACCTCATATCAACTGAGTCTTTTTAAGGCGCATGCTCTTCGTGAGTAACAATTTTTCCTCAAAAAGATTTAGAAAACGATAATGATGAAATAAATATATACGCCAGGTAAGTACAAAATGATACATCTAAACATAACGTCATTCTCATTTAAATGTATGCACGTTATAAATATTTAAGGCATTTTGCGAACAACCTACTTTGTTGTCCCAGACACCTTGTATATTTTTGCGAAAATAATGTGACTTTTTGTTGTGGGACAGTCCATGTTTCTTGTGTTATGCTTATGCTTTATATAACTATTGATACCGTTTCACCTCGCTTCTGTTTTAGACTGCTTCATTCTCAATAAATCGTGGAAGAGCAGGGATGTTTCATCACTTTTACTGATACGTAGATGCTTTAATTATGAAAAATTTTGAGCCATTGCATTGCAATCTGATCTCTAGTATTTTCATTAGTCACTCATGGTCGAGATGTTTATGACTGGACGTTCAATGACATTGTTTTCGTCAATTTTCCTATGTCACCCAGAATTCTATGGCGAATATTATAGTAGGAGAGCTATGACCTCCTTAGAAAATTTTTATAAGTTGTTAATTAGTACATGAAATTGTCTATCTGTTGGGTCAAAAAATACCTCCCCGAATTTTCTACATAATATAAGTGCCCACAGATCACATTTTTCGTATGTTCGTCGGACACTGTGGGGGCTTATGAACATTATGTAGAAAATTCGCAGAGGTCTTTTGAGTCGTTAAGCAAACGCATAATTTAATGTACTAATTAATTAACCCAATTTCAGATAATTGGTCAGGTTTTGCCTAGGCGGACATACATTTTTATTTTGAAAAATCTAAATAGCTTTTAAGTAACCTTATACATTAATGAAAATACTAGCGTCCTGGCCATACTGTCATTAAATATCATGTTCCATGACAAATACTGACGGATCACAGAAAATACTAACCCAGTGACATTCTTGTATTTATTATAGTATTTTGTTGGTTGTATTTTTTGTCGTAGCTATGACGCTTTTTATGAAACAAATGAAATAAATAAGGTAAGCCTGTAACGAAACAAATAATAACCATAGCCTCCAACTAGTGGTTTCTGCTTTAAGTATAAATTTGTTACTATACTGTCTAAAAAATTACTAGTATTATGCGTTTTATTGGTGAATTTTGAAATCAATCGATCGCCGTTGATTAAATGGACATTAACATCCATGTTTATGCCATGTAGGCTCGGATCACATGAACCTTACCTACCCCAACAAACCTATGGTTCAGACGCAATTTGCTTCAAAGCTCGTACATTGGACTTAACGATATAGTTTTAAACAAAAAAATATCTTTCACAATGGTGAAGTGTATTGTTTCCCACTTGAAGTAGGTCACATCACCATGAAGACGCGTTGGAGATCAAGTATATTTACGCAGATGGAGTCTCTTTCTAAGTACCTTCTCAGGAACGTTCCGTAATAACACGACCAACCCAATGCCGTACTTTGTTGACAGGTATTTTTTGATTAAGATGCCGAGTCAAAACCATGCCAAAAAATCTATCTTCGATCTGGAATTAAACGTTTTGCGACATGCTGACAATAGGCAACTATATTAATGTCTTTCTCTATTGATGAACTTTAATTTCAACCATGAGCCCATGGGTTTGTTGGGGTAAAAGTGTTGTGGGATTGGAACCTAACTATAGAAGCTGTCCGAGACAACAAAGTAGACTGTTATAAAAGTGCTTGACAGGCTGACGGTAAGATCTGAGAGACGGACTTGCAGGGCATGTAGTTCAGATTGTAGATACCGAGATTAACTTAGTCCTATTCACTTATTGGATCCGTTCAGTATTTTTGACAGACAAAACTGTGCCGTCTGCTGTTAGATCTTCTTGATGAAAGCGTATCAATCGTTTTTTTCTTGAAAATTTGAAAAGTACAGATAAGGTGTTGCGAAGAAATGCTCATGACTAGATGGCCAACGAAAAAGCAACATAGATACATGCTTTACGTGAAAGCTGCATATTATGAATGTTTAGAATTTGTCATTCGTGTATCTAGATATTCTTCCCATCTCGTATGTCGACATTAGTTCGTTTTGGGTTAATCTATATAAAAAAATCAAACAAGATTATTATGTCGCTTGTTTGAAATGTTCAAATTGCCTAACTTCGTCACAATGAGCGATAGTATTCCTGGTCTGTGGGTTTAGATATTTCAAACTCAATTTGATGTCAACGTCGAACGAAAAAGAAAAAAAAAAGTAAAGAGCTGACTTTCGTTACACATAATCTAATGACGTCCAAATAATAAATGTCTCCACAGTTCCATTCACGTCGCTCCTCAATGGGCGTGACCGTTTAGAAAATCACAATACTGCATACGTAAACCTTAGTCTTATTTGTGATCACACAAGAGTTATTGATTTAAATGACAAGATTAGAGAGTTTTGACAAATCACAAATGCTGCTCACGTAGACGCTAAACGTTAACCTTTTTGACCTTTAAGTCGATCATTTAGGTAAATGAAAAATGAGATTAGCAATAAATTTTACGTATGCGATATTTGTGACTGCCAAAATTCTCTAATATCCATTTATATCAACATCAATGTTTATTTATTATTTATTAATTACATTATAGCAAAAAGTGTCAAAAATGTTCTAGGTATCTGGCTTTGCATCACATTATTTCTAGTATTTCAACTTTCGAATTTGAAAATATCTACATAAATGAAACAGCTATCAAAAGATGCAAAATTATTCTGACAAGCAAAAGATTATTTTAATTAGAATCTTATGCAAAACAAAAAAATTAGACTCTTCTGGAAGACATTTTAATTTTTTAACATAGGACATTTGGCGATTTGTGTTGCTTAACGGTCGTACGATTTTACTTGTACAGGCAGCCGTTTTTTGACTAAACCACACCTTTTACAATACGCGCTATGGTGCTTTCAGAATTTCTGCCCATATTCTGTCGTGGTAGACATATATTAAAAATAGATTAGTTCTTAATACTGCTTATAAATAACTGTGGTGTTCCACGCTGGCGGTGTTTATGTCTGGCACTTGGTGCACAATAACATAGAATACAAAAAGTTGAAGTTCACTGTGCGTTGAAAAATTAAGGCTTACAGTAATGCGGTCATTAGCTCACTTCACATATCGTTACAGAAAATCTGAGATCAACTGAAAGTTCCAAAACAAATTTTTTGTGCACCTTCAGTTTGCTCCATACTCAGAGAGGCTTTTGTGATTTGCGACTCATATAAATTGAACGATAGGTTTCATTTACCATTCAATTCGGTTTTTTAATACCCAACAAATGTTTCGCTATATTAGCATCTATAGGGTGGGGGATATTGGATTTAATCTTCCCGTGAAGATGCTATTACAAAAACCGGTTTGGCGGGTGATCAAACTCTGTAGACATACAGTGGTCGGTGACTTGTCGTTGACTGCGTCTGTGATCCGGCCGTGTGAATTCCGTCTACATAGCGTAGCAGAATGTGCGGAATTTATGTGGTGGGAACTTGGAAATGGTTGTTTGCTACTACTGCACTATATGTAGTCGCTACGGCAAAGGATCCAAAATCACACCTATAACAACTATCACAATTTTTATATGGGTCGCAAGTTACGAAACATCCGTGTTTAGATGATTTAAAATAAAATATCTGTGCGTTCGGTATCCTGTAATCCTCAACCTTATTCCAGATGGCGCCGCGAAAGCTGAGGGAGGTGGCGGCGTAGGCGCAGGGGGCGGCCCAGCAACAGGTGGTGGACGTCTGTCCTCCTCCTCCAGCAGCTCGGACTCTGACAGCAGCAGTAGTAGCCTGTCAAGCAGCAGCAGTGATTCCAGCGACAGCGAAGCAGGTTAGCCAGATCATGGATACGAATGTTGTTTCGCGAGTAATGTATGATGGTATGACGCGCGCGATATGTCAAATATGCCTTACGGGCTGGTGGTGCCGTGGCGGGTTGATGAGGGGACGCGAAAGCGCTTTCACTGATGCTACTGTGTATTCATAACGATATCTGTTTTAGAGGGGATGGGATCTCGAATACGGCGATAATCCTGGCAAACGTATTGTATGGCGATGTCAGATGATTGTAGAGTACTGCATAAGACCCTCTAGAGTCCGGAATTTTTTGAATAAAGGTACCTTGTAATCCGACAAATTACAAATCAACAATCTATTTGAACTACGAATTGTAATTCCGTAATTCAGTAAATTAAACATCACAATGGATAGCTGATATTTTATTATAAAAATTACATCATCAGTGCTATAGAACTTACGAGAAATAATAACTAAACTTATTTAAGTTAGGAACTAATTATGATCAAACAAATGTACATATTGTTCTAGAAATATAAGTATTTCACAGGATATTACGAATAATCAAAAACTCAAAATACAAATATATACCAATCAATTTATTCATAATTTTTTTGTTCTAAGATGTTAAAGCGCGACAACAAAGCTTAGTCCCTTAGTCTGCTCAAAAGTAAAAGTTCGTTGTAGGAATGTATGCCACGACGACTTTTGAAACGATCTAGCCATCCCTTGCTAGCCACAGGGTGATCTTTTTTTATTATTACCATGTAAAAAAACTTAGCTTTCGTGGCCAACATGGGTCCCCAAATGGGCGCATGCCTTTTTTTCCTGAAGACAAAGCTTCTTCCATCTCTAGATGTTCAGCTTTCTTGAGTATCTTTTTTTTTCCTATCCCACAGTCATTAGTTGACAGGAAGGTTTTGATCTTCTCCTAGTTATTTTTAATGTCATAAATTATAGACCGAGCTACATCGTATTCACTTGCTAAACTGCTGAGGGTTTCATTATGATGTACGCGATTCAAAAATATCATTTTTTTCTTTGTCAGAGTTTTGTGCTTTCGTGTTTGGGCTTGTGGAGACATTACTAGGTATGAATGTGTAACAGAAAGGGTAAACAAACAACAATAAACGCTCGCTAGACCGTACACATATACAGTGAAATTCAAACAACAATACGCGTCGAGCACAATAGTAGTACCGTGTACAAGTGCCAACCTGTTCAAACATGCGTTATATAAGTGAAGATTTGTCTGATTACAGGGGGCGCCGTCATTTCATAATGTTAGACCGAAATTATTATTTTTTGAAATCTTCATATTTTATCCGACAAAATGCATTCTCGTTCGATTCCAATAAAATGAATCATTTTTAAAAAAATACAGCTTTATTTCTTACTGTGAATTTACTTATTGACTTCTCTGTTAGATTTTTATACAGAAGTTGTGGTTTTCTGACTGTTTATTAATAGAAATATTCGTTGTAAAAAAATATATAATTTTAACATTTTGGTAGCATCATATGTGAAATAGCCTTCGTTTGGCCTGAGCATGGCGGATTGTTTGGCAAATATAATACAATAAAACAATTAGAAAACTATTTTGTTTTTAAAAATGTACATTGGTGTGGATAATAACCAAAGACCAAATTGTAAATATTCCATCAATGCTTGCGATGATTTGCACAATATTTCACATTATATTTTTCTCTATAATTTTCAATTAATAATTGAAAATGTTTCCGTTTTATAACTTTCTTAGATGACATATGACAATAAGTTCCGTTTTAAACATAGATTTGGTTACAATAAATAATAATTGTTTCTGTTTAGGAACGAACACATTTAACTTCTATGAAGTTACTTATTGTAGTATCTAAAGATATTCGTTTACGATCTCTTCATCTTAGTTGTTTTTATGTATTTGTCAGATTAGTGAGACAGATGCATCGACTGATTTTTGGAAATATTTTTTTGGAAAACATATAGATGACTGTAAGCAAGTTAAATGTTTCAAAATGAAACTCCTAAAATCTATAGTATACATCGAAAATTATTTTTTTATTAGTCAAACAGTTCTCCATAGTTGATAGGGCACCATCAGTTACCGGCAATAAACACCGAGATTGGTGTTGCATTTTAATCAAATCAGAAAGGACCTTAGTGCCATGCTTTAATCAATTTTGAATAATACTATTATTTTTATATAATTTGTTTCGTAGCGGAATATTCTCGACGAAGTACGACGGGTGCAGACGTGGTTTGTCCATCAGTCTCAAATTGTTTTTAAATGTTATTTATATTTCCCTAATTGTGTACAGACATAAAACAAAATCTCGTCTGCAGCCCCGAAATCGAGTGTTGTGGTTAGTGTTGGAAGACTTAGTAATTTATATACATATTATACATAATCGGTCTTGTACATAGTGATTTTTTTAATGAGCACGTAGTTTGGTATGACGAACGTACCAAGAAAAGGACTGTATTTTTATTTTCAAAGAATTTGTTTTGTTTTTATTAAAATATCGAATATATTCTATATTTACATGTCAGGCATGTGGCCCTTAAGAAAATAATTTTTTGGACGGGCATTAGACTTCCCAGAGAAAATATAATATAAGATAATTCAGTCAATTGTTTCTCCTTCTATACGTCGTTATTAACGCGATCTATCAATTTCAGTGCTTTACTGCGAAATTACTTTCTTTACCTGTTTTACTGGAAAAATCACTTGTGACTAACTAGACACTTTAATTTATATTGATTGTTCATTTTAGCAGTTGCCTTGTAGTTCTCCTGTGTATATCACAAAAAATAATCACTCCAAATACACAGTCTAGTGATTTATTAACTGCAAGATTGATTTTAGTCATTATTTACCCCGAAACTTATGCGGTATTTTTTTATCTGTCGCGCTTATTTTGGATAATAAGTATGCTTTAAGCAAGTTCAGTTGAAAATGATTTACCAACGTTTCTGGAACGCTGTTTCACAGTTTCAAAATAGTATAAAGGAGAGCGAAATTGAGTTTTAAGAAAATCCTTTAAATGGTTTGATCTCTGGGAGTATCTTGTTATTCGAGAGCCGAAAACGAAATCTTTTCATATTCAATGGATCTGCAAACGGCAATAATTATTATTTTTATATGTAAACAACAGGGAAGCCACCTCGATTTTTCTGACAGTCAAAATTGTGTAAAAAAAATTAAGTCAACAATAGACGAAATGATGATTTACTTGGAAAATGTAAACCACAAGACCATATAAGTATACATTTAATTGCTGATGGAATGACTACATTAAAATGACGGAAGACTAGTGTCGTGTAGTTCTTAGATAAAAATCTGTAGAAATTATTATTATTATGACATTTCACGTGTTGTCAAATATGTAACGATTTCGATCTCGGCTCTTGAAAATCGGTGCCTCTGACTGCGTTTCGGTGCATGCCACACTGCCAGGTGTCTTCTCTAGTATTTAGTTGGGTGGTATCGAACAAAAGTGTCCGGTATGGGACATTTTTGACCGACGAGGCCCAAAGCCTTGAGTGCATTACTATATGTGTGTGGGGCCTAGAACTACAACGACGCGCGGACCAACCATACAGGCCGACCTTGGACCTCTCTCTATATCTTTCTCTCATTCCCTCTCATAATTTAGTTATTATGTCTCGCTATCATGAAAGGAGGCGATATACGTTAAGGTGAACGTACAGATGCAGACAATGTGTGAGTGGCGGCACCTTTTAGCAATTATCCGAAATAGTTTTACTTTTTTGATACTTTGTAAGGGGTACAGTGTTCACACGGTTTGATACAGTTATGTAAAATAAGTGGTCTTATGTCTTGCAGTATTCGCATGTGTGACATCCAGATTGATTTACCACATTATTGAGATTTACAAGAAATACAAAACTATTATTTTATAAGCACCAATATGACGAACTACTTTTTCTGGTAACACACATGCGCCAATTAAGAGGAGTACGTAAGAAATACTGAAAACAATTAATAATTAATAATTTAACGCATTGATACTTTTTATGACCACTTGTGATTTCCATACTGAAATTGGCTCTGTTTAAACATTCCTTTATAACTGATAATTGCTTTTTTGTGCTTCCTGATTACATTAAAAGCTCGCAAACGATATTTACTGTGAACACTGAGAAATCTATAAAAAGTGAATGTCAAGGTACTGTATGGTTTTGAAAAAATGGGTCAGTACAGTTGAGGAAAATATGGCTTTCACCCACATTGTTTGCACTCTGGGCAAAATTATCGACAGTATTTGTTAAATCGGAGCAAAAATGACAGACATGCTTTGGTTTCTGCCACTGTAAGCAGGCGAATGTTATAATGAAATTGGCCAGTTCTCTTTACTGTATTGTACTATAAGTACATTATGTCCACTTTCCTCTATAAGTCTGACATAGTAGCAGAAAACTTGAAGGAATTGTTCTTTATACATAACAGGAAAGAAAAGTATCTCATATCAAGATAACTTTTATTGTGATGTAAAATGTAAATAATCTATTGAATTGTGAGCTTAAAGTTGATAAAGTGTGTAACATCATCGTGAACATAACTTTTTGGTGTTTAATTCATTTTATATAGTGCGATAAGTTTAACATTTCCTTTTCGTTATAGTATGGTTATACATACTTTCCACTTAAAACGATTAGTTTCTTTTTGCACTGTATCCGTTCACCTTTTATATATATTTTGTTTTTATGTATCCTTAATAATTTTAATATATAAATATATTGTCATTCTTTTTCTCTCTGACGTTTCTTTATTTCTTTGGGGGGAATTGGGAGTATTTTTACTGTGTAAATAAGACAAAGAGTTGATAGTAAAAACAATGTAAATACGTGAGCTTAAACGTTCACCTTACGTAACTTGCCTCTAGTATATAGCAGTGTTATGCAGATATTATTTACCCCTTTATTTGTACATTTATTTGAAAATGCAATGAAGAAATTGTATGCATTAACACTCATGTCGAAAGTGAAGTTTACTATTAAATTTAATACATAAAAGTAGAACGTTGTTTTTGTGGTTATGTCCCGCATTCACACGAAAGCACTCAAGGTAGTCATTTAGTTCAATAAAACAACAAAAATGGGCGATATATTTTGTAGGTGGCACCAATACGCGACAATCCAAGAAGAAGACAAACAAAAAGTCACCAAACCCGGCATTGGGGAATACGTCAACGGTAAGTAACCATACCTTTGAAGATTAATAGTGGTAAGCACTGGGCGAGGAAGTATTGTAATCCCGAAAAATTTCGAAAATGATACATATTTTTTGGATGCTATATGAAAGGTACATCATGTTATTTCCTGCCCTGTCTGTCTGTCCGCTAAATTTGGCCCGTCTATAGCGGAAAATACTCGTCTCATTTGGATGAAGTTATTACACAAGGTTACTACTATATAAATTTGGCTCAAACTTCGTTTTCAGGGGGATCCTGATCATTAAAAAAATAGGGGTAGAAATTTGGGGTAAGGAGGTAATTTTTTGATGTCAGTTAATATACCCTTCCAACCCAGATAAATAAGAATGATGGAGAAATGTTTTCATATGCGTCTTCTGCTATCTGGGCTCGACCTAACGATCTGCTCGTACTGTGGAGGTGCTTCGGTGGGAACTGCCGCATCTGTGTGGAAAGGGGCAACGTTGACAGATGGACGGTAATTACCTGTACAGCAGGGAGTGTCCATGGACTAATTGTATGGGCCTGTTTGACTGACTTGATCGGTTTAATTTTTCTATTGTACTACTTTTTCTCTCAGAGGGTTTAACTAATGCTGAACTTGGTCCTTTATCTACTACAATCTACTTGACGCCAATTTTTTTGTTCACCTTTTATAGTACTGACTCAAGAATATTTTTTAAAGTGTGATCCTCTAGCTGGGAAACTAATCTATGTTCATTTTCGATCCAATGAGCCGCTTTATACTGCATTCGATCTCGAATGGGAAATATTGCATTTTTTTTTCTTCATAATGACGTGCGCAAGGCCCTACGATAAAAACTACTCAAAGCCAAAAATTGTTCGAAAAAAATCACCATTTGTTTAAATACAAATTTGCTACGTTTGAATTTGATTAGAAGTGAACTGAATAAAAGGAACTTTTATAAGTTTCCTATCAAGCTGATTGTGAAAACAATAATTGTAGTACAGAATATGCAACTAAAGAAGACTTACTAAGGTCTAGTTTTGCTTACACGATATTGACATATTCGACCGGGGCAAAAAAGAGCCAAGCGTGTAACGCTTTTGATATATGAAAGCACTCATGGATAAAAACATCTAATGGGAATATTTTTTTCTAACGGAGTCGCCTTAAATTTCAAATACGAAACCAAAAAGTGAAAAAATAGGATTTGCAGATGACACCACCATCACCCATAAAGCCAGAACTTGGACAACAATTATGACTTAGTACAGATAACAGACTAGTTCGATAATCAATTATTAACTATTAATTATAAAAAACCTACTTTATTCCAGTCATTTCTTAAATCTCCAAAATGAATGTATATATCACGTAAACTAAATCATAAATATCTCGGAATTGTTGTAGACTGCCATCTTCGTTGAGATGAACATATCCAATACATTAAGAAGAAACTTTCTAGTATATAAATTCAGATACTCAATTAAAAAGTTTATATCAAACATTAGTTGAATGCCATATAATCTATGGAATTATTATCTGGGGATCCACAAATAATACAAAAACAATTCATAATAAACCACTATATCCCTCCAAATCACTGTTTATAGAATCAAACCTTTTAGGTATAAAAAAAATTTATTTTGGTATAATGTTATCCTAGAATCCATAAAAACAAACATTCGGCCATTTATAAAAAATATGAATATGATACGAGGGATGTCTTAAAAGTTTTGAATATGGAAATAAAACAACACGGTAGGTAGCTTTAAATGACTTTATTGTTTTTCGAAGTATTCTCCACGAAGATTAAAACACATCTGCATGCGCTCTAACCAATTTTCGAAGCACTTATTCCACTCGTTTGCTGGCAGATCCAAAACGGCATTTTTGAATCCGTCAACTGCTTCTTCTGGTGACTGGAACCTTTGACCACGCAGTCTGTTTTTAATTTTCGGGAAAGTAAAGAAATCGTTAGGACTTAGAGCGGGACTATATGGAGGATGGACCAATAATTCCACGTTGTCTTCCGTTAAATACTGCCTTGTTTTTTGGGCTGTGTGCGAGCTTGCATTGTCTTGGTGGAGGATGATTATTCTTTCGGGGTTGATTTTTCGAAGCTCGGTGATGACTTTTGGCAAATAAATGGTGATATACCAATCCACAGTAACAGTTCTTTGGTCATTAAGAGGAATTGTTGCAATATGACCCGCTTTTGACACAAATGCCGCGACCATATTTTTCGAAACACTTCGAGAACGGATGACTTTTGTTGGCTTTTCTTTACCTTAGAACACCCAAACAGCCGACTGTCGTTTATTTTCTGGTTCATAACAGTAAATCCAAGATTCATCACCACTAGCAATGCTGTACACATTTTTTGAGTCTCCGGAATTGAAACGGTCAAGCGTTTTTTGACACCAATTAACCCTGGCTGCTTTCTGCTTTTCAGTCAACAGGTGGGGTATCCAACGAGAAACTAATTTTCTTACTCCTAATTCTTCATGTAAATTTTTGTGAATTGAGGTCTTTGAGATCTTCAAGGACGCCTCAATCTCGCGATATGTCACATGTCTATCTTCAATGATGAGTTTGCGCACAGCATCGACGTTTTCCAGGGTGACTCCCGTTTTTGGCGCACCCACCCTGGGATCGTCGCTAAGACTCACCCGTCCACGTTTGAATTCTCCATACCAACGGGAAATTGTCGACTGATGTGGCGCTTCGTTGCCGAAAACAGACAGTAACTCAGCAAGGCATTCTTGTTGCGATAATTGTCTCCGAGAGTTGTGATAAATTATGGCACGAAAATGTTGGTTCCATTTTTCTAATGACTTGGTGACACTTAAAAATTCACTGTAGTGAGATCACTGCACGTATTTTTTTTTTATTCTTTTTTTTATTCAAAGTTCATTCAATTTCAAAAACCAGTATAACTTACAAATTAAAAACAACCTTCTTGCTACCCTGAATAACCAAGATTGCAACAGAAATCTGAGCAAAGATACTAGCATCAGATCTAGAACCAGCAAGTAACGGTATATGAATTGTGAAAATTCTGTATACTTTCGTAAAGGGTAAATGTCTGGATCTTGTCGTCACAAATCCTAAATTACGTGTCTGCATAAACAAATCTAAAATTCATAACAATAGTACAGAAGCATACTAAAAACACTCAGAAGTGTAAATATAGAGTACATAAAATATGAATATCTGAAATATGATAATAGAGGGATATTTCGAGTAAGGTCAAACTATGTTGTTTAAACAATAAAAATTTTGCGTAAAGGTTAAGCAGAGAAACAAGAGTATTACAATTTACTACAAAAGAATTTACTACAAAATAATGGACACCTAAGCTATAAGCTTGTGTGTGTCATACAATATACAAATTCTATGCATGGCTAATGGTCATAAGGTATATTATGAGCAAATGTATATAAAAAAAGAAATAAAAAAAAAAACATTAGATAGAAACGAAATTACTGAGTTGAGTCAAGCTACCGTCGATGCAAGCATGTCAAAGTTATTTAAGATGAACTTCTTAATTCTTTTTTTGAAACTATACTTCGAGAGGATTTTATATTCTAGGGGTAATTTATTATACAACCTAATACCATCAAACTTTATGCATTTTTGGCAAACAGATTTATTCACTCTGGTATAGGTGTAACTTATATTTATTTTAGTTCTTGTTTTATAAGCGTGGCTGGTTGGAACATTGTTTCGGGAGTGCACAAATTTTAGAGCAGCAAAAATATATAAACCTCTTAACATTCAAAAGATCATTTTCAATGTAAACAAATCTGCAACTTGACCTACATGGGATACGAAAAATAGTCCTGGCAATATAATTTTGCGTGGTTTGTAGTATTTTTAAAGTACTAGTGTATGCGGCTCCCCAAATACTTATCCCGTAAGTTAGTAGAGACCCCACAAACGAGTTATATATTGAGAGAAGACTCTTTCTGCTTAAAATATTCCTAAGAATGAAAAACTTATGGATAATTCTCCTTAGTTTCGATGCCAAAAGCTCGGCATGACTGCCATTTTAAATTACTGTCAACAATGATTCCTAAGTATCTAATAACTTCAACTCTTTCGACAGTGTCAGCACTATCATTTATAATTAATGTTCGGTGGTGTAATGGCATGCCTGCTTTGGTTGGAGAAAACGTTACATACTTAGTTTTAGAGATATTAAGTTTAAGTAAATTGTTATCCAACCAGCATTTGACTTTATTTAATGACAACTCGGCATTCCGTATTGCGTCATCCCATGAATGACCAGTGCAAACTAAAACAGTATCGTCTGCATATGATATCATCTTACAGTTGAAATTACATCGAAGTAGTTCATTTATGTATATGAGGAACAGTGTTGGTCCCAAAACCGTCCCCTGAGGCACACCTATTTTGATCTTTTGAATGTTGCTTAAATCTGACCCTACCTTAACTTGCTGTAATCGATCAGCCAAATAGTTCTCAAATAAGTTCAGAACTCCACTACGCACTCCAACGCTTTCTAGTTTCTTTAACAAAAAAATGGAAGAGATACTGAATCGAAAGCCTTTTGAAGATCTAGAAAAACTGCAACAGTCTTATTTCCATCTTGAAAATTTTCAAGCACTTGTCCTGTAAGTTCTTGTAGAGATTGGTCTGTATTGCAATTTTTGCGGAACCCAAATTGACAGTTCGATATTATGTCATATTTATCAAGAAAAGAACAAAGTCTGTTATTCAAACACTTCTCAAAAATCTTCCCAAATACATTGATAACTGAAATAGGTCTATAATTGAACATATTGTCTTTACTTCCAGATTTAAATATTGGTGTCACTATGCTTTCTTTAAATTGGCGAGGAATTACTGAGGATTTGAAACAGAGGTTGATAATGTGAGTTATAGGGTGACTGATATACTTCATGATCATCTTGATAGTTTTAGTGTGTAAGCCATCTTTTCCGGGTGCGCTATTATTTTTCAGATTACAAACTATTTGTTGTAACTCTATGTTATCCACTGGAGTTAGAAACATAGAGTGAGCAATGTTGACGACATGAGGATCTGATGTATCAAGAATTGAGTTTTGATAAATCTGACTTGTTATTTGCTCACCTATATCAACAAAATATTTATTAAAAACACAGGCTATATCAGTGGGAGCGTCTAGCTGCTGATTATTGTGATTAATTGATTTTATGTCATTTTTTTTATTTTGCCAGCATTAGTTACCTCATTAATAACATCCCAGCTCTTCCTATAGTTATTACCAGCTAAAATGAGTTTTTGTGTATAACTGATTTTTAGAGATCTTAATAAGATTAGTTACTCTGTTTCTGTAGGAGATATAGGACTGTCTCAATATCAAATTATCATTATCTTTCGTCAAACTCTGTTTCAACTCATCCCTCTTCTTGATCGAAGTAAGAATACCGTCAGTCATCCACGGCTTGCGTTTTCTGGTCTTACTATTTATTTTTAAATAATAAGTTGAATGATCTATGCCTTTATATAATTCATTATAGAAGTTATCAGTTGCTTTTTGGACATCACTCTCTGAAAAAACACTGCCCCAAGTCACCACTTGTAAATAATCTGTCAACTTTTTCTCATCAATTTTCTTAAATTCATAGCTGTTTTTATTAATGATACAATTACTTCCTTTCAAATACCCAAAATTGAACAAAACAGGATAATGATCGGTCATACAATTTTGCAAAAGTATTGGTTTACACTCAATTGCTGTTTCAGAGACCTTAAATCTGTTTGCCTTCAAAAATATGTGGTCGATAATCGTAGATGAGTTAGAATCTACCCTAGTAGGTGTATTAATCTGAGATATGTACCCGTTCTGTTGCAACATTGTTGTGAAACTTTGAATTTAAGTTTACTAAAGATTGAGGTTAAGATTCAGTACTGACGTTCGATCCGCGCGGCCTACTGTGTTTCTATATGCAAAACTTAAAAGACATCCCTCGTACTAGAAATAAAAATTAACAAATATGTTATTGCAACACAAAAAAAAATAGATATAATGTTGAAATCTTCTATGTCCTTGGGTCAAAAATTATATCATAACTTGCCAAAATATATTAGAAAAAACCGAATATCATTATTAAAAATAGATTTATACGAATGGCTTTTGAAAAACATGACGTAATTTATTAAAAAATAACCTATCTTTTCATAATTGCTAGGCTACGATGCAAAATTAATGTACACATTTATATATTATAGTCTTTTTTTCTTCAGTCGTACCAGTTTACTATAACTGCTATGTTATGTGTTAGCATGGTGTCTATATACAAGGATATTTTCCTTTAGTGGCATATTTTGTTCACAATTTGTAATTGATGTGAATACATTCTTATTATTATTATTGAAAAGATGGGAAGTATCTTCAGCTAAACTCATTACCAAAGAATTCATAGTTATCAGTAGAAGTGCTACTCCATCAAGAAAACAGATTCTGCCGCGGTGGCTGAGATGATACCTCCGGTGGCTGAAATGCTGCCCTGCCGGGATGGGATCACCCATTCATTACCTGCGGTAATAGTCCGGGAAGTATCGCTGCATTTGCATTTGTTGGCGTTGGATGTGTACAGAGCGATTCACTATAAGTTGGTGCTGCGTGCCTGAATGCAAATAAAAAAAAAATTGTGGCCTTGCTAATGATGTTACGCAAGTATTGCTATCCCAGCATATTTGGAATCCGATTTTTTCGTAATGGAGCTCAGGTCGAGGTGTAATTGACGAAAGAATGATTCATAAATGTAATGAGTGTCAAAAACGCGGTATCACAAAAATGTGATGTGTAGTTTTACTTCTAATTTCCAAAATAACCCTATATCAATTTGGAGGCTTCGTTAAATATGTTACGGAAATTGAGGATTTACAAAGAACTTTGTGGAGCTGGCTTGTGTAGACAACGTAGGAAAACGACTGAAAACAAATCTTGGGCATCAGTTTCACTCGCACTTGTGAACAGTTCTCTGCTGATCATTTTCAAATCAAAGATCTCAACAAATAAAGCGAATGTTAAATTTGGAACGCTAACTCGTCTATAGGTTTATCGAAATGAGGCCGAATCAAATGCCATCTGTTACCAGAATCGACCACTGCGAAGGTGAAAATAATTCGCAGTGGTCGCTTCTGGTCACAGACCTTATACTTTGGTTAGAGGATAGAGGCTGAGCTTTCGTTCATTGTCTTGCCGGAGCCCAAGCCTACACCATGCTGAGGAATAGCCAAATAGCACGAAACAGCTGTCCATGGTTGGCCGTCTGTGGTCAGACGAACGAAAGCTATATTACTAGTTTGATGTATAGATCTGTTTCGGAAAGTTACTACACCTCCTGCACTAGCATTCATACCCCATCCTTTGTAGTTTATAGAAGTCTCACATTTGTTTTTTACTTAGCTCAGCTCCTTCATATCCAATTTCAATCTTGTGACCATACATTATAGTCGACATGTTTACAAAATCTGCACACTGGTTACTCAGGTTACGTATTGACGAAGAAAATAATACGACAGATAAATCATCGCTCGTCAGTAACGAAGTGGCCAAAAACCATTTTTCAACTCGCATTTTTTTTAGGCAAAGGTTATTTGTCATCCATTGTCCATTCCATAGAAGCAGTAATGGCATGAATCACTCTGCATAAATACAATTACTCGATGTCATTATAATAACACTTTTGAAAACCTATTCCGTACGTGCGACAAAGTACGATTGCACTACCCTGTATAAAGCAATGAAAAAAGTGCGGAAAGGATACGAGTTCTTACATAAATGTCGGCATCTTGAGATTAGATCAAATGCTTTTTCGTGAATGACTCTTCTACTGGGAACTTTGTATTCTTCGATTTCTGTAGAGAAAAACATGTATTATCTTACCATAAGGAAACTATCCAATCAAAAGTTCCTACCAACATGGGACATGAGGTATATCAAGTGTTTGACTGTGCATTGCTACAATTTTTATGGGGCCGCACAATACTGTACATCTTAAATAATGACAAATACTAATCGTCAAAAAACGTTCGATCCCGCCAAGGTGTAGAAAACTATTCATTATACACTTCTCAGGTATTTTTATGGTTTCTAGCCGAAAATCTGGAGATATGAGCTTACCTGGATATATACGTTTGTATTTCGTTTGCGTATATCGGTGTCATCATCATTGGAATTGGTTCGGTCGTCGATAACCAGTAACTGAAATCGCTATTATGAACATCGTTTCCATACATCTTTCACATCGCAAAACATATATGGCATGGTGTTGAACTTCGTAAGATAACTGCCAGGCCTTTGTTTTCTTTGCTTTTACTAAGCGCGCGCTTTACCCAACAGCCGCTAAACCAGCAAAGCAAACAACAGTCCACCACATCAGGTGCAGCAGCACAACAGCAGTCGACACCAGTGACAACCGCCTCCCAGCCTAACGGGCCGCCCCCCGCATTGGCGCCGTCCGTCGCACCGGCCGTAGGGGCCTCGGCGGCGGGCGGCAAACCAGGAATGGGAGCGGTCGCGGGCGTGAACGTGGGTGCGGCACAACTGAAAAAGGACAAGGTGACGCCGCCTCCAGCGTCGCCCGTGCAGCCTCCGGCGGCGGTACCCGTCGCGGGAGCGGCCGCGGCAATAGTCGCGCCCGGACAAGGCGTCGTCCCGCCAACCACGGTACGTATATGCGTATATCATTAGTGTCTAACAAAAATTCTGTTCATTTATGGTTAGTAGTAGTAGGATGGATTCATTTAGGAGTCTTGGCTACATAGAAATATACAGAGAAATTCAAATATCACTGAAGAGGTGATGCGTACCGTAGAATAACACCTGATTATCTAGTAGTACTTCAAAATTCACCAAATCGACAAATGACACATAATTCTGACGGATACGTCAATGCCAGATAGACAGCCGTATTTTGTTTTGGTTTTTTTGTACGCTACAGGTTCATTTTGTACTTGCTAACCACTTTTTTATTTAGAATACTTTATTTACACACAAAAAAAGAACGCTACAAACAAGTTTTACTAGATTTACACCCGTTTCATTATTGCCAACGTTACACTAATACTAATACAAAGATGTCACTTGATGATCAGCTGTTCGCCTCGGTAGATGTCGAAACGTGATGGATACACGTGAAATTGGGTTTAGGCAAGGTGGTGCTTCCTATCTCTTCCCAACATACGTATGGCACGCTTCTCACTCTTGCACACTACGAAGTCGGTGGTACCTCGATTTCTCTGTATGCACCTATAAATAAAAAAGAAATTCTTTATATACGTCACTGCCAACCCAAATTTAAGTAAGAAGCATAACGTATACAGGGTGGCGCATCGAGAACGAAACAGACGCATTTTCTGGCAGCTCAGTTTTCTTTTGGAAAAACGCTCAGCCCCGTCGATTTTGTTTTCGAGGGGGACACAAGTTTGGCAAAAAATCACGTTAACACGTGCAGCCCCCTGGGCGGGGGTGACACCAACCCTAAGATCTTAAATGGAAAGGGGGGTCGAGTGATACCTTGTTTTAAACGTCTTTCAATTCCCTTTATAATGATGTAAAATACATTCTAACCCCAGAATTTATCATGAGGTTCATACACAGCAGCCACAAAAATTAAATGTTTGGGCTGTTATTTTTGGCGATCATTTAGTTGGTCTTTTTTTCTTACCTGGAAATTTGACCGGTGAAATGTATTTGAATTTACTGGAAGACGCCATAGATCCCGCATTAACAGCCATAATTGGAAATCAGAATAATCTGCGGTACATTGCGAATAGGTTGATGTTCCAAAACATGATGGTGCCCCACCATATTACGCATTACGTGTTCGACAATATTTAGATCAGACGTTTCCAGATCGATGGATTGGTAGGAGAGGTGCCATTGAATGGCCCCCAAGATCGCCAGATTTATCACCTTTGGATTTCTTTATATGTGGGGTCATTTAAAAAGCAAAATCTATGCTACTCAGCCAACATCATTAGAAGACCTGCGACAAGGAATTGTGAATGAGTGCCTTCAAATTACTCCTCAAATATTGCAAAATGTGCAGCAACGTTTTGAGCAAAATCTTTATTATTGCATGGAGAGTCATGGTGGCCATTTCCAACATCTAGTTGCCTAACGGGTCAGTTCATTCTTCATTTTTAAATTACTTTGCTGCCAAATGTATTGATCTCCACTAATGATGATGTATTAGTTTTATTTAAGCTTTAAATCAATAAATCTTCAAAATTACTGAACTGAAGTAGATTAATTTTATATCATTGTCAAGGGAATTGAAATACCTTTAAAATAGGGTATCACTCGACCCCCCTTTCCATTTAAGATTTTGGGGGTGGTGTCACCCCCGCTTAGGGGGCTGCACGTGCTAACGTGATTTTTTGCCAAACTTATGTCCCCCTCGAAAACAAAATCGACGGGTCTGAGCGTTTTTAAAAAAAAAGCTGAGCGTTATGCGGTTTCGATTTTACAATTTCTCCCTAACAACTTTGTGTAATTTATCCACAGGTACCGCAGCTGCCAAAACCGGTAGTCTCGCTGCCCGCCCCTTCACCGGACAAGCCGAAACCCGCCCAATCGCAGCACGTCATCTCGCCGATGGCTCAGTACACCGACCCACTGGAACAGTCGCTGGCAAGCCTGGAGCGGGACATAAAGCAAGGCGACCAATTGGACGCAGTCGGCGGGGGAGGGGTCACGGTCGCCGGTCTGGCGTCGCAAATGTCCAATCCGGTGGTAACGCACGCCCAGCAGGGCGTAGTGGGCGGACCCATGCCCGGGATGGGCATGATGCAGCCGAGCATCACGATAGGTAAGTACTGAGCTGCTTTAGCGACTGAGATACTTTTCCAAAAGCCGACAAGGGCGGAAAATGCACTTTTCGCAAGTGTTATGTATGAGTAGGACGGGTGCGGAAAAGTGCTACTTTCTGCACGCAGATGCGTGTTGAAAGTGAATACTTTCCGCACACTGGTAGAAAAATACTTTTCCCTATAAAATCTAATACATAGAAAATGAAAATTTGTTAAGAATATAATCACCCTGCCGTCTACAAAAATTGTCCGTTTAGATGCTCGATTAGAGGAATGCGCTAAGTAATTATCATAATTTTTTCTATTTGCAGCAACAAACCTGATGCCGCCGAACTCGATTTTGCATCAGAGCCTGCACAACTCCCTCGACCAGGTCGGGGGCGGCGTCGGTTTGCCACCCCTCTCCGAGCCGGGCCTCGTGCAGCAGCCACCGACGAGCGTGGGTCCGGTGACGTCAGTGCCGCCCCACCTGTCGTTGCCCCCGATCACGACGGCGACGACCAACAACGGCTTCAGCGGACCTCCCCCGGGCGCGGCGGCGGCAGGACTCGCCGCCCTCAAGCACGACTTTGAACTGGGGGCGGCCGCCAACAACAACAACGGGATTTCGCAACTGCCTATGGACATCAGCTCGATGTTCGACCCTCTGCCCCCGCATCTGGGAGGCGGCGTGCAACCGCCCGGCGCCGGGGGCGGCATGATTCCCAAGATGGACGGCATGCAGCATCACATGAAGCCTGATGAGGGCATCGCGGCGTTGCTCAACGATAAAAAAGGTGAGAAAGATGGTTCAATTTACCTGTAAAAGGAAATAAATTTGGATATTTAAATTCGTTAACGTCACGTTAAAGTAGGGTTGCCTATCGACATCTTTCCAATGACGTCTCAACAAACATGTGTTAACAATGGTAAAATGAATTATTGATAGTGGTATTAAGTTGGCTACATATTAAAAGGACACGGTCAGGACTCCATGATCTTATGGTCAAATCAGACCACATATGTATTGAATACTAACTTACGTTTCAACTACTACAGTGATCTCTTTTTCAAGGTACAATATGCTTTTGTAACTTTTTATATATATATATATATATATATAACGAACATAATTTAATTGATGACATGAATGCGTGGAAAGTACAGAGTCGATCTGCTAGATATCATTTTTATATTATGTTAATGAACTTAGATATCTTCAGCATAGAATTAAAAATACGATAGTGGAGGGAAGATTAGTAGTAGTGGTGGTGGCCCAGCAAGAAGGCAAACTTTGACGATTCTTGTCGCACCTGTTTCACATTCGGTGAGATCAACAGTTATTGCATTTTTTCAGGTTCCATGGATCAGAAGCCCCCTGGTCCCGGATTTCCATCATTCAAGACTGGCAAACCGGAACATAACGTGAAAAACGCGAGTAGCTGGTCGAGCTTAGCCAAAAGTAGATCTCCACCAAACAACTCTGTCGCTGGTGCCGTCGGAGGAGGTAGTAATAAACAACAGGTGGGTGTATAGTATTTTACCACTGGTATTATACATTTTAAGCGTCATAAGTTGTGTAAATGACATCGTTACCTAGGTATTGCCCATTTATCGACGGAACAGCATGTTTTTTAACCAATTTTGCGTGCTATATCAAGTTACATACAGCAACAACGAGCTATTGTTTCCATTTAAAGTAGCATACATGCCCTACTGAACCTGGACAATGGTTTTGCCACATTGTCGGTTGTATTTTACTCCGCATTTGGGGCGATACTAGCATTCTTGCGGCCATTGTACAGGTCGAATCATCGTAGAGGTCCGTTAAACGTCGAAAATCTCGGAACGCATGTGAGCTGACTTTTGAGATTTTTAGCGCAGTGCGTTCAAAATGAACATGTATTGTGCATTCAACAAAAACGCTCAAGTGTTTTTTAATTCTCCTTAAATTAGGTATATACATGCTTTCTAGTTCACAGCCGAATATCTTTAAATTGTTAGTTCTCAATAGAATCAGGGAGACACGTAAATTTTCAGACCATTATAAATTATTGAGTAACTGTTTCAAATTTAGATTTGCTTTTAAAAATAAGAGTTGCTGTTTCTGAAATAAACATATCAGTCATTATTTTAAAATTTAGAAATAAAGGTAAAAACCTAAGGCTACTCCACTATCATGCTTATTTTCAAGCCTTATAAATAATAGAAATGATGATTTCTGTAATATTGTAGATGATGGACAGCTTTAAAGCTTTCCAAAACAAGGCTAAGGAAAAAGCCGACCGAGAAAAGCAACGATTAGAGACCTTGGAATTGAAGAGGCAACAACGAGAGCAGGCGGAAAGAGAAAGAGTTAGGGCTGAGAATGAAAGGAGAAGAGAGAGGGAGGAGGAGGATGCGTTGGAAAAAGCAAGGTATGTAATAAATCGCATGATTATGTTTTTCAAAATCGCAATCCAAGGTTACGAGTGCATCTAGCGAGGTAAAGTGACATGCAACTATGAGTGTATGTCATCAATGATTTCATTGTATTGATGTTTATTCAAGGATATTCTGCTTTTAATTAGTGTGAATTAATTAATATTGTATTATTTAAGAAACTTAATTATGGATATCCAAAAAACGCATCGTATATTTAAGGAGCCTTAAACGTTTTAATTTTTGAAATGACTATGAAGTTCGCCAATTTTGGCCTAACAGACAAGGTTAGAAATCGCTCTAAAATTAAGTTATTTCAAAATACTCTTCGGAGTCTTGTAGAGCATGGTTTTTAATTCAGATACTTGACGACCTCAAGAATTATAATTTTTAACTGAGTTTTAAGCATTGAATATACCCATTCTTAGGGCTTATAACTCAAAAATGGTCAGCTTTAGAAAAAAGTTGATGGAAGCCTTCTTTGTTTTAAAAAGCAATTAAATTATTAAAATTATAATTTTTGAGATCTTTAGGTATCTAAACCAAAGTTAAAACCTTGCTCTACAAGACATTGAAAAGTATTTTGAGATTAGTATACTTTAAAGCTATTTGAATCTTGTTCTGCAAGCCAAAATCGGCGAACTTTTGGTGTTCACAGACTGTACTCTAGTCTTATAAACACTGTCTCAGCCCATAGTTGTTGTTACAGTGCGTTGTCGAGGATTAATGCAGCTTTTCCTTTTATTTGCAGGAAAGCTGTAGCTGAGCAGCAACAGCAACCGATCTCATCACAGAGGGTGGAGGAATTGAGGTCGTCGCCGGGAGAGGGTAGTACGTCTCCAAGTTCATTGAGTTCCGGATCAGAACGGATATCGGAACGAGAGAGGCAAAGGCTGCAAGAACAGGAGAGAAGAAGACGAGAAGTTGTAAGTATAATCCCTACTATCATAAATCAGAAAGTGTGGATGTTTGTTCCTGAATGACGCCAAAGCGGCTAAACGTATCTTGATGAAATTTGGTACAGAGATAGTTTTTAGCCCGAAATAGCACCTAGACAACTTTTTATTGCGGGAAATAATTTTGAAATACCTATTTCTCTGACTGTAATTGATAAATGGAATTTGAAGTGAGGTATCTGGCACGGAAGCGCTCACTCGCTGATCCGACCGAAATGAGTAAGGCTTTGTGCATTTACTGCAGTTCGACATTTGTTTTCGAGTATTAGATTTGTTTGGTTGAGCCCCAAAGCTTCTCCTCTGAACAAGCCAGTGCAGTACTGTATTTGATATTGCAATTTATCCAGAACCCAACAACTTTGTTATCCTTTGTTATCCTTATCTTTAGACTGTGGTATATGCCCTCCTATTAAATTTGTTCTTTTACAAGAACTACAGTAGCGGACAAAAGTTTGGAAAAAAATATTAATATTATTCTGAACTATTTCATATACATAAATTAAAATTGTGAAGGAACAGGTATTATAAACATTAAAGTCTACCTTTGACTCCCGTACTAATACAACTTATTAATATTCAAATTTTCTGAAAATAAAAACACGCGTTTTTTTTAAATACCAAACTTTTTGTAACGATAAAAGTGTGGAAACATTTCAGTTTTGCCGTATTTATTCGTTCTGCGATATTCTGATATTGCGTGCGGTAAATATTAACATCAGTGAAAATGGCAAAAGTAAAGGAATTTTCAAAAGATTTGAGAGACAAAGTAATTGAATTGTTTAGAAGTGGTGTCAGAAATGATAACATTTCTCACAGATTAAAAATAAGCGAAGGGACGATTTCGAAAATTATTTGTAAATATCAAGAATACGGATCAATAGCAACGTGGCCCAGGTGCGGAAGACCGAAAAAAAAAACGATTATGTTTTGGATCGCTACATTACAAGTTTGTCCCATAAAGATCCTCGAATGCCAGCCACACAGAAGAATCGTAGAAGACGGTGCCGAGAATCTTTCTATGAGAACAGTTTGGTAGATTTTGGTAGGCATCCAGTGCAAAAAGCCTCTCATTTAAAAAAAATCGTATTGTTCGGCTTGAATTTGCCAAAACTTACCTAACTTGGACAGAACAACAATTTAATATAGTTTTATGGAGCGATGAAAACAAATTTAACTTGTTTGGGCCTGACGATACGGCATATGTGAGACGTCCAATACGAAAAAAGATTCGACAAACAGTATCCAGTTGCCAACAGTTGACCACGGTGGAGGCAATATCATGGTTTGGGTCTGTTTTTCTAGTTCTGGAACGGGTCAAATTGTTGGGAAAATGGATCAAAAACTTCACAAAGATATTCTTAGTGAACACAGGCTCCCTTTTGCTGAAGAAGAAATGCCTGTACGATGGTCATTCCAGCAAGATAATGACCCCAAGTATACATCAACATTCGTAAAGGACTGGTTAAGACTAAAAAATGTTAACGTTCTTACATGGCCTTATCAATCCCCGGCCCTAAATCCTATAGAACATGGGAGCATTTTAAAAGACAACTGACATGAAAAACTTTTAAAAATAGGAACGATTTATTTGATTATTAAAAAAATATTTGGCAAAATATCCCAACGGACGTCTGTAAAAAATGAGTCTTCTAAGAACAGCAGATGTCAGGCAGTGTTTTTTAAATCTTATTGTATTTAATTTTGTAAAAAAAAAAATATGTTTCCATACTTTTGCCGTCTCATTTTCGGTTATAAAATAATATGAAGGTATTTTAAAGCTAGTCTGTAGTACCACATCAAACACAAATTTTCATTTGTATCCTCAAGGTAAGCAAACTATATGTAAAAAATAGTCCTTAATAATAAAGAATAAAAAAATTTCACACTTTTTAAAAATTACTAAGAATGTTTCCAAGCTTTTGTCCGCTACTGTATACGTTGGGTTAGCAGAGTCCCAAACTTAAGAACAGCCTGTATTTAAAAGTATTTTTTTTTCAGATGGCTAACAAGATAGACATGAATATGCAGAGTGACCTGATGGCAGCATTTGAAGGCTCCTTGTCGGTGTGAAGAGAAACAAATAGTGCAACTAGAGTGAGAGATTTCCCTATAGTGGGACATTTGTGTATAATATTTGATGTAATTTGTAATTTATATACGACGATATACTTTTATCAGGCGTTTAATAAGTAGACGCTCAAACAGGAGATACTTATACGATTATATGCTTCCAGGATATACGACGTGAGTTGACACAGCTTTAGTGGATGATTTCTGAATCATTTAATTTTTTACTGTTGAGTGAAAAATAGCCCTCCATTTTTTTTCACGCTTAGTTTGTATATAGAATACTTATTGTACAGATATATGGGTTGAGTAGCAATGAGTTAGGTTTTTTCAATTCGACTCTAGTATTTAAGTGATATTCAATGGAGAGTCATTATATTATTGCACCCCCAGCCATTGTGATAGTTCAAGTGATTTGAGAAACAAAATAGACAGCGAGATATATTGCTAAAAATTCTTAATTTATGATGTACTTTTTTAATTTGGAATATTTTGGAGCTTACTGTTACTTTTTTTGCCATTCCCATTTTTTACACAAGCTCAATATTCATGCTTCTTGTTTTCTTGATACAGGTGTTTTACACAGCTCTACTGGAGAATATAACTATAGCCCCACTAACAATTTTTGTGTCAATGTAACTTTGTATAACTTACTAGGATGAATTTGTTGTTGAATTGCATAAGCCCAATACTTATTATTTTTGTTTGTTTTATCATTCCTACAAGTTGTACTAAGTTGCAATTAAACTAAGGGAAAGAAAGCCAAAAGTTGTTAGAAGCGCTATAGTTATGCTCTCCAGTTAATATTGTTTTATTAGATCTGTGATTTTGTTTCACTTGAACTATCCAAATGATTTACCTCAACAAAAAAGTGTGTATGATTTGTTTCATATGCGATACTCATATTTTTATTTGAATAGCCGTTAAGGATTTTTTCATTGCCTATAAGGCAATGGCAATAGGTGAAATTATCCCTTTCTACTGTCTTTGTCCAGTTTTGCGGATACGAAACTGAATGTTCGTCTGTTTTCTGACCTAAAATGTGAAGTGAAATTGATATGTATCAGAGAGGAACTTTTCGAAAACTTTACTTGGTTGACCGCGGTTTATATTTTTATGACTGTTTTCCCGAAATAATTGTAAAGTCTGCTTTTATTGATGCAAGTTGTTCAATGGGGTATTTAAAACCTAAAATGGGTACACCAGTTTTTGTGGGAAAACTTTTTATTCGACAACAAAGAATGAGAAAACGTGTTTTTGGGATTCAATCAAAGTATTGGCAATAACGAGAAAACCCTTCAAATAAGATTTTTAGGTATTTATGAGATCTACACACGGGAAAAGATCCCACTAATAGTAAAATAGTTATGGCCGAAAACCAAGGCAAAATGCAGGTTCCGGCAGTTGTTGCTAATGCGACGATAATTTCAAGCAGCTACTTGAAATTCTTCAAATCAGTAGGCTTCTTAGTTCTTAATAACCACAACAAAATTGGAGTAGATTGGTCAAGTAGTTTTTGAGAATTTCTAATGGCTTATCCCAAAACACCTGTCTTCCGGCCATCACTACTAGTTTATCGAGTAATATACAGGGTTCGGTCAAAAGGCATTTTATAGCAAAATGCACGAGTTTACCTTGCCGACATGAATCACAAGCCATTCCGAAAGATAATATTTTTATGCGATAAAACGGAGAAACGGAGTGTTACGTTTTTTTCTTCTAAACAAATTCAAACATTTCGTATTTATAAGTAATCTTTTTCTTCGCAACAAAAGGTGGTAGACACATCCGCTTTAAACTAGTAGTGATGGCCGGAAAACAGGTGTTTTGGGATAAACAATAAGACATTCTCAAAAGCTACTATTCAGAAGTAACAAGGCTTCGGATTTAAAGAATTTCGAGTAGCTGCGTGAAATTATTGTCGCATTAGCAACAACTTGGTTTTCGGTCATAACTTTTTTATTATTAGTGGGATCTTTTTACGTGTGATCTCATTCTGTAGGACTCATAAATACCTAAAAATCATTTAAGAGTTTTTTCATTTCTGCCAACACTTTAGATTAAATCCCAAAGAAAAAAAAACGTTTTCTCATTCTTAGTTGTCGAATAAAAAGTTTTCCCACAAAATTTGCTATACCCATTTTATGCGTCCATATTTTAAATACCCCCTTGAACAACTTGCATTAATAAAACCAGACTTTACAATTATTTCGCAAACCTGGATATAGAGCTAATCCCCGTAACACTGTCTGCTCCAATGAACCAATTAATTCATTGGTCAAATGATATCTATGAAATACAAATGAGGGTTGTATAATTTTGACTGATATCTTGACCAAGTACCTGTTGACAATGGTAAAGTGTATCGTTGCCAGAATTAAATGGGCCAATGGGTCATGGAGACGTCTTGAGGTTGTGATCAGAACCTGTTTTGCGGCATAGATAAATGATACTTGTATATCTGAAAAATAAATAGTACAAACTAGACCAGTGGTTCCGACAAAGATATACTTTCAACCTACCATACTTTTTGGTGGTGCGTGCATTTCTTGGAGAAGTTAAAAAAGTATTCGTCACTGTTTAGATATGATAGAAACTGTCCAATTTATTCAAGCTTTGTTACAAATCATTGTCCGCAAATCTAGTAAGATTTTTTCAAGCAGTGTGATCCTTCAAAGATAATAATTGTATACGAGGTTTGTTCGGCAAATACGTATAAAAGTCTAATAATAACTTTATTTTACAATTGTTCAGGTATTTCTATATGGTCTCCTTCAAAGTACTCCCCCTGAGACAAGATGCACTTCTGCCAACGCCGTTTCCACTGTTGATACGATCACTGAAAGTCTTCAATTGTGAGGCTCTTCATTTGCCGTGTCGTTTCTGCCTTGATGGCTCCCACATCCCCCAAGTGCCGCCCCCAAAGCACTATTTTGCATTTTGGGAACAGGAAGAAGTCGCAAGTGGCTAAATCGAGTGAATAAGGCGGGTGTTCTGTGAGGAAATTGAGCTTCGGGCCAAAAACTCACGCACAACGAGAGACGTGAGCAGACGCGTTGTCGTGATGAAGGATCCACCACACGAGCTCTGAGGAGACGCAAAACTTAATTTCCGTCACTGTCTGACCGGAGGGACAAATTCCTGGTGAACAAAGCCCCGAGAATCAAAGAAAACAATCAACATTGTTTTCACATTGGACTCAAGAGCTTCGCACAATTGTGTCATTTCAAGTTTTTCTGTCAGAATTTCGTGGACAATTGTTTTGGGGATTCCTCAGCTATCATTCTAACTGTTATTCGACGGTCTTTAAGTACACAGCCCCGAATTCGTTCCCTCATAGCTCGATGTGGAGGGGCGTCCTGAGTGTCGGTCATCTTTTACATCTTCTCAGCAGTCCCGAAACCTTTCCAACCACTTGTTGATGGTTGGTTCCTTCAGAGAATTGTCTCCGTCAACTTGTTTCCAAATCTCACGACCATTCTTGTCAAGCTTTGCAAGAAACTTGATGTTGATGCGCTGTTCCTCGATAAGAGCCGACGGCAGGTAAAAAAAGGGTCACTTTCAATAAGCACACGTAATTCCTACTTACTCGCAGAGCGCTCCGGCTCGAACTGAGCATAGAGGGGATTGCATAGACACATTGAACCACCGGGCCGCCCCTCCACGACGCCCCGAATTTTTATTTTCCGGACCAACCTCGTATATGTCACACTTTTTGCAGAAATAATCTCTACTACGAAAGTTATCTTAAACTCCTAAATTCTACTTTTTGAATGCTGAATGACGATATCATATGGTTTTGAAAAACAAGTTGCATCACCAGTTATAGGCTTTATGTAGATTGAATATTTTGGTGGTTTAAGTTTTGAAACTCGATTTAGGTCTGCCTTAACTTCGAAAAAGATGAACATTCTCATAGGAAATATCAAACTTCATGACCACAAATGGAAAAAATACTTCTGCCATATATTTTTTAAAAGAAAGTAGCTAATATAAGAAAGTCGACAAAGACAGCCTAAGGAGATCTACAGGATTTCTTGTACAGTAATGAATAAAGATTGTACTACAGGTCGTTATGATTTTTCGATCATCTTATGTTATAACTGTATTTTTTGAAAGAACAAATTACGGCTTGACTGAGTACGTACAATTATGTATCTGCTAATTTTATTTTAGCAATCGAAAAACAGCAAAAATAGTTACTGTATAGGATGGTAAGATGTGTGCCACACAATTTTTATTAAGTTTGTAGTCTGCAGGGTGAAACCAGGACTTTAAGGCATGTCACACCTTGTGTAAGGCACTAATGTTCATAATGTAAAGTATTAAATAAAAAAATAAACCAAATGCATATAGTCAAAAAAACAGTTTTTGAGAACGAAATAGATAAATGCCATAGTTGCTGGAAATTGTTGTAATTTTATAGGTGGTTTTATAAAAGGAAATATTCCTAGCATTCTTAAATTTCAGGCTTTATAGATTTCCCTTTTCATATCCTTATACTATCACATAAATGCGGAAGACGTAGACTTCTACTGGCGGTATCTTTAAGAAACTAAACGCTACCTGATTAAGTTTGCTTTCATGTTTATTTCAGAAATTTGTCACAAATATAGTTTCATGTAAAATCAATGAAACTTCAACCAGTTCTGAGAGATGTTGAAGTATCTGACTCACACTGATGGGAGAAAACACTTGACAAAATTGTACAAAAATAGTGATTCTCGTGCATTACAAACAGTGATCAGTAGTTGTAGATATACATTCATATCTATATCTTATCTTCATATTGAAGATAGGAAATTGTAATATGATTTATTTATATTGAAAATAGCATCACATACTGTAGAGGCACTTTTACAAAATCACCGACGGATATTTCCTTTTAAAACACAATCTTTTGATGCCAAAATGGCAGGCACTACTATCTTGTGTTTTCTAATAGAATAGATTGGTTCCTATTTTGCAAATGGCATCGTTGATTCAGTGTGTTTTGGTGTCAAAAGTAATAATAGCACTACACTAAAAAAGAAAAAACTAAAAAAGATTTCTTCACTAAATTTTGTTTTATATATCAGAGTGTTTCGAATTTGAAAATTGTAATTTGATTCAGTTTTGTAAGATACGGTTTTCTATAGGCTATTTTTTCTTTAGCGCAGGGTGTCCAGTGGGAAAGTTCACTATTGGATCTAAGAAAAGAAAATATTTATTACTATCAACATATTCGAAAATTCGTCGGGTTTTATTTCTTAAATATCATTCCGTCCAAATGTTTGCCATCCCTTCGGACACACTCTTCTAATCGCGCGCGCAAATTCTGAAACACTCTTGCAGAGTTCCGGAGTGATGTTGTTTATTTCTCGTCGAATGTTGTCTTTAAGCTCCCCCAGTGTTCGTGGTTTTTTGGAATACACTTTTGACTTGTCGTGAGGTCGGGTGACCTAGGAGGCCAGTGAATGTCTCCAAACTTCGATATAACTTATTGAGGAAAAAGTGATTTCACCGTGTCCATCGATTCTCTGGAAGTATGGGCAGTGGCCCCATCCCGTTGAAACCATGTGTTTCTGTTAAATCGACGTTCTGTTCTTACAATAGGAAGAGGATTTGCAATGACCGAATCACTTACTCTACGCACGTTTGTGTGGGGCCAGGAATGGGTTGGCTTTTTCAATAGGTTCTTACTTGAGGCATCTCTTGGTCAACGAATGTTGTATCGTGTACAAAATTTCCGAAGGGCAGCTGCGTATGAATTACCACTCTTAAAGTAAGCCGATAGCAAAAGCACGTTGCACTCCGGTCCAACGTTCCATTGTGACTATCTAACCCGCACGCCGAACGCGTCGATCAAGACCTCTCCCCACTTCCTCGCGTATACGGTTGCCGCGTATTCAAATTTGAAATATGAACTTTCCCACTGGACACCGTGTATTTCGTGGTCATGAGCAATATTAACCATGGTAACATAACTAGAACCTTTGTTTTTCACATATCTCAAATAGACAAACAGATACGTTTTAAAGAAGTACAAGCTTGCTCACGATGTATCTTGAGCCTGCATCCCAAACATTTCGAAAAGTTGATGAGAGCTTAAAAAAGACTTAAATATCTACTTCTTGAAAAATGTGGACTGTTGTATAAATACCAAGTGGACAATTTGTGTGAATGAGTAGAATTTGAATGTAGCAATTAATTGATCTGGGTATGTTGCCATCTTTATTTTCTTAATATACTTCCATATTAGCTTCCCGTATCTCGGAACGTATAAGTGTAATCGTGAATTCCTAATTTCTTGTGATTTTACTCTGCATGTCCTCAGCCTAGACAATTTCTGTTTAGTGATGATATGTGAAATTGTGGAAACCTCTAGGGAGTGACTCGGCTCTGTTTAAGTGATTTTCATTGTGGGTATTCATTATCAAATTCATTATATTTTTGAAGGTTGTGAGCATGTTTGAGAATGTGGAAAACATATATGGTTGTAGTGGAACTGAATTTTTTACCTCCATTTTTAGTGATGGAACTTAATTACCATTCTGTATATTATTTCTAAATAGCAATAAGGTACTTCCGTAAATAAATATTTTTAACTTGTTCCAATTGTTGTTTAGTTTTATGCTTTTTTAAATTATGTTGTAAAAATATTTGTAATATAAACTGTTCAAAACCCTATTTACATTACCAAAATAAATGAAAGTATCATGTTACTCCATTGCATATTTACCTGTTTTTACCTACATACATAATATCTAAAGGGAAAATGAAAAATGTGTCTCACTGCATTTTTACAAAGAAAAATCTATTTCAATTACCACTCTTTTTATTTATATTTATAATAATAAAAATGTAAAATAATTTATATGTATGGCTGTTATATATTTTTTCATTATTTTGAATTTAAGTCATAAATAGTGATGTTAGAATAAATAATTAATACTTTACAAATTAGTTTTATTTTTTAATAGGATTTTTCGTGTTTAGAAGTCGGCATCAATATAGCACCTTTTAGAATATTTTGCTTGTTTTCCGACTTATGTGTAATGCACTCGGGAATTTGGGAGCCTGGGCTGTATGCCGCCTAGGCGTCCAGGCAAAAAGATTAGAGGTGCACAACGCTAGAGATAGAGGGGGTGAAGTCAAAAAAGTCTACCATGAAGTAGTACACTTCGCAGACGGTCTACGCCCGCTAGATTTTCAAGAATCACACCATCCTGGGCGACAGGATTTACTTAATAATAATAATAATAATAATTCATGTGAATATGGCTGCATGGACAGTATACCCTATTTCACGAGTATCCCATCACGCTTTGACGTCTACTGAGGTGAACGCTGATCTGCAAGTGACATTTTTGTGTTAGTCTGCGACGTTGGTAACAATGAATCGGATGTAACTCTCTTTAAACAGGTATGTATACTTTATCTGAAGTCACTTGAAATAGCATAAAAACCTTTGGTCGGCGCGTCCTTTGTAATTTCATGACGTATCATAGGCGTGCGGTCATTTATTTAGAAGGATAATAATAATGTTTTTATATCACAATAAATGGATTTTACTATCTTCTTATTTTTCTGATTTGGGATAAAAAATACTTATATTGGGAGTTTAATTTATGTTGACTGAAAGTTAAGAAATGGAAAAATTACAGAATTCCAACGTTTGACATAGGCAAATATTTAAATAGCAGGTAGGTATATAAAAAGGTATATAAAGACTTACATTATAGGTATTTATATATCATCCTCGCCTTCGGAGCTGTCGCTAGAGTCATCTTGTAGAGGAATTACAACGGGATTTACAGGAGGCAAAACACAATATTCATTTTCTTTTTCAATAATATGCCTAGAACCCTGCTTCCATAGGTCTGTGGCAGCAATATGAGATACTGCATCTCTTAGTGTGGCCAATAGCGATTCACTTAATTGAGGGGTCTGATTATGTTTTCTTACTTTTTTTTTAAAGCAGCCCAGACCAACTCAATCGGGTTAAAAATGCAGTAATAGGGAGGTAGACGTAATACTTCATGGCCATTTTGCTGAAGCAGATTGTCAACAACATACTCTTTTTCAAATTTTTGTCTTTTAATAAGATCCAATAATATGGCTTTGGTTGATTTTTGTGGTATTTCCATTCCCTTATCCTTCATAAAATCAATAATGTCTTGCTTTTTGTGCCTGTACTCGGAATTTTGTTTTTTCTGTCGGGAATGGTATGGCGCATTGTCCATAATAATCACTGAATTTGGGGAAATGTTTGGTATTAACTGCTGCTCTATCCACTTTTCAAATAAGTCGGAGGTTATGTCCTCATGATAGTCGGCACATGATTCTTTGATATTTTTGGCAGATAACAGCAAGGCATTAGGTATAAATCCATTTTCACTGCCAGCATGGAGAAAAATGATTCGTTTTCCACGGTTGCATGGTGCATTTAAAATGCACTTGTTGCTCTCGTCAACCCAGCCGTACTGCACAACATCATGGGTATCATACCACGTTTCATCAAGGTAAATCAGATTTCTTTTCTGCTCTCTATAGATTTTAACTTTGTGCAAAAATTCTTGGCGCAATTCAACGATTCGCGGCGACTCCATAATCACCATTCTTTTATCTAATTTTTTGTATTGAAAACCACACAGTTTTACAATACAGTGCAGTGAGTCTAAGCATTTGTAATTATAAAAATCTTCAGGATAATCTTTTAATTTATCCCGTATCATTTCCAACGTGGGCACCAAATTTTCTTTATATAATCCGTATATTATACGACGAATATCTTCCTGAAAACCCACGTCTATTCTTTTTAATTTTTGCCCTATGCGCTTTCTGTGGAAGGAATGGTTGACTACATCTCCCCTTTTTATAACCCGATAAATGGTAGACCGACTGATTTTTGTCAGGATACAAATTCTGTTTAAAATTTGATTTTGCGAGGAATCTGGATTTTCGTTTTTCAGACAATCATACATATTTAGGATTACTCTTTGGGTCTGTTCCTCTAAATCTTTATGAAAGAATTCTGCCTGCACAGGTTCATCAACCATCTCCTCGTGGCTTGGAGCATTTTCCCAAGGTCTCCAAAGAGCCATATTTAGGACACACCAGAACAATCAACACAACAAGTAAACTGAGTATTCAAAAGTCAAAAACACACAAAAAACTAATAAAATCTATGAAAAAACACGGACAGACTAAAGAAAACACGTTTATTCACCGCTACACGGCACTGGCTAAACTGCTTCAATTTTCAGTAGCCACCTGCACTTGTTCGGAGCTCTGAAATACACGCTTTCTCATTGGCTATGTCCACGCATAGGCGTGCTTTACTCTACGTGGACCGGTGAAACTGGCTTTGATCTTATATTTGCTGCGAAATTTGGCGATTTTTGCAGCAACAGAGCGTGTTAAATATAGATATATAAAACGCACCCGGTATTTCACAGTGTTTCAAGTGACTTCAGATAAAATATACCGTTTTGTTGTTTGTATACAAATGGACTTTTCTAAATAAAAGTGATGTTAGCAAGTACAAAATGCATCTGTAGCCTACAAAAACCAAAACAAAATACGGCTCTGACTACCTGACGTTGACGGATCCGTCAGAGTTATGTGACCTGTGCCGATATGGGAAATTTTGAGATATTACTAGATTATCAGCTGTCATTCTTCCCTGCCATATTCTATGCCCACTAAATTTCCGAGGGCCGATTTTTTATCGGTAGGCTCTGCTTAAACACGCGCCGCTTTTTAACCAGTGCAGTGCTGATTTCCAATATTATTTATAATGAATCCCCAACGAGTTATTGCAATGTGGTTACTTTACCAGCGTATAAAGCGTCGGAGAATTAAGCGGAAGTTCTGGATTCATTTTTCTCTTTGGACTCCATTTCTTTAAAATCCTAAATCAGTTCGCAACAAACTTGGCTACATGCTTCTCTAGTAGCGTTTCTGCTTTTAAATATGTCCAAAGTTTATCCTATAAAACTGGTCTTGCTTCCACTAGCGCACTTAGTATGTCATTATCCATGTTTATCTCTTTATCCATTGTAAACGTATATGCAGTCGTAATCACGACCTTTCAATAATAGGTGAGTGTGCAAGCTCCTATTCAAATACGTATGCCTCTATATTCCCGGTACCGGAGCATCATATTCCCGGTACCGGCTCATCACAGTGACAATGTCCGGGTGTTAATCGGCTTTTTTCCGGTGCCGGTCGGTGGTCGGCCAGTGTGCAAGCTTCAATGCCCTCCAATGGTTTACTATTAAAATGTGGTCGGCCGATATTTTATCGGCCGTCCAAAATCGGTGTGTATGCAAGTAGCCATACGCAGTTCCTATTTCTAGTCTTCATGCGCCCAAGCCAAATGCGTGCATGATGCTTGATACACCCTGCCCTACACAGATTTCTTGACTGCAGTTGAAAGACGGAAGGTGCTTAAAAAAACTCCATGACTGCGGAATTTCCGATTCAGTCTTGCGCATGCAAACAGTCGTAATGTGTTATCAAACTTTTTGGAGTATCCATAATTACGAGTATACTCAGTGACATTAGAAGAGTTACACCCAGAAAAAAATAATGTATTCAACTTAATTTTTTTTACAATGAGGTACCTAGTCTTACATCAAGAATGAAACGATAACATTCTCACGTAATTTTATTGACAAGTAATAAGAAAAAAAAATAATGTGTTGGCCGGCCCTACAGCTGAATACACTCCTCTATACGTCTAGGCATCGACAAAATGAGATGATCGATGTCTGGTTCTGGCACAACATTCCAAGCAGCTCGCACTTCGTGGATTAGCTGTGGCAGATGGTGCAAGTGGATAGTCCCCTCCCCATCATATCCCACACATGTTCGATGGGATTTAAATCAGGTGAACTGGGTGGCCACGGCAAAACATTAACGCCTAATTCTTGAAGAAAGTCCGTAGTACGACGAGCAATATGGGGACATGCGTTGTCTTGCTGAAAAATCAGTGGTTTGTACGAAATCAGCAACATAACGCGCATCAGTCACATTGCCTTGAACAAAGGGAAGGGGTAATCGGTTACCACAGACTATTGCCCCCCAAACCATTACTCCAACAGTCCTGTGAAAATGCGTCAGTCCGAGTAAAGATAACATGGCTACGCAAGACAACCGTTGAAGTAAAGGCAATTATTCTACCCCTGTCAAAGGTGATAATTTGAACGTCTTCGAACTCGAGGCATCTTGTTATGCTTAAGACTGGTAAATGAAAGGACAATAACTTTTTTTATATACTCCAACCACCACGAAGGCTTAAAAACCCATGGGGCTATAGGGTGATACAGGGGAAAGAGGGAACGCCACACGGACTCTGGCGAGGGAAAACGCGTGCATGCAACATGCACACATTCTGGTCCCGCCTACGAGATCCGCCGGGTGGTACCTCTGCGTTCGACAGTCAGAGACCATATACCACAAAACATATACACTGAAGAAGGTTTAATTCCATGCTATTCAATGGCAACACGGTGACTTGCATGGTTGTCAGGGGCCATTTTTTGAGGGTGCGACATGGTTGTCATATTATGCACCAGCAACACTGCTTTGTTTCCCATTCGCCAATATGAGTTTCACCCATCGACTTTAAAACTGTGTTGCCGCTTGGTAGACAAGCGCGCGTACCCTAGCATTACGCAAACATCAACGGGAAAAATTGCCGTCATGCCGTCAAGCAGTTCTCACGTTCTATGTATTGAAATGACGCGCATATTTTTATTTACCCATGAGCATTAGATGAATTGAATGCGACGTCTCCCGTTTTTACGACTTTTCAAACTTAAAAATCAAAAGACGTTTTCAGTTATTTTCTATATTTAACCGGTTCCAATTCAATAACGGTAATATGTCGGATTCCGAATCAAGTTGCTCTGGAAGAGAGAACCACAACAGAAGACGCGATACTCTCGAATACAGAAAATAAAAAAAAAGGAGGGGAATCTTTGAAGAAAGCCAAATATAGACAGCAAGCTTATAGGTAAGAGTGGGAAACAAAAGAGCCCCCCCCCGAGACGTAAATTTCTCTTCATCATGAATCCTGAGATAACCTAAGGCACGGTGTAGGATAATGTACGATAATTTTGACGTGTTTGTATTATAATTCCCTGTGACGAATCTGGCAACGCGGCTAGAGGTGCTGAAACTGAAATCCGTTGCGTTCAGTACAGTAAGCCCCAATGCAAGTGAGGAGGAGGATGTTTTGTTTTTCAACAAAGCCAAAACAACACGTAATATTAGATATAATGAACTATTTCAACAAAATAATCTTTTCATCAAAAAATGGGGGTTTTTAATGAATAAATGTTTATTCGCCATTACAATAATAATAATTTTTCAATATTAACATTAATGTTATTACAGCTGTAAGTTGTACCAGCTACTCATTCTAATTACATAATATTAATTTCTACATTATTTTAAACAATGTTTAAGCTTTTGGTTTTTTTTATATTCGTCTGCTTTTTGGCATTTGATATAGTATGTGAGCGTATTTTACGGGAATTTTGGATATTTACTAAAAATAAGTATACAGGGTTATCCAAATTAAGTGTCCACCATTAGTAAGTTTGTTATTAGTGAAAATACAAAGTTGTTTGAATTAGCAAACTAGTAGCATTTTTAACGCTGGTAAAAATGAGAAATAAAAAAAAACAATTGACAGTCGTTATTTTGATTTTTTTCAGTAAAATAACATTTTTTTAAAAGGAAACCCCTGTATATTATATTTTTTTCTGTTAAAGCATCAAATTTTAAACAAAAAAGCTTACAATAACTTTTCTCCTAGGTTACAAATTGTTGAAGTTATGGCCTCCAATCTGAAACAATTAAATTGTATCGACAAACTTTATTTTCAACATCAACTTATAATCTTACAAAATACAATAACAATTTTTTTTAAAGAAGATGCTCGAAAACACCACCTTGTTCTTCAATACATTTTTGGGCACGTTTTTCAACTGCTCGAACTGTCTTAAGTATGGTCCTACCATCTATCTGGGTTATCTTTTCCCTAACTGCAGTCTTTAACGCGTCAAGGTTATCGTACCTTCGCTTGTAAATTTGGTTCTTTAAGTAACCCCACAAGAAGTAATCAAGTGGGTTTAGATCTGGTGATCTGGGAGGCCACTGTATTGGGCCATTTGTTCCTATCCACTGATCATTAAAAGTAGTACTTAGAAAGTGATAAGTACCTCTGGAGTTGTGGGCAGGTGCGCCATCTTGCTGAAAATGCAGATGATGATTGTCTACTTATAAGATCCAATTCGTCTAAGAAATTAGTCAGAATTTCTGACATAAATTCCACATATCTTTCACCAGTTAGGGTTCCCTCATAAAAGAACGGGCCAACAATTTTTGAACCAATTATACCGCACCAAACGTTGAAACTGAAACGGACTTGTGGGCCTCTTGGATGTACTAACAATGTATATGTATGTATGTATGCAAAGTGCTTCTTATGCATATAACATGTTTTTTTTTATTGTCACGTGTTGTCGAAAGCGTTAATCAATTAATTGATTAAAATATTATTTACCAGATTGTTTTTAGAATGAAATGTTAAGTAAGAAAGAAAATGACATGATGAAAAAAGTAAGGTTATTTTTGCAAAGCACAGAGCACAGGAAGAAACCCGCCGGAGATTTACATGTGGCCAATCAGACAACGTCTAACGTCAGTTGTGAATGAGCGGCCATTTTTGAGGGTGCGACATGGTTGTCATATTGTGCACCAGCAACACTGCTTTGTTTCCCATTCGCCCATATGAGTTTCACCCCCCTGCTACTGCCTGACTATTGCGGCCACCGCTGCTGCCTAAACATATCTGTACTACTCAGCCCTCAGAAACTGCTTTCTTCACAAAAACTAAGAGATAACATTTTAACAAAGGTAAACAAAAACAAAGATAAATCGTCGCCACAGCATGCTTCAAATATAGACATTATGTTGCCAAAAAAACAAGTTGAAGAGATTATTTCTTCTAATATCCCTGAGTATATTAAAAGGAATGATTCAAACCATTTCATCTTACATGCAAGTCAGTAGATATACTGAAAAATTGAGAAGTCTGGCAATGATGGCTTTGCGCCATCTATTTGAGGTATTAATTAGGTTTGATATCTGAATAGAAACCTGCTCCTTCCACGTTTGGTTATGCAGGCAGATTTTATAGCTTCTTATTGTGTATGAGAGGGGGCGCCATCAGCGTCATAATTATTTGAGAGACTTGTGGGTAAACAGCGCTCCCTATCGTTGATATTTGTAACACTGTAACACAACTGTCTTTTGACAAATGTCTAAAATGTCGTTACAGCTTTTCAAAATAATTTTATTAACCATCATTGCTCATTTTTGAACGATTTGTAAATTGTACTAGGTACCGCAAAAACCTCATTCTCTTAATTAATAACTCGGTGATAAAATTAGTGCCTATTAAACTCAACAAAATGAACGAAACGAACCGGCTATAAGTTTGGCGGGTTTTATACAAACAATAGTCGAATAGCTTAATGGCCGCATATCTAAAGGTCGGATGGAGTTCTTTAAAAGACGGAGGTCCTACATCCAGTAAGTAGCAACACCACTTTCGCTTTCAATGTACACATAATTCTTGTAAACGGCGGCATATGTTTAAATTCACTCTCAGAATAAGAAACTGACGCTTCAATCCTTAGGGTGTGATCATCATTATTTATCTGGCAGCTATCAGCCAATTTCATGTAGTTTTCTTCGTATTTATCGCGATTATCACGGATTTAACTATTAAAACCTCGTGTATTGCAGGTGTAGTGTTTCTGTGTGTAAGAAATGACGTCATATCGAGGGAAGAAGCTTGATCAGCAAACTACCCTGCCTGACAGTACCACCGAGATGCCAGAGTTCTCCACAGGGCAAGATGTCCTGGTGAAACAGAAAGACGATCGGTACTATCTTGGTACTGTTGTTCAGGTAAGTTCTGAATACTTTGGATTAGCAATGGTTGATTACATCTGATCAACATGTTGCTTTCAAAATGTAGCAATGTCTTCTGTTAATGATACTAATGATTAATTGCATTCTTTAAATGGTGTACTCATTACTGTGCTTATTAATAGTTAATACACTTAATCAGCAGGTATCTTTAAAATACTTCTTTCACATCATTTGTTACTTGTTTTGTTCGTCAGATGTTTTCAACCATAGGTGATACATAGATTTAAGTTTTGGTATAACTCAAGTTGTATCATAAATTTTTCTTCCATTTTTACCGCAACATATAGCAGTGTTGTTTTTTAAAACTCAGTAAATTAAATAAACCTGTCAATATAAGTAAGGAATTTCTCTACACATCTTAATGTAAGAATTGTTTTGCTGTAGAGCTTTAGTATATTATTATTTCTCAAACACTGATGTGAAATGTGTGATTACTGTGTTGTTTCTGGTTTGTCAAATTGATAATATAAATTTACAAATTCCTTGATCTATAATTCTGTACTAATATTTGAATAAATAGAATTTGACTACACTATTTTTTGTTATATGTATTGTTTATTATAATTACTAGAGATTGACTGATGCAGGATTTTTGCTGATACCAATTATCAACAATACTGATATTTCAAAGGCCATCATATCACTGTAATTGGTGTGTGTACATGTTGGCTCTTAAGTTAGCTGCAACATGTCTATGTAAGTCAAAATCATGCATACTGGAAGAACTCATATTTCAAGATACTAGTTCCATTATATAATGGAAATATATATTATATATATTCTCATGATGATGAACATATGTTTGTGGTGGTGTTGCAAAATATGAATAAAAAATTAAATCATCTGTCCATTCACTGATCACAGATTGACATGCAGCACATGACTGATCCTATCTAATTCATGAATATTTACTGAATGCTGAAAGCCTTGAATTTTCTATTAGGTTTTATCTGTTGCAAGCAACTCAGGTTAAAAAAATTGGTTTCTCCAATATGAATCACATCTTGATTCCAATAAAAATTTGGAAATTCCTGATAGATTGCACTGTATGGAAATATTTTTACAAAAGACCAAAAAAGTTGACTGTGCAATTTGGATGCTATGAAAAAAACAGAAGGTTAGCTGATTGATGATTTGACGATGACATTTTTCATTATATCATGTTATGGCATCTCTTGGTATAAACAGCTCATCAGCAATTGACAACTTTGCATAAAAGTATGTGCTGTTGGAAATAATCTGGTGAAACTCTTGTCCACATTCACATCAAACACTGACGACATTTTTTTATATATGTGAGTGAAATGTAGTCATGATCCTTTGCCAGCCATATTGCATGCTAGAGACAGTACAAATCCATACCATACAGAAAAACACAATAAAAATAATGTCTCTGTCCACAAATCTAGCATTGACAGATCCCATCAGAGTTGAATGAGAATGTGCCTTGATACTTTGTTTTGGCATGATGAAGTACTGTGAAAAATAAAATTTTATGTTATATTGCTTTATACCAATTCAATAATTCTGATCCTTATTAACTTTCTGACGTTATCAACCTATGAGGGTGATCCCAGAAGTACCCGATCCAACGAAGAAAACAAAGATTTTGTAAAAAAATGTATTTTTTTTCAACATAATCTCCTTTGAGCTCTATACACTGTTCCCAGCAATGTTCAATAAGTTCGATACCCTTTCTTTAATAAGAACTGTCTTGCTTGTCAAAGTAGCCATTAACTGCCGACATCACTTCTTCATCGTTAGAAAATCTTTGACCACTGAGCCATTTTTTCAAGTTTGGAAACCGAAAATAATCCGAGGAGACTAAATCTGGTGAATAGGGTGGGTGCATGAGGTAGCAATTCAAACTTTAATTCGTTAATTTTGGCCATTGCAATAACGGATTTGTGAGCTGGTGCATTGTCTTGATGAAACAACTCTTTCTTATTAACCAAATGCGGCCGTTTTTGCTTGATTTCATAGCTCAAGTGTTGCAATAAGTTCGCATAATACTCGCCATTGATAGTTTTACCTTTTTCAAGATAGTCAATGAAAATTATCCCACACGCATCCCAAAAAAACCGACGCTATAACCTTGCCTGCAGGTGAAACGGTCTTCGCCTTCTTTGGAGCCGGTTGTCCTTTTTGAGTCCATTGTTTTGAATGTTCTTTTGTCTCGGGTGTGAAGTGATGGACCCATGTTTCATCCATGGTTATGAAACGACGCAAAAATTCTGCTTTGTTGCTGTGAAACTTCGCTAATCACTCAATTGAAACATCTCCACGACACTGTTTTTGCTCGATTGTGAGCAATCGCGGCACCCATCTTGCACCCAGCTTTCTCATGTCCAAATTTTCAGATAATACGCGATGAATCGCACTTTTTGAAATGCCTACTATGTCTGCTAGCTCGCGCACATTCAGTACCACTTTGTGAATTTTCTTCATCATTTCTGGAGTCGTCACCTCATTTGGTCGACCACTGCGATGCTCGTCTTGGTAGCTCATACGGCCTCGTTTAAACTCTCCTACCCAATATTTTACTGTTGTAAACGAAGGAGCACTCACCCAGAGTAGAATCCAGTGCAGCTTTTATATTGGTTGGGCTCAGGCCTTTGAAATAAAAGTATTGTACCACATAACGATGACCAATTTTCTCCATTTTCACAAATTCACTGAAAACGTTCAGTATTGATGGCTGCCAAACGAATACTAAACAACGTGGCGTCTTCAAACTTGACACATATGCTTTATAGGTTGCATACTTTCTAATACAATGATATTTTTCAAACTATCGCCATCTCTAGGTCAGACCTGGTACTTCTGGGACCACCCTCGTATATTGCCCCATATGGGCAGTAATATTCTCCAATTTGTAAATAGGCAAATTAGACTGATATTGCTGATATTCAAATCAGTATCACTCAATCACTACCTAATAATTATTCTCTATTAACTGTGGAACAATATGTACCCTAGATGATTCAAGACAGTTTGAGAATATTCAAAACATGTATATATCATATTGAAATACAGTAAATTTTCTAAAAACTTCTATGTTCTCACCAAGTCCTGGGAAAATTATGTATATATTTTTCTATTTTATTCATACAAACATACATCAATATGACTCAAAAATATGTCCATTAAAAGAGATGAAATAAGCAAAAAAGAGAATTCAAACCTTGCTTCAAAATGGGGTATTTTCCAAAGTTTTAAGGGGGGTTATATACATAGGACTGATGATGTTAATTGGTTAAATAAGAAATTTGGTGTTAGAAAAAATTGTATTTCAAGCATATTGTCTTTCTCACGAGTATCCATTATGGTGGAATAACAGCTGATTATCTAGTAATACAGTGCAACCCGCTTATAATGGACTCGGCGGGACTGTGCCAAATAGTCTATTATAGGCGGATTACCATCTTAAAAGAAACACTTTTTTTAATGAAAAAACCAGCAGAGATAACACATTAAAAGCTCGAAATGTGTTTGTTTAACATGTATTACATAAATAAAGATACATACAAAAAAGTTATACTTAATTTAGAAATTTGCATGTTTTCAGAATCTGATACACATATTACAGGGACACGTACTGTCACGTACCGCCATAATCGGTTGCATCAGCAAAATCTGCTCGCATATAATGGATTAAAATAGTCCGCTATAAGCGGTCTATTTTAAGCGAGTCTAATATCCTAGGATTTTACATGCAATTGTTTATAGGACCATACATTGTGTCCATTATATACGTGTTTCCATTATAAGCAAGTTCATTATAAGTGGATTCCACTGTATTTTCAAATTCCCCATATTGACAAATGACACATAATTCTGGTGGTACACATAGTCGTATTTGTTTTTTTTTTCTTTGCTACAGATTCATTTTATACTTGCTCATAACTCTTTTATTTATAAAAGTTGATTTGCATACAAAAAAAAGCTGCGAGGAAGTTTTAATAGATCGTTACCTGATTTATTATTGCCAATGTTACAGACTAATACAAAGATGTCACTTGCTGATCAGCTGTTCGCCTCAATAGAGGTCAAAATGTGATGAATACTCGTGAAATACTGGTTACCTTTGTTATTACTAAACTAAATCGTGTAATTTTTCGCTTGGGGTCCTATGGAATAACATGCAGGTTTTGAGAATAACTTCAGTTTTCATGAAGTTATAAAACTCTTTCTCGGGTGCTATGGCGGATATCAAATACACCAACGATTTAAATAGTCACTTTGTGGTTAGAACAAATTTTGATTACAAGCAGATATTTGTCTTTTGTTACCAAACTAAATCGCAGGATGTTCCGCGTAGGGCCCTAAAAGTGAGAGCTTTGTGATAATTTACAGGTTTTCGCACCCGCGTAATCTTTATAACTTTATGAACACATAAGTTATTCTCAAAACCTGTTTGTAGTCCCATAGCTATTTAACTTTTAGGTCGCTACGCGAAATCTTAGGAAATTTAGTTCAGAAACAAATGAGAAATTCAAATTTTTCATAACCTTAAATTGCTTATTGGATCATTCAACAGTTGGTTGTACTAAACAACCCGAACTTAACAAGAAGTTGCTAAACTGAGCCTCGTGCTTAAAATTAAACTTTCATCCCTAAACTGTCAAGTTTTACCATGGTGTAATGTTTTCACATGTTCTGTCCTTTAAATGTGTCCCTACTTCTGTAATAGATTTTATGCTTCTGTTCTGCTAGATGTGGGGCAAATAAACATTGTTCTTTGATGTCGACAGCTTTGATCATATCATGTTCCATCAGCGTCCAGGATAACAATTAAGTCATACTGTCTGATTCTTTTAGCTAGAAGTATGTAGGATTCAAATAAGTTCTCTTCCAATACATGATTTCAAAAACGCTTGTTTCCAGCACTGGCGAATAAACGAGAATAAAATTAAACATCACTGATGAAATCCAAAAAACATAGCTGCAACTGGAGTAACCCTTTAGGTTCAAGTTAGCCATCAGTTCCACCTACCTGATCCAATACTATAAATCATACAAAAATTTTCTCTCTCTGTCTCTTAACCAAATCAGGTAAACGCTACTCGTGAGCAATGTTTGGTGAAATATGGCGACAACACATACAACTGGTCCAGTTACAAAGACCTCACAAAATTGAGCACGTCAGAACAAGAGGACTTGCTGTGTGTAGTATGCAAGAAGTCATCTCCAAAGAGCACCAGAGATATTGCTGTTTGCGATCAGTGTGGTAGGGGTTACCATTTGAAGTGTCATCAACCTGATGTATCTCATGGTAATCCAAAAGAAGGTAAGATGTCTTAATTTTTTGTACGCGTTTTCCATCTTATTAGTGTGTATGAGGCTTTGAATACTTGGTAAAAGGTGTATCCTAAGCTTCAACTAATACTTGCTGAAATTTTTGGAAATCAATGTATGCCTTAAGTGGCCTGATACTTGTATATATTGTTGGTGGATTTTCAGGCTTTGTTTTATGCCACTATTCAACAATCTAATAATCAAATAGTTTCTCAACCACCACAGGTCAAATCTCTTGCCTCTTACAAGGAGGGGTCTTCAGTACCAGAACACGGATTTCATAAAAAAAATACTTGAAGTATTCCTCCAATGCAATAATCAGTCCGTATTGATATCGTGTTAACAACTTTTTATCAAAAACTACTTTATCCACTGTATAAAATCTTCTTATATCTGATAGCAAACAGAACCGTCATCAATTATTCAGAAATACATTGATTATTCATCGTTTTCGGCCAATCTAAAAGATAAAAGGGGTAATGTGCTTTGTACACTGCCCTCTTTGAACATCCATAATTAATAGAAAAATTCCCAACATCAATATATCATTGCAAACTGTCAATAATCCATCTCTCACAATACACATACTGCCAGTCTTTTTTTGTGGGATAACGATGATACTTTTGAGAAAACGGTCGTGCTTTGGTGAGTATTTGCATTTCAAATGTTCACTGAATCAGCGCATTTTTTAATTCCGTGTTTCCTGAATGCATTGAGGTCTTTGTACGGATTAGCATTTAATTATAACTGAATACAAAATACAAGGGGAGTTGAAGATGTAACTGAACTATGGGAAACGTTTACATTTAAATAATAACTTACTCAACATGGAGATTATAGTAACTGAATGCATTTCATTATTTGCACATATATAATTTAGTGTAGAAGGATTAAGTTGTTTTTACCAGTATGGATAGTAATGGCGACTAATGTATAATTTGTATGCCAAACGATTATTTGACACGAACGGCTAGGTATTTTAAGCCAACTAACCTTTTGATCACATATGGCCCTGACTGGTGCATTATTTAAACAATAGAACGGTACATCTCGTAAACTGTTTCAACAGTCGGAGAGATGCCAAGTTGATACCACAATACTGTGGTTGAAAGTTGAAACCTACAGTATATTCAGATAAGAGATAGACCGGACATAAACAAGACCACGTGATCATCGAACGCTGTAACATTCGGCAGGGACGTATTAAGAGTCACGCAGTACATATTTTAGATAGTAGATGCTGCTTTGCGTAACTTTGTAGTAAATTAGCACAATTCGATGTGTATACGATTGGTAATAGATATAGGATCATGTGGGGGTGGGGTAAATATATAATGATGTAAATATACATAAGGGTTTCAAAATTTTCGCTTCGATTTCCAGCTTCGGATGCCACCTGATGTTTGGTGAAATACAGTCGAATATAATCTCAAAATGGCGTTTAAATTAGCCTAAATTAAAAATAATCGTATATCTCTTAAAATTGCTTTTAGAATATTGATTAGTATATTTTTTGATTTCTAGGTAAATATGTAACCAAATTAAAACGTTCAAAACGTAAAAAAATGTGCATGGTTGAACATTGTCAGAAAGTAGATTCTTGAATAGGTTTTGCCAAAATGGGTTCAAAAATGTCAATAATTAATTAAAAAATACAGCAGCTTTATAATTACTTATAACTTACCGAATTTGATGAACGACATCTTTTATTGGAAAGATGAGCTTGATGAGCTTTCATCATCGCTACTGCCTGAAGCACCAACGTCAATAATGAATGGCTCGACTTGTTCCTCTAAAATATTTTCCAGTTCCCACATTCTCTTTTCAACTTTGTCTTTCACGTGCTTAATACAGTTTTCCCATTTTTGCGCTGTTATTAATTCTAGTGCTTCTTTGAAAAGTCCTTTGAGGGCACAAAATTTAAAAGTTGTATTGTTGCTTAGCTATATAATTTTTAACCTCTGCCCATATGAGCTCAATGGGATTGAGCTCGCGATGGTATGGAGGTAAACGGAGCACAGTTTTATTTTGACTTGCTGCCATGGCGTATTTTTGATATTCCGCCTTGTGATCCTTGACAATTCATAATAATGCGTTTTCCTCTAAGTTCGGTAAAATTTTTGAAAACCACTGTTCAAACGATTCACCATTCATTTCCTCGTGGTAATCTCCAGTTTTCTTAGACTCAAAGCACCACAGACCGTCAACAACAAATCCATCCTCACTGCCAATATGGCAGATAATGAGCCTTTTCCCTTTACCTGGAAATCGAAGTACTAACTGGTGTAGATTTATTTCAATAAGCGAACCTTTTTCAAATGTTTTCATCACATTCAGCGAAAAAACATTGAGACATGAGTATCAGATTGCTATAATTGGGATTATTTAGTCATATTGAAAGAAAGAATATTGAACGTCGTATGATTACTCAGCGCTTCACAATTTAATTTAAAGTTATAAACCTTTAAAAAATGAATGATCAAGAACCTGAAATACGCGCAAATATTAATATTAACAAATTATAACTTTATAAAGCTTAAAGTATGAATTAAAATGATTAGAAATATTAGGAACGGTACACAATATAAAACTTAGTAACTTTTTTTAAGTTTATAATATTCGACATATTTTAAGATTATATTAAAAAATTATTGAAATATCGAAAACACATAAAAACATGGCTTAAAAAAGTTCTAACAAATGAAAATGACAATAAAACATCCACGCATTTTATCGAAAGTTATAAAAGTTTTGTTACTTGTAATATGTTTTATCTGCCCCCTGGAATTAATGTTTAGAACCTTGTTCCCAAGGTTTGAAAAACATCCGATTGTTGTCTATTACTCGTATTTACCTGCTGGATTTTTTTATCCGGTGGACAGTCCATCTAGAAAGGCCCTCCTGGATGAAATTACAGAATCATCAACCCATACTTTACTTGTAGTGTGTCCTGCGTTTACCCACGTTTCATCAAGGTAATAAATCTTCCTGTTTTGATTCCTCCTCCATAGCACAATTTCTTCTCTATCCAGTAGTAAACTATTACGACCCCGTTTTTTCCATTTGAAATTTAAATGCTTCAGTAACGCATGGAAAGTTGATCGTTTGAAATTTGGCAACGTTGTATCCCCATTTACCTCCTGCAGTACTTTATCTATAGTAGGTATTTCATTCCTAAAGAAGAATTCATACACTTTCCTCCTAATCGCATGCTTATCAGCTTCATCCAATGATTTAACAATACTTTTGCGATGTTTACTGGTCATTGGCTCAGAAAAGGTGTGATTTTTTTGTATTGTCTTAACACATTAAACACTGATGCGCGACTCACCCCAACTTTGTGAGAAACCTTCACAACAATTTCTTTGATGGTTGATGCCTCGTTCTCCTCGCGCTCGATCTTATATATATTCAAAATGACCTCTTTCATTTCTGCACTCAGGTGTCTTTTTTTAGAGCGTTTCCTAGGTGGACTACAGGAGTTTACAACTTCATCGGCAGTATCTGTACTACTGGGCATTTTGCGCAAGCAGTTGATAACAATAACAATCAATAACAAGGTATAACAATAACAACGACAAACTCAACAACTTAATAAGATAACAAACGAAAACGTCCAAAGAAATATCAAATTGCAATGATGCACACGACATACGTAACACGTCTGAACCTGAATGTGACTCTGCCTTGATACGACTGCTCTGCCGCTCGGCATAGGCATTTAATTGCGAATTGACCAATGAGGGCTCCTGTTTTACGTCGAGACGGCGGCGTTAGCGTGAAAATCACCCGAACCTTTTGTTTACATCCGGTCTATCTCTTATCTGAATATACTGTATATGTAACCATATGTGGTTGTTGATGCCCGTTTTCGCACAGGCACGGCTTGCAATTGAATTAGGTGTCTTCTGATGAAATATATTAATAATATTAATAAATTATCTTGTAGGTGCAACATGGATGTGCAAGAGGTGTATAGACAGCGAACCTCAGAGACTGATTAAAAGTGAATCAAAACAACGCAGGGACTCTTTACGTAGTGTATCATCTGAAGGACGATCAGTTCCTACTTCTACTGTAAAAGTCCTACCTTATGATGTAAGTTATATTTTAAACTAGACTAAACCCGCGGCTCCGCTCGCGTGGAAGTAGTATAAATCATTCGTTTCGCGCTAGGGTCAAGGAGATTGGTTTCAGAGAAAGAAATGCAATATTCAACGTAATGCAATTGTTACTTTGACAATGAACATTTTTCCCCAACATTTTAAAGAAACATTAAATTACTATCAATGTTTTGCTTTTTTATATCCCTGACAAAAAGTAAGGAGTTCACTTGATCATTTGGCTGACTTTAAAATGGCCTTAAAGGTCATTGGCAATGATATACTTGAACTTAAAATTGTCCCTAATTTGCATTTCCGGAATTAGACTAGAAAATAGATGTTTCCTGTTAAAATTGATCTTTAAATGATCTTGATGGTCAAAGTCAAGGTCATGGACGTACTTGAACATAAAATTTCTTGCTCTTTTTATTTCTGGTGTCAAAAATTAGGGTTTCCACCTGGGTTTCCATTTAAAACAGCTGTCTTGACTTTCAAGTAAGCTTGATGCTCACTGTCAAGGGCGCGTTCAAGTTCACCATTAGATGAATCTTTTCAAACCTTACAACATTTTTCTCATTCTTATTTTGTCCTTTTTCTACTTTCTGGACATCCTCAAGTACCTGTGAAGGACATGGTCAAGGGTAAAGACATACTTAAACATAAAATTTTCCGTTTTTTACATTTCCGGTGTCAAAATTTAAAAAAAATTATTGACTTTCAAATGACCTTGAAGGTCGTATTGTGCTTCAGACGTGATTCTGATAGATTGGACAAACATTTATAAAGATAATTTGTGGAATTTTGTATTCTGTTGCTTAACTCTCAATTTCAGCTTTACAAAATACAGTTATATGTAATAACTGTTTTTTTTTATTTAGATATGTTTATTATTCTAGTTGAACTCTCTTGACTGGGATACATATCATCGAGTAAACTCAGAGCAAATTTATTGTTACTGTGGCGGTAATGGAGAGTGGTACAAGCAGATGTTACAATGTGGCAGATGTAAACAGTGGTTCCATGAGAGGTGTTTGGATTGCTTACAATATCCTCTGTACTGTGGAGATAGGTACGTAGAAGCAATTTGGTTATAAATATGTTTTAATTCCTCTCACCTCCACCTGTTCTTATTTAAAAGCTACATCGGTAGTTCAGTTGAACCACATTGTTTTTGATAAACAAGGCCAAGACTTTGGGACTGGGAGAAATATAAATATAGACCAGCGGGTCGCAGTGGCGGATTGTGATTGATCCATTCTCAAAAAACCTAACTATAAGGTCAAGGCTTTGTGAAAAGAGCATCTGTAGCTGAAATTTTGTTTACGGATTGGTATGGCATGCAAAAAAATCGGTTCTGTTCTTTTTGCTTCGCTTCGCCTCGGTAAGCGCCCATCTTATGGGGCTGACCTCATAAATTTGCATCAAATACGTCAAGAACTGAATTATGAAGTTACTGAGAAACATTAATATTTGACGGATTTTTTTGGTGACGAACGGCTGTTTTTCAAGTGCTGATTTTATATTTTGGTTCCAGGTTTTATGTATTTGTCTGTTCAATATGCAACCAAGGTAAGGACTTCCTAAGGAGACTAGAGATGAAATGGGTGGATGTAGTGCATTTGATGCTGTTTAATTTGACAGCATATAATGTCAAGAAGTATTATGATCTGGATACAGTCATTATTCCGTATATTAATGATAACTGGCATGCCCTCCAACTACCACCAAAGGTAAGAACAGACATCTACATTCAAACTAACCGAATGATTAGGCGCAATAGTTTACAGAACCATTGAAATAGTTTCAAATGCAAACCTTGCAGTCTGTTGGAGTCATAAGACTCCAAAGATGTACAAGATATTGCAAGGAAAATGTTTGCAACTTGTAAAATGATAGCTGTCTTGTGGTACAGTTTACTATTTCGAATGACTGACACATTTTGTTTTATTCCAGATTGCTAATGTGACAAAATCAGAACGCAGGGAGAACATATTGTCAGTGCTGACCAATAATAGAAATAGGTTTAAATGTGGCCGAGAAATAAAAAAGAGGACCACAATATGGGGGTTGAGGGTAAGATTACCTCCCCCAGCTCCTTGTGTAACACTTCCGCCTACAGGTCCTGTCACAGAGGACGAATTGAGAGAACTGTGGCAAGGAAACAGGTAATTTATTATTTCATATAAGCATTATCAATATTTTGAAATTTGAATACAACTAGCTGCAGTCTCTAATGAGATTCTACCCATGTACCTTTTCTGTTTATGTTCTACACAAATTTTTATGGTGGGAAGATTAAACATGTTGAAGTCTTCATAACCTTGTTGTTTCTTAACCTGTATATATCCTGTCATTGATAATAATAATAATAATAATAACGTTTATTGAGATACAACTCAAAGGGAAAGGGTATTGTACGGACATTTTTCAACCCTTCCGAAGGCATTAATATAAATAGATAAATTGCGAAAGAATAGATTGATAATAGACATCAGACAGATATAGTTAAATAACATGGTTAACATAATTACAATTAGTATATAAGAGTACATTCTACATTTAAACTGTATAAATGGACAAGTAAATAACTAAAGAAAATATAAATAGATAGAGATAAGGTCATAACGCCAAATAATAGATGGAATTCACGATTACAGTACATGAAACTGATACAATAACATCGTATTAGTACACACCTTTTTGCTTGTTAAGAAGATATAGCCTGTAGTATTTTTTAAACCGTTGTATGGAATTTTCGTCAAATAGTTCAACTTCTTTGTTCAAAATGGTTCTAGCCATGTAGCTAAAACTACTTTTAAACTTGCTTGAAGAGTGCGTAATTACATATCTTGCTGGCGTTTAATTTTTGAACCCTCTAACGTCCACTTGACAGTTGAGAGTTGCGCAAATTGATTGTTGAATGTTATGGTTATGAAATTTCGGATCTGGTTACACACACGGATACGAAAATTATTTCCAGTAGTTTCGGATAGTTTCAGATACAAATGTTAGATTTCGAAAGAACTGCGTATTCTAAGAGTCGATTGGTTCTCTCTATTTGAATTTGTTGAGCAACTACTGACTGAAGTGAGTCGCAGATTTTTTTTGAATTTTGAAATAATTGGCTATAGAATAGAATTCTTCGATGTACAACGCCAACTAACAATTATCACTCCTATTAGAGTTGCAAGAATGATTATACAGTATTCCTTACACAGCATTGTATACTGTAAGAACATTGGCCAAACCCTCTTAGAACAGCTATACAAGCGGAATGGGCACACCTAATAGGACACTTCAGTCATTTAAGAGGTTGTATAAGGGCTGCAGGTAACATTTATACAACAAAAGTGTAAGCCCCTTGCAGCCGCTATAGGACATTTGCGTCAGTGCAAGATTCAGTTTTTGTCAACTATACAACTATTCTGTTACGTGATTCTACTTTATTGCAACCAAACTATTTCTTATGTATTGCATAGACGAAGTGAAGAATATATAACTAACACATTACAGTCATCTTGTTTACTTACATATCGGCCATTGTGAATTTCATACACAGGTATATGATAAACTTCTACACTGTGATACAGGGCTATTGAATTACTTGCGCAGCAAATTTTATTGTGATTATCGTGCAAAGTAGTTACGCAATTTCTACGGGCTTCTCATTTGACGCACATTTTGATAATGATCAAAAGTATGTCTAGATTTTTAAGATGGAAAACTGAACTTATCTGCGTCAAATCTTCCACAAATCCTATATTTAGACACAATTACACTAATGTTTATCACTTTATATCTGTAATTCCGAACCGAAACATAATTATTTAATATTGAATAGAGGAATAAATGTTTGCCCAATATGGCTGGTGGTTGTGTATAATCATGGCATCGTCCATGTTGTCTTCAGTTTATTAGAATATTTAGGTGTTGCCTGCAGGTGTTATACAACAATTTGACAAATGTCTGAAATGAAATACCGACAGAGTCGAATGATTTACCCAGAATTTGTACCAGATCTATATCTTCTGTTTGAACAGTTGATAAAACCTTTTGAACCAATATGCATGCGTTGTTTGTCTTAAATCATTGGTTATGGCATATATGACAGCAGAAAGTTAGGTTATGGTGAAGTTGTATACCAACATATCTAGCATATGTACAGACTTTAACAGTTACTAAACAACAGTTGTATAAGTGCTTCCGTTGGGAGCAACTTGTTGGCTAAAGTAGTAACATGCACAGCAAAACAACAAGACTCGGGTTTGTTTTATAAACGTTACCATGGATGCCACAACACAACCATTTTGACTAACGTGCAAATATGCCGTATAAAATAGTTGTATAAACGTTTATGCAACAGTTAAAAATTTGTCCTATAAGGTGTTGTATAACTATGCTAAAGAATATTTAAAACACCTCATTTTAGAGCAAATATGTTGCAGAAAGCAAATTTGCATTCCACACAACATTAAGCCAGCATTTTGGTGTTCAGGCAACAACAATAGAGAGCTTTTATGGCTGAACGGTTCTTTTACCAAAAGCTTATAGCACTACTTTGCTAGTTGGGCGCTTTTATCGGACACGTGAAGTGAAATTGTTCATATTTGTAGCTGGATATTATGTGCAATAACTTTGATTATAGTCATGGTTTTTCAAAATTTTGTTTAAATTATTCGTTATGTCACGATTGTGACTAGACTGTATTGAACATAAAAATTTGTAAATGAGGAACTTACTCTAGTTGGCACTGTAGAGCATAGCTCGACTCTGCACAGGGTAGAATGGCAGAAGGGACCCCCTAGGGGGACTGCCCGTAGAGCTGGAATGATTTCACTTGTCAATCCAACTAGTTTTTATAATCAATAATAGCACTTTGGCTGCTAATGCACAATTGTTATACGTATTCATCAGCGGATGTGGTTTAAGATATCTGTTCGTAAGCTAGCGTTTAATGCCTTACAGGGTGGTCGCTCGTGACAATGTTCACCTGTGCGGCGGCCTTCCGCTTGCTTGCACTTCATTACTATTATAACTCTATCTGTGATACCAGGATAGATAGATAAATATGGATTATTGACTGAAGAATAAAATCATTCTTAATAACAAAGCTAACTTGTACTGTAGTAAAATCGACTTGACTTTTTATACAGGGTGTTCCTTAATGATATGCGAATATTTAAGGATGTGAATCTACATGAAAAATTAATGTTAGTTTGCTTTATAAACTATGGTCCAAAAATGTTTCCTTATAAAAACTCGGGGTGTCGAAGTTTTAGGAAAAAAATGTAAATTAATTAATATTTTCAGAACCGCTTCAGATATTTCACTGATATTCAGTACGTAGTGAAAGTTAATAAAGTTGCATATTTTTCAATCCAAAAATAATTTTTAGCTTTAACAGTGGCGTGCGAACGGGTATTGACTTCGATATTTTTTAAGAAAAAAAATGGTACGCCAATGGTTATTTGAAAATTAAAAATTATTTTTGAATTCCCCATTCAATTCAAATGATAAAAAAAATAAAAACCGTTCTATTGTCTAATAAGCAAAATTATTAATTTAATTGGAAAAATTAAACACATTAGGGGTAATGAACAACAACAACAACTGTCAACATAAACATGACATTAAAACCAACGAAATGATTACCAAAATTGTTGAAAATGGCCCCCTTCACTTAGTATGATTGCTTCCGTCCTCCTCATGGAATTGCGCACTCGTTGAAATATCCCTGGAGTGTTTTTTATTCTATCACAAGCTGCAACTATTTTTTCTCCTAATTCTTCTACATTGTTAATTGGACTTGTGAACACTAGTGTCTTAAGATAGCCCCACAAAAAGAAATCTAAACTGTTGAGGTCTGGGGGCCATTCTTGGGGCCCACCGCAGCTTGCTCACCATTATTTATGCATTTCAATAATTCACCATTATTAAAAAGATGTCAAAAGCCAGTGATTACATTGATTTTCTTGGAGAATAGAACAGTTTTTATTTTTTTACTCAAAAATGGCGCATCGAAGGAAAACAATTCAGGAGAGATCATTTGTTTTAAATTGAACGGGGAATTCAAAAATAATTTTTATTTGGTAAAAAACCATTGGCGTACCATTTTTTCTTGAAAAATATCGAAGTCCAATACCCGTACGCACGCCACTGTTAAAGCTAAAAATTACTTTTGCATTGACAAATATTCAACTTTATTAACTTTTACTACGTACTAAATATCAGTAAAAATGTCTGAAGCGCTTCTGAAAATATTGATTTATTTACATGTTTTTCCTGAGACGTCAACACCCAGAGTTTTTGTAAGGAAAAATTTTTGGGATATAGTTTGTAAAGCAAACTAACATTAATTTTTCATGTAGATTCACACCCTTAAATATTCGCTTATAATTAAGGAACACCTTGTATAGTTCCATCCCTGCCTAATAAGGCCCCTCGTTCAAACTGAGGGCACATATGACTGGCTGCTCCCAGACTATGTCTGAGATAAGGAATATTGAATGTCTCTTTGACAAATCTATTAAATTGCAACAATAATTGTTTGTGAATCGAATCGTTATGGTTAGCGCATTTGACCGACATTTTATGTTTCTTAGTTTTTTAAGATTCACTTAGCATGATTGCTACAGTTACATTCTTTTAAAAAACTACAACAATAACATAACATACAGATATTAGGAAAACAAAATTTGCATCTCTAAGAATTTTTTATAAGTAGACTTTATATCATTCATTAGTTTATTAAATTCAAGTAATTATTGCTGAAATGCTGATTTAATAGTTAAATTACTATTGCAACTTTGTAAATGGAAATCTATATTTCCTCTTGTGTATTAATTGTTATAATCATTATTCAGTTCCATGTAGTGGTTTTAAATGTTGTGGCAAAAGATGGATTTTTTGTTTTAAATGTAAAGATACGAACCAAATATGATATGAAAATTTTTATTTTCAAGCACTGCAATTTTTTTAGCGTACTTATTTTTGTACAATACTATTTTCATAGCCTTATTTTGTAGGATTTTTAATTTTCAGAAAACAACTTCATTGGCAGTGAACAAGATATTTGAACAATATAAAAAATGCGGAAGAATAGTTGTATCATAAACTACGAGAAAAATAAATAAAAATTTAAAGTGGTGTCTATATTTTCATCTGATAGGTATATCAATTTATCTTCTGCAAATATCTGAATTCTACAATCTAAAATAATGTAATGTAATGTATAAAATAAATAGGAGTAGACAGTTTACTACCTTGTGGTACTTCAACTCACATATTTTTTTATCTTGATAATGTAGATCCAATTTTGGTTTTTGACTTCTGTCAGTTAAGTGGTTTTGTAGAATTTTGAATACTGATCCTTCAAATCCATAGTGATGCAATTTTTTAATTTATCCCTGTAATTAGTTTCAAACGCCCTTTTGAAGTCCAACAACACTGTCACTGTATGTTTCCCATTGTCCATATATCTTCTCCAGTTCTCTAAAACCATTTGTATTGCCGTTTTAGTTGAATGTTTCTTCCTGAATCCAACTTGAAATTTGGTTAAAATGCTGTCGCACGATGAATTCGATTTTTTGTAATAATTTATTGATACGTTTCCGATAGACGTTTGCAGTTTCTGCCGATGGTGCCGTCGCCAGCAGGCACAAAACGTATCGTACCATCGGACGCGAGAATGAGAGCGTTGATGTGTGGCGCCACCTACCAGCAGAACAACGGCGGCGATAGGTCGGACTCTGATTCCGAATGCGAAGTGGGAGGCGACACTGCCAGAGATGAAGACTCGGAAACGGAGTTCAGTAGGGATTTGAAGCCTGCCGTCGAAAAGGTTTCCACTTCGATCAAGGTAAATGACAGATTCGATTGTAAGCATTCATATTAACCTTTAAACGCTAGAATGGACCCAGAAAGTCAACTTACTTTGTCTCTACTGCAAACATTGGCAACAGATATGCAGCTGCTGAATTTGAGTTCTGCAAGTAAAGGGTGATTTTTTAATAGGTATAGGTTTTGATTTTCAAAAAAACACAAAAAAATTGAAAAAACGATTAAATCTTTATTTGAGTCGATAGAAGGGTCGATATAATTTAATGTTTAAAGATTATTTCATGTAAATGTTGGCCGGGGCTCCGCTTTGGATGACCCATGCACAAGGTCCAATTTTGGCACACTCTCTCCAACATATCGGCCGGTATCTCACGAATAAATGCTTCAATATTGGCTTCCAGTGAGTCAATCGTTGCTGGTTTATCCCTGTAGACATTAGCCTTAACATGGCCCCACAAGAAATAGTCCAACGGCGTTAAATCACACTATCTAGGCGGCCAATTGACGGGCCCCAAACGTGAGATAAACTGTTCACCGAACTCGCCTCTCAATAGGGCCATTGTTTCGTGTGCGGTGTAGCATGTGGCACCGTCTTGTTGAAACCACATATGAGACAAGTCCAGCTCTTCCATTTTGGGCAAAAAAAAGTTTGTTATCATCGCACGGTAGCGCTCGCCATTCACAGTTACGTTCCGGCCATTGTCGTCTTTGAAGAAGTACGGCCCGATGATGCCATCGGCCCATAATCCACACCAAACAGTGATTTTTTCGGGATGCATTGGTAGCTCTTGCAATGCTTCTGGCTGGTCTTCACTCCAGATGCGGCAATTTTGATTGTTGACGTACCCATTCAACCAGAAATGAGCTTCGTCGCTGAACACAATTTTTCGATAAAAATGTGGATCTTCCTCCAACTTTGCTAGCGCCCGTTCACCAAATTGGAAACGTTGTGGGAGGTCGTGTGGCTTCAATTCTTGCACTAGCTGTATCTTATAAGGTTTTACACCCAAATCCTGTCTCAAAATTGTCCTCGTAGTGGAGTAACAGAGGCCCAATTGCTGCGAACGGCGGCGAATCGTCATTTCACGGTCATCACTAACACTGGCGGATACAGCCGCAATATTTTCTTCAGTCCTCACTCTACGTCTGCGTATTGGTGGTTTAATGTCCAATAATGTAAACTGGGTTCGAAATTTAGTCACAAGCTTCCGAATAGCTCCCTCAGTAGGTGGACCAAATTGTCCATAAATTGGGAGCAGTGCTCGATGCACTCTCTTAACCGAGCATGAATTTTGATAGTAAAATTCAATAATTTGCAAGTGTTGTTCGTTCGTAAGTCGATTCAAGGTTAAATTATAGACCAAACTGAACAAGTTTGACAATGACACAAGACACGATTCACGCGTCATCTGTCAAAAACAGTGTTGCCAAAAAGATACTAGCAAAAAAATCACCCATTATTTGAGATATGGGTCAACAACATGTCAAAAACCTTTATTATCTGCGAAATAAGTTCAATTCAAACCGTGTATATGTTATTTATACTTTAAATACGCTTAATGTATTGAATCTCTTCACTCATGCGGGTGAATACTACACAGTTGCAAAATAATGTCGCGAGAGTTAGCGCATATTACTTTTTGTTTAAAACATCATACCTTATGGTACATATACAGGGTGAGTTTCTAGTGTGGTATCGTAGATTGGTTGTTATAAAAATATCTTGAAAACTCATTTACAAAAATATGCCGCTCTTTAGAGTGGTTCATAACTATGTGGCAACACAAACATGCATTTCTATAATGGAAAACCTCATATTTTCTAATGTATTCTTAATGGCATCCTCAAAGGAAAACGTTTGATATAGCACACTATATGGTTTGGATTGCTACTTCTAGAGCTATGGGATATTTTGCCAAAAAAATCATCTTTGAATGTTAGTAGCTTTTCTAGATAGAATAGTCAACTTTTTTTTATAGAATCCTTGCATCATCTCTACCGGATATTTAATTACACAAAATCTTAAAAAAAAATTAAATAGGTAACCCAAAACTTTGAAAATATATAGGGTGTTCAATTTGAATTTTTTCAGTAAAAGTACATGTTGCGCTTATAAAGATCCTGATAAACGGCGCACAAATTTTAGAAAAAGTTTATGACGAGAAGCTGCGAGAAAAGTGCAAATGTGATTGGCTTACAATCTGTCAAAGTTGACTGTTGATTCCGACAAAAAAAGATCCCGTAGCTCCAGAAGTCGCAGTCAAACCCTCAAACTTCGTCCTTTGGATATGCCTTTCCTAGTATACTATTAAATATACAGAATGGTCCATTTGAAATGCATGTTTTTCTTTCCACATCAATATGAAATCAACTTGTATAGGGCAGCAAATTTTCAAAGTAAGTAGCATATGTTTAATTTCTGTGAATAGCTGTTTTATATATCTTTTATAACAATGACGCTATCTACAGATCTCAATCAGTGAGTACAAAGGGTACTATAAAAATTTTGCAATACAGCTTTATTTGTTGACTTCGTTCAAAGTAATTTCCACCACATTCAAGCATCAATCTTTAAAAAATGGATGCACATAATAATGGGTGATTTTTTTGCTAGTATCTTTTTGGCAACACTGTTTTTGGCAGATGACGCGTGAATCGTATCTTGTGTCAGAGCTACCAATGCATCCCGAAAAAATCACTGTTTAGTGTGGATTATGGGCCGGTGGCATCATCGGGCCGTACTTCTTCAAAGACGACAATGGCCGGAAAGTAACTGTGAATGGCGAGAGCTACCGTGCGATGATAACAAACTTTTTTTTGCCCAAAATGGAAGAGCTGGACTTGGCTGACATGTGGTTTCAACAAGACGGTGCCACATGCCACACCGCACACGAAACAATGGCCCCCTATTGAGAGGCGAGTTCGGTGAACAGTTTGTCTCACGTTTGAGGCCCGTCAATTGGCCGCCTAGATCGTGTGATTTAACGCCGTTGGACTATTTCTTGTGGGACCATGTTAAGGCTAATGTCTACAGGGATGAACCAGCAACGATTGACGCACTGGAAGCCAATGTTGAAGCATTTATTCGTGAGATACCGGCCGATATGTTGGAGAGAGTGTGCGAAAATCGGACCTTGCGCATGGGCCATCTAAAGCGGAGCCGCGGCCATCATTTACATGAAATAATCTTTAAACATTAAATTATATCGACCGTTCTATCGACTCAAATAAAGATTTAATCGTTTTTTTTAAAGTTTTTGTGTTTTTTTTTTAAATCAAATCCTATACGTCTTAAAAAATCACCCGTTATATACAATTTACTAAAGATACATTTCCTTCAAAATGTAAAGCAATGCATTGCCCTGGTTTCCTGGATTATAGTGATATCAAGGTAAAATAAATTGAAAGATGGACTTTCCCTGTAAAAATTTGACCTGAATAGTTATGGCTAAAAAGAGTTACAACCTAATAGTAATGACATATTTTATCTGAATATTGACATCTAAATAACAGCGTAATTAAGGCGACTTAGCTTTTTTAGAAAGGATTATGATTTCAGGGTTCTTATACCTGTAAGATTTTGTCAATACATCTGGTTTTATTGGCCAGACAAGCATAGGGGATTACCTTTAAATCTATTTTACCGCCCGGGTTGACATTAGTTTGAAGTATGTCTCTGTATTGTGCACCACCAAATATCTTTTTTTGCTAATTTCCCAGTTACCTCTTCAGAAAAGTGAATACCTGGGTGCCGGTTGTGCTAAGAAGAGTGTCCCATTGAAAAAGATGAGTTTTCAAAGGAGGAAGAAACTGTTGGCGATGAGCAATCGGGAACGAGAGAGGATTTTGAAAAGACCAAAAAGGAGAGTTGTGCAACAGCAAGTTAACTCCAAACAGAAGGAGGGACAAACAAAAAGACTTAGATTAGATAATAAAAGTAAGTAATCTTACCGTATTATTTACATTGCATGTTTGAAACAGTAGTAATCGGTATTTCTTAGGCAAGATTGACGTTTTGTTACCAAACAAAGGTCAAAATTTGCTCTCACGAATCAGAACAGAAAGGTGTCAACAGTTATAGGGTTTCCGAATGAGAATGATACATTTTTAGAATGTCTTGTTTAATATGTCTGCTTAAAATGTATCTCGGGTACGTGTGCTCGTTATCTTGAAGACATTTATATAATCCAAAATCGCAAGACCAACGAAAATGCAACATATACAGAATAAGAGAATGCAAATGTCTCGATAAATCGTCATTCTGAAGAGTCAACATTTCGCATAAGATTAAGTTTATCGAAGTCGTTCTCGCATGCATAGTGGTGAAGAATTTTTGAATGATGAGACATACTGAATATTTTCTCGGTCTTACTAACTACACTTTTGTATAAGTAGGAATGTATAAAAGTAGAGTCATCATCGCACTGGCAGGAAACAGTCGGGTTGGCGTAATATATATTGTAGCTTGAATATTATTTTTTGTACACCTCGTGATATCTCTTTTTATTTGCTGAAATAATCCCGTGTAGTCGGGTTTGATCTACGTTTGGTGAGTGCCGATTGACAACCTAATACAAGATAGACAACCAGCAATAACAAGACAATTGCTTACCTAAAGTAGGTTATAGTAAACCACCATCCACAGGTCTCCATTTAACAACCCCACAACATTATTATTATAAGATTATTTACCACGATACTTTAGCATATTCTGACATCTGTTAAATACTTTTAGAAAAAATAGTCTAGGGAATTATATTTCTTCGTAAAGAAACTGGATTACGTGACCTACTTATTTGATAGTCATGCAGTCATCAATAATGCAGCCATTTACCACATGCTACATACTAAGTAGTCTAAGATAGTTTGAAACATTATTGTGTCTTCAGTTTGCTTACTAACTTTTTAAACAGTTCAGCGCATTTCAGTATGGAATATTTTTTTTCTTAAACTTTATGGCTCATCTGTGACCATGTTAAAATTTCAGCTCTATGTATACAGAAGAGTATGAAGAAATGTTGAAAAAAATCTCTTCGTAACAAAAGGTGATAGACACATCCGCTTTGTTTTAAAATGTGTATAATTAACGTATGTTTTTCGAATATCGTAGCGAATCTGTTCAGTTACTCACATAAACAAAATGTTTGAATTTGATAAGAAGAAAAAACGTACTCCATCGTTTTTCGCATAAAAATATAATAAAATAATATTATATTATAATAATATATACTAAGTGACATATAAATCCGAACACCCAGTTTAAATGGTTTTATTTTAATAAAATTTTGTATAAGTACTTAATGAAGCATAATAAGTAAACGATAAAAATTTCAAATTGATTGCACTGCTTTAAAGCCCTTTGACCTTTAACAATGTGTGGATGCACCCTGATGTGCTACGCATTCTCCAACGCGCCTAGGCATGCTTCTGATCAGGTGGTCAATGTCCTCCTGTGGTATCTCATTCCAGGCAACCACCAACTCCTCTCGAAATGCTTCTAGAGTCTGAGGAGGGCGTTGCAAATTGAGCAATCTCCTACCCATCATATCCCACACGTGCTCAATTGGGGATAAGTCGGGAGATCTTGGTGGCCATGGTAACAATGTGACATCATTATGTTGAAAGAAGTCTATTGTGACTCTTGCAACATGTGGTCGGGCATTATCTTGTTGGAAAGTTGGATCTGCCAGGGTGTCAAGATAGGGTAAAAGATGGGGTTCTAGAACTTCGTGGATATAACGCTGCGCGTTCATGTTACCTCTGATGAAGATTAAAGGTGACCTGGAACCATAAGCTATAGCACCCCAAACTATAACTCCAACAGTGTGATGAACATGTCTTTCAACAAAAAACTGTGGATTCCTCCTTCCACCACGTCGCCTTCTAACCCTGGCACGACCATCGTGCATGCCTAAACAAAATCGAGACTCGTCACTAAAGACAATACTGTTCCATTCCTGATCCCAGAGTGACCGTTGTCTGCACCACTCAAGGCGATTACGTCGGTGTTCTCGAGTTAAAGGGAGGACCCAGTGTGGCCGGTATGAAATCAAGCCAAAACTTCTCATTCGTCGGTAAACACTTCGCATGCCAATAGGTCTTCCGTGTTCTGCAAACCATTCATTTGCAATGGACCTGGTAGTGGAGAAACGGTTCCTTAAGGCCAATAATCTTAGGCGGCGATCTTCACGGTCTGTTGATCTACGGCGGCGTCCAGTGCCCCTTGCTCTTTGCGTACGGTATTCTCGAAGCCATGCCTGACAACACCTAACCACAGTGTCTACACTTCTTTGCACTCTAACTGCAATTGCCCGAAAAGAAAGTCCAGCTTCCCGAAGTCCCACTATACGGCCCCTATCAAACTCACTAAATTGACGAAATCGTACAGGTCTCCGTACTCTAGGCATCGTAACCGATCGTAAAGGATGTCAAGAACCAAAATCCGCCAACGTTGATTCTTTACTGCGACTGAAATATTCATTTTTAGAGCGTTAGTGAAAATAATTTTATTAGGGAAATTTCGAGAAATAAAAACGTGAATTAAAAAAAAGTAGTGTAAAAACTGAAAATTTTTTCACGTGTTATTTACAGTAAGATAAATGCATTCACCAACTTTTATTAAAATAAAACCATTTAAACTGGGTGTTCGGATTTATATGTCACTTAGTATAAATTATTTATCGGTCGGAATGGTTTGTGATTCACGTCGGCAAAGTAAATTCGTGTATTTTGCTATAAAATGCCCTTTGAACGAATCCTGTATATTGCTCAGTAAACTAGTGATGATGGTCGGAAGACAGGTGTTTTGGGATAATCAATTAAAAATTCTCAAAAACTACTTGACTAATCGACTCAAATTTTGTTGTGGTTATTTAAGTATGATGCCTATGGATTTGAAGAATTTCAAGTAGTTGCGTGAAATTATCCTCGCATTAGCAACAATTTCCAAAAACTGCATTTGGCCTCGCTTTTCGGCCATAACTTTTTTCTATTAGTCGGATCTTTTTACCTGTGATCTCATTTTGTAGGTCTCATAAATACCTAGAAATCTTATTTGAAGAGTTTTTTCGTTGCTGTCAACACTTTCAATTGAATCCCAAAAAACACGTTTTCTCAATCTTTGTTGTTGAATAGAGTTTTCTCACAAAAATTGGTGTACCCATTTTATGAGTCCATGTTCTAAATACCTCCTTGAATAATTTGCATCAATAAAATCCGACTCTATTATTTCGGGGAAATGTGCTAATATGATTAGACTAGTATTGCTATTTACCTACAGCCTTTCTTGCTAACTCATATATGGTCTTCTGGTTAACTTAAGTACAGTTTGACTATAAACATGATATTGAAAAACGTGTTTTCATAGATAAGTTAAGACCAAAGGTGTACTTAATCCGCGGCTGGAAAACCAGACCTTAGTGGTTTGGTAAGGTTATTTCAAAGAATTATGGCGATAAATTCCATGGATGAACTTCCAAATAAACATAATTTGTGATTTTTATTTACATTCAAAGATACACAATTCTTATTGGGAAACTTCGCTATATTTTCGTATCACAAAATGACTGTTCGCAGCAAACGAAGCACTGCCCCCGACGCCGCCCACGTCAGTTAGCGCGCCGCCCACGCCGCCCGCTTCGAGTTCGAACTCCGCCTCAGTGAACTCGGACCTGAGCAACGATTTCTGCGCCACTGCCGATACCTCCGCTCCTGCCGGCCCTGCATTGCCACCCCACCGCAAGAAGGGACTGCTTGCTGAGTTGGCCGCCTCCGAGACGTACGCGCACTGCGACACATCGGGGGATGAGACTAGCTCCAAGAGTACGCTGGATGCTATCATACCGCCGCCCAAAGATTTCGAAGGTAAGATTTATTGTAATAGAAAAGAAGCGATATTATCATTCGTTATTTTGTCTTAAGGGCGTACGTAACTTTTTTTTCGCTTTTTTCCAAGTACCTGTTGGCGTAGCAGTATTTTTAAATCCTTTTCATCCAATTGTATCATTGTGTGTGTAGAGATGACCAAAAAACAATGCTATCATTTTTTTGTCAATAAGAGCATTTTATTACATAAGTTGGCCAATATAAACTGACTGATTTAAATTGCGCGCCATTTTTGATACACGCATTTCAGTCGGTGGCGCCGTAGTAGTTGTTTAAAGCACATGTGTCCAATTCATCATGAATCCCACAACGCGTCCGTATTGTTAAAACGTTTTACTTAAATAATGAGTCGAATGTTGCAACGATTCGGAAGCTACAAGATTTTGGTCGAAATAATTTGCCCAGTGTCAACACCATTCGTCAGTTGGTGCGGAAACAACGACTTGCCAACGTCGAGTCGTGTTCGAACTGTTCATACTCCGCAAAATATCGAGAGAGTTCCTGAAAGTGTGGTGGAGCGCCCTGAGGCGTCTACTAGACATCGTTCTCAAGAACTGGGTCGTCGCACGTCATTATGCACTATTTTAACAAAAAGACTTGCATTTGCGGCCCTACAAAATTCAGTTAACCCAAGAACTACAGCCTAGTGGCCATGAAAGTCGCCGACAATACAGTCACGCAATATTGCGGCTTAATATCCAAAATAACTGATAATCAGCGATGAAGCCCACTTCGATATGAACGGATTTGTTAATAAGCAGAAATGTTGTACCAAACAACTGACGAAAACAAAATACCAGAAATTGTTTGTTTTTTCATACTGATAAGAACGTGTGAATAAAGTTTAATCTGTATCGTGGGTGATCTGAATCAAAAACGGTCGATTTTTGTGAAGTTAAATAAGAAAGTATTTTGCGAGTTTCTGTTTTTAGTTATTTATTAGTAAAAATTGCACATCTTTACACTAATGAGGAGTTAGTGGACATTGTTTTAGCATACGAAGAAGCAGGCCAAAATTCGTGAGCGGCTTCTCGGTTGTACTCACACCGATTTCCGAATAGGCACATACCTGTACCACATCACGAAAAATTTAGTTCAATTGTTTTTCGTGCAGGTGCTAGTGGAGATTTGCGCCCCAGACGTGGCATGGATGGGGGTCGGGTTCGCCCACAACGCGTTTTAAATGCCGAAGACGAAATTTTGGATATTGTGGAAGAAAATACGGGAATAAGCACAATGCAGTTAGCCCAACAGGTCCCGGAATCGTCACAAGCAACACCGTCTCCATATTACATGAGGCCCAACTGTACCCTTATCACGTCCAGAGAGTCCAGGCATTGCTACCTACAGACTACCCCCTAAGAGTAAAATTTTGTGATTGATTGTTGCAAGAAAATGCTCGAAATGCCCGTTTTACAGCTGATATTTTGGCTACCGATGAAGCTATTTTTACTCGCAATGGGATAACCAATCTTCATAATACACACGTTTGGTCCTTTGAGAATCCTCATGCAGTGGTCCAGACACACTTCCAACATCGTTTTTCTTTAAACGTGTGCACAGGTATTGGCGATGAACGTCTAATTGGACCGTTCATATTGCCAGATTTGATGATGGTCACCAATATTTGGAATTTATTCGGAATGATGTGCCATTGGCGGTCCGAGCACGGATGTGTTTCTGCACGATGAGGCACCTCCGCATTTTCGTTTTGAAGTTTTTGAATAAGGTATACCGGATACGCTGCATGGCCTCCACGGTGTTCCGATCTAAATCCTCTGAACTTCTTTTTATGGGGATACTTGAAAAACGAGGTATACCTTACTCCGGTTCAGAATATTAAAGAATTGCGTGACCGAATCACAGTGGCTGTCGATAATTTGAGCCTTCAGGCACAGCAGGAAGGAGGTGTATTTGAATTAGTGCGCCGAAATTGGATTAGACCCGCCCAAGCTTGCATCGCAATCACTGGAAACAATTTTGAACAGCTTAAATAAGTAAGTGAACTGTTAAACTGTATTATTTTATTATCTCGATTTCTGTAGAACTTTTATTACATTTCTTTTCGAGAAATCAACTTCTTTCGTAACAGTGCATCTGTGGTTAAAACTTGTCGGATAAGTTGTGAAACACCCTGTATAGTATAGCTCTGAAATTGCATGTGAGTATTACATTTTTATGGAAGAATGAAACGGGTGGTTACTTTTATTCTTCTCTTTTTTTCTTCGAAACATTTTTGATTTTCTTGAAACCAGCAAATTGAGTTTTCAAGGTAAAAGCAAAGATTTTTTGAAGGAAGAAAGATATAAGAAAAGAAGTAATCACCCGATTCATTCTTCCATAAAAGTGGAATATTCACATACAATTTTAGAGATGTACGATTGAAAAAAAATGCACAAAACTGCATTTTTTGTCACAAAAGAAACAACATTGTTTTTCAGTCATCTCGAAACACACCATGAAATAATCAGACGAAAAGTATTAAGTCTTGACATACTGTTAAACAAAAGGCGAAATACATTTCTCCTCATACAATCTTCCCGGAAAGCCATTTTTAATACCATTTTCTATATAAATCTCATAATTTCATCGTATCGTATGATTTATTAAACGTATATTAAAGATATTGTATGTAAAATGTGATATCTTCGCAGCGGATCAAACGAGATGAGCACGGTCCCATGAATAATACATTAATCATGTTGAATCAAAATATTCCCGTACATCTACGAGCCCCTTCCCACTTCAGTTGGCCCACTTCAAGATTTGTACCAAAATATGCATGTATAAACTAAACATGACGAAACTATTTACTTCTAAAACAATTTATTTTCTCAGAAACATTTTAGATACACTCTAGTCGTAAAAAATACATATTTGAAATCACTTAGACCTATAACTAATATAACATCTGAACAAATAAACAATGTGCGAATAAATGCGCGAAGTTAACAAAGCAACAATTGAATGATTACCATTGGGTAACATCACCTTTATTTTTTATTATGGCTGAAATTCTTTGGGGCATAGTGTTAACCAAGTTTTGTCCAAAATTTGGTGTAAAACAATCCCATATTTCTTGAAGCTTTTGTCTCAGTTCGGTGATTGTACGAGCAGGATGTTGTCGTAGAACCTTTTGCATATCGTGCCACTAAGTTTCAATAGGTGACAGATCTGGACAGCTAGAAACCCATTTCATAAGTGTACATTATTTTCTTCCATCCATTTTATAGCCTTTTTTGAGGTATGGCACGCTGCACCATCTTGCTGAAACACAAAATCTGGCCGGATGTCAAAAATTCTTCCATCACTGGTAATAAAGCGATCCTTCTAAAATTGACAAATATTTGTTTGTATCCACATTTCCATCAATAAAATGAAATTTTCCTACTCCTTTCGATGACATACTGCCCCAGACAATAATGGATGCTGGAAATTTCACATTTCTCTTCAGACAGTCAACATGGAATGCTTCATTTTTTTGCGAATAACTCTACTGCGACTGTCACCAACACAAACTTCGAATCGGGCCTCATCAGGCCATTGTATTGCACACCATTGTTGAGGTGTCCATTGTCTATGTTCTTTAGCCCATCTAAGCCAATTCTACTATATATTATCAAAATATTCATTGTTAATATTTTAAACCTATAACATCCTGCGTCATTTTTATTATTTGTGTTTGATAAGAAAAAAACTAAGATTTCAATTGTTGGGCCAACTGAAGTGGGAAGGGGCTCGAATTTGTTCATTAGTCCCAGGTTCAGCTGACAGCCTGACATACAGTAATGGACAAAAGTATATAGACAAATTAATATTGTGTTGTATTTCTTTTTTAACTTGTTTTATTAATACACCAACCTGTATACATAATTCGTTATAGCATAATACTCACTTATACATAAATAAATTCATTAGACTCACTTCATTAAAAAATTAATTGTAAAAAACTGGAACTATGAAGGACAAAAATATAGAGACAAAGCAAAACAATTATAGAAAAAAGAAGCAAAGTTCATTGAATTATAGAAAACTAACCATGTTTGTGTTAATATTTTGTAGCATAACCATTATTATCAATCACCGCCTGGCATCGTATTGGCATAGATTGTAGAAGTTTCTTGATAAAAGATTCATCAATGTGTCTCCACTTTTGCTCTAAAGCGGCAAAAAGTTCATCCTTGTTTGAATAATTTTTATCTCGTATTTGCTTATCTAAGTATTCCCATAGATTTTCAATGGGATTTATATCGGGAGACTGTGAAGGCCATTTGAGAACTGGTATTTTTTCATCCAGAAAGAATTTCTTTGCGAAGTGTGCTTCATGTTATTATCTTACTGGAAGATTGATCTTAAGGGCATATTGTCTTCCATATAGGGTAACATGACATGCTTTAGTATGTCTGTGTATACAAACGTATCACAATGCCATCTATTCTATGTAAAGGTCCCATCCCCAAACCATAACAGACCCGCCTCCATGTTTGACAGTGGCCAAAGTGTACTTGGGGTTCAATATTTGTCCACTAGGACGTCTACGTAATGAACACCATCTGATCCAAACATATTGAACTTGGATTCGTCACTGAAACATACCCTTTTCCAGTCACAGATGCTCCAATCAAGATGCAACAGTATAATCGGTCCTTACGGTTTTTCCTCGAGATTAGCGGCTTCTTACTCGGGCGACGTGCAAATAACTTCAAATCATTTAATCTTCTACTTATAGTTTTCGTAGAAACACTGACAATTCCTTTTGTCTCGATTTCGGCTTTTATTTGTCTTGGGGTTTTAAAAGGATCGAAATTACTTTTATTAATCTAACTGATCTAGCATTTAGTTTTCTAGGCCGACCATTTCTCTTAGAGGCTTCCAAGATACCTTTTTGTTTATATTTGTACAATATTGCCCAAACTGCTTTACGCTTCAGCTTCAAATGTTTGGCAATGTAGACTTGACGTTGACCATCTTTGTATAACTCAATGTTCTTAGTTTTCACATCGAAAGAAATTTCTGGACCACTTGGCATGGTCTTAAAATCAATCAACTTATTCCACAATACTTGATGAACACAAACTAATCCTCTTCTGACATGAAACGGTACTAAACTAATGTTGAAAAGAATTTGTCTACATATTTTTGTCCCTCATAAAAAAGTGCTTATATTCAGACGTGTATTCATTGCAGATAATGTAAAAACAAGGAATTTAGTTTTTCTACTAATAACGCATTTGTTTATGGTGCAATGAAGTATGAATTCGTTTTCTAAAGGTATTTAGATAAATATTCATATTTGTCTATATACTTTTGTCCATTACTGTATATTACAGTGTGCATAACCTCAAATATCTTGCCAGAACAGGAGTAACGGCACTGATGCTGATTTGAGGATCAAAAGGTTTGTTCATACAGTGGCCGATGGCTTGTCAGTGATTGTGTCTGGGATCCGGCCGCATTTCTTCTAAATAGCGTAGCAGAAGAACGGAACTTGTGTAGCGGGATCTTGGACATGGTCACTGACAGGTTGGCGACTGCTGTACGAACATGGTCAAAATCAAGTAAAGTTTTCATTTATTAAAATTACTCTTAGATAAAATAAAAATATTCCAGCAGCACTTTTCTGTTTAGATTCCTTTTAAATATTCTAATAACATATTTTCCATAACTGTTTGCATCTCCTTTATTCCATATGAAGCAGTGCAGCAGTTTGAAGATCGGTTACATTTTCTTTATAGGTAAAAACAATCCATTCCTGGCCCTACTTAGGACCAATTCCGAGGGAAATGATTTGAAGGTGAAGAGAAAGGAACCAAGCCTGCCACTGCCGTTGACTGCTGTGATACCAGGAAAGCCTTTGATGAGGCCAATGAAGAGACAACTCAGTGAAAAGGATATTATTATTGGACCTAACGGACAGGTTAGACTTGCATTTAAATGATTCAGAGGCCCGATTCACGAGTCCTGTGAAAAAATATTCCAGCGATGATTTTGGATGGTAAACTGTAGGCGCATTCGGTGTTCGTTTCCGCTTCAAGTGAAATGCCCCATACTAAATGACGTTAGAATATTTGCCTATGGGAGAACTGTCTGCTAATATACCAGTTGTAAACTACTGTATTTCTCTGGATTCCTGATTTGAGTTCATAGTATCTATCTTCTCTGACAGATTAAAGCGGGATTCATCTCAATTTAGATTCAAAATCAGTTTTTGTGTTTTTAACACGTAAACTGCTGTGTCGGTTATATGGGGTTGTCCAAAACGGACGCAGGAAAGTAAACGCATATTAAAACAAGAAAGATTGATATTCAAATGAAGTTGGGTACTTTATTTTGAAGGTTCATTTATACCATTTATGTATGAAAAATAATATCGCCAAAATGTTCACCACGACTGGATTTACAGACGTCCACGCGATGGTCGAAATTTTCAATGACATTTTGCAACATGGTCGGTTCTATGGCATTTATCTCGGCAATGATGTTGCTTTTGAGTTCTTGGAGGTTGGCTGGTTTGTTGACGTAGACTTTGCTTTTCAAATATCCCCATCAAAAGAAGTCCAAGGGAGTCAAATCGCACGATCTTGGTGGCCATGTCACATTTCCTCTGCGCGAAATCACGCGATCACCGAAGAAGGACTGCAATCGATGGATATTGACGTTGGTTGTGTGGCATGTTGCACCGTCTTGTTGGAAATAGACATCGTCCATATCCATTCCTTCAAGTTGCGGCAAAAAATAGGCCTCTATCATCACGTGATGTCGCTCAGAATTGACGGTAACGGCGTCCCCGGCCGCATTTTCGAAAAAGTAAGGTCCGATGATGCCTTTTGACCACAATGCACACCACACAGTCACTTTTTGAGAATGCATCGGATGCTCTTGATACTCGCGGGGATTTTCGTTCGCCCAGATGCGGCAGTTTTGCTTGTTTACCGTCCCATTCAAAGTGAAATGCGCTTCGTCGCTGAACATGATTTTTGATGAAAAATTGGCATTAATTTGGCGGTGTTCAAGGAGCCAATCTGAGAACGTTCGGCGCGAAAAATGGTCGGCCCGACGCAGCTCTTGCGTCAATTGGATCTTGTAGGCGTGTACATTCAAATCCTTGTGGAGAATGCGGAGCAAACTGGTTCTCGAAATGCCCAATTCTTGGGATCGACGCGTTGTTGATTGTTTCGGATCGTCTCTCACACTCTCCTTCACAACAGCAATATTTTCCGGTGTGCGAACGCTCCTTGGCCGGCCACAGAACCTGTTGCCTCGAATTTACCCACCAGACGACCGATGGTTGTTTCGTTTGGGCGGTTGTTGCGACCGAAATGTTCACGAAGTGCGCGAAACGTGTTTTTTATTTTTGCACCATTTTTGTAGTGCTCTTGAATAACTTTAATGCGGTCTTCAATCGAATACGACTCGATAGCGATCAATGGTAAACATTCAACTAACAAAATGACATGTCGGTGACAGAAAACAAAGATGGCGTCTATGTCAAATTGACGTCAGCTTTCCTGCGTCCCTATTGGACAACCCTTTAGTATACGAGACCTGTAAATTAAGTGATGAGACTGGCAACGTAGCGTTCGATCTGACAATACTGGAGGTGCTGGGCTTGGAGGGGGGACAGGGGAACATGTGATCCGCTTACAGTACAAGTTTGAACTCGCCCGATATTGTAACATCATTTGAATTTTAGGTGAAGAGGAAGAGATTTCGTAGGACAAGAAGTCATACAAATTATACTGCTGGACAGACTGCTAGTAAGACTGCAACTATGGTACCAGTGAGACCAGATGCCAAAGAATGGGGCCAGAGGTCGAATCAGGGACCTAGTACCTCGCCAATTGGTAAGCAATCAATAAATTTAGTGGAAATACTAAAAAAAACTGTGCTATCAATTTTTACCTTACGTTTATTAGGACTTGTTGTAGCTGTACATGTGGTTTATTGTCTTTCCAGGGACTTGTATGGAGTATGCGTTGAACGGTAGACGACTCCGACAGCGACCTGAGAGGCAACCTCCTCCAGAAAAGGAAAAACCACCTCCAAGTACACAAACCACATCTAAACCTAGTCCTGTGAAGACTGAACCGGAGATCGACATGGACGATTTGAAGAGCTCTGTTAATATATATTTTGGTGCTGCCAATAGGATTGGTAAGCTATACATTTCTTACTTACATTCAATTATCTGCATTTAGGTCCGATATAGTAACAGATTTTGCTCCTCTGAGCTCTTGTCCATGAAGATTAGACTTATGTTTCATAAATATGTACATTGGGTGCTCCTAACTGACGTGATAATATTCCAGGATATGATTCCTCAGATAATTTTATGAAGAAACATTTAGATGAATATATGTCCGAAATGGCTTATACTTTTTATTATGGGGTGTTGAATTTTTAAGGAAAATATCAGTTTTATTTTTTATGCTCGAATGTACTTCAAATATGATGTTTGATTCTAGCATATTATGAGAGGAGGATGTAAAATGTCTTATTTTATACAAAGGGTACTCTAAAACTGTTGCAACACCGCTTTATTTATTGACTCCGTTCAAAGTAATTTCCACATTCAATAAATACACTTCTCCATCCGCCAAAACCAGTTCTCAAACCAGCTCTGCCAAGTTTGACCCGGAAATGCGGCACACTCGTTGTCACAAGCCCTCAGAAGGTCCTTGTCGCTAGGAAACCTTTTAGCTTCATTTTCACATGCGGAAACAGTGCAAAGTCGCAGGGAGCAAGATCTGGACTGTAAGGTGGGTGCTCAATAAGTTTCAGTCCAGTAGTGGTCAAATACTCGGTGCAGGCTTTGGCGTTGTCATGGTGTGGGTACCAAGTGTCCATTCTTGACTTTGGCCGCAGGTTTTTCATAGACATTTTTTTCTTAACTGAACGGGATTTTCTGACAGCTTCGGGTGTGTCGTCATCAAAGACCCAAACTTTGTTTTGAGCCTTGGTCGGCACATCGTAATAATAGAGCCAAGTCTCGTCACCTGGCACGATGCTGTTCACATACCGAGATGCCCCTTATCAAACATTTTCATCATCTTTCGCCATCAAGTCGTACGACGAGTCTTCTGCTCTTCAGTCTGTCTGTGTGGTACCCAGAGAGAACAAAGTTTCCTTACGTGTAAGTGGTCATGCTGAATTGAATGAATTGCTGGTGTATGAAGGTGTAAGGTCTCCTCTATCTGTCGGTATGTCACTCTCCGGTCTTCGTCAAGCATTTTCCTCACACCAGTTATGTTTTTCTCTGTTACTGACGTTCGCGGCTTTTCTTCCCTCTCAGCGTCCTCCAGAGTGAAATTGCCCCTTTGGAATTCTCTGTACTACCTGAATATAATCGTACAATGAGGAGAATCATTCTTTAATGCAAGGTCATTCCTTCTAATGACTAATCTATGCTTAAACCACGCGTAAAGTTATACCGCAAAAAACTGCCCTTATCTCACTACGTGACCACGATGTTGCACTTTACACTGCCAATACGAATGAACAACTAAATCAACAGATGTGCTGGTGACGACTACTATGCACTCATGGACATGCGACAACATGCAGTAACATGCAACCTCCTGCGTCCGTTTGTTAAGTCATATTACAAAACTTTTATAGTACCCTTTGTATCTTACGAAACATGGTTACGCCACTGTCATCTGATGTTTCTGGTTAACAGTTACCATTTTGTCTGTTTAATCACATCTGATGAAAAAGTGGTAAGGCTGGGTTTTTATGTAGTGATGATCAAACTAGAAAAATATATTCACTTTGAAAAATATCAGTGGTGTATCGCTTTTTTTTTGTTAAAAATGTCACAAGACGTGCTTTTGGGGACGCCACTGGTAACGGGCGCGATAGAATAACGTTTTACATTAAAATATGTCATCTTATAATCCACTAAATAAAAATATCTACCCTCGGAATTATAATATACTAAGTGACATATAAATCCGAACACCCAGTTTAAATGGTTTTATTTTAATAATAGTTGGTGAATGTATTTATCTTACTGTAAATAACAAGTGAAAAAATTTTCAGCCTTATCAGTTGGACATTCCGGTGTTTATACTGCTTTTTTTTTAATTCACTAACGCTCTAAAAATGAATATTTCAGCCGCAGTAAAGAATCAACGTTGGCGGATTTTGGTTCTTGACATCCTTTACGATCGGTTACGATACCTAGAGTACGGAGACCTGTACGATTTCGTCAACTTAGTGAGTTTGATAGAGGCCGTATAGTGGGACTACGGGAAGCTGGACTTTCTTTTCGGGCAATTGCAGTTAGAGTGCAAAGAAGTGTAGACACTGTGGTTAGGTGTTGTCAGGCATGGCTTCGAGAAGGCCGTACGCAAAGTGCAAGGGGCACTGGACGCCGCCGTAGAACAACAGATCGTGAAGATCGCCGCCTAAGATTATTGGCCTTAAGGGACCGTTTCTCCACTACCAGGTCCATTGCAAATGAATGGTTTGCAGAACACGGAAGACCTATTGGCATGCGAAGTGTTTACCGACGAATGAGAAGTTTTGGCTTGTTTTCATACCGGCCACACTGGGTCCTCCCTTTAACTCGAGAACAGCGACGTAATCGCCTTGAGTGGTGCAGACAACGGTCACTCTGGGATCAGGAATGGAACAGTATTGTCTTTAGTGACGAGTCTCGATTTTGTTTAGGCATGCACGATGGTCGTGCCAGGGTTAGAAGGCGACGTGGTGAAAGGAGGAATCCACAGTTTTTTGTTGAAATACATGTTCATCACACTGTTGGAGTTATGGTTTGGGGTGCTATAGCTTATGGTTCCAGGTCACCTTTAATCTTCATCAGAGGTAACATGAACGCGCAGCGTTATATCCACGAAGTTCTAGAACCCCATCTTTTACCCTATCTTAAAACCCAGCAGATCCAACTTTCCAACAAGATAATGCCCGACCACATGTTGCAAGAGTCACAATAGACTTCTTTCAATATAATGATGTCACATTGTTACCATGGCCACCAAGATCTCCCGACTTATCCCCAATTGAGCACGTGTGGGATAAGATGGGTAGGAGATTGCTCAATTTGCAACGTCCTCCTCAGACTCTAGAAGCACTTCGAGAGGAGTTGATGGTTGCCTGGAATGAGATACCACAGGAGGACATTGACCACCTGATCAGAAGCATGCCTAGGCGCGTTGGAGAATGCGTAGCACATCAGGGTGCATCCACACATTATTAAAGGTCAAGGGGCTTTAAAGCAGTGCGAACATTTTGAAATTTTTATCATTTACTTATTATGCTTCATTAAGTACTTATACAAAATTTTATTAAAATAAAACCATTTAAACTGGGTGTTCGGATTTATATGTCACTTAGTATATTAAAACAACTTTTTCCTTAAATAATCAGCACCTTGTAGCTAGACATTTAACCTATTGCCTGTAAACTTTTCTTAATAAAATTATATTTGAGGAATATTATCATGGAGAATTAGCACATCATTAAGAAACGCTCTGCATAACAAAGGACCTGGTTGAATCCTCATGGGTTTTTTCAGCTGCTGGGGAGAGGTTCCAGGTGAAAGCAAAGAGGATTGGTCCTATGGGCAAGGTAGACTATCTTTTGGAATGGGAAGGACCAAGCAATGGGATGACTTGATCATTGTAGAGGCTTGAATAGTAGTGTGATTTGGGAGAGTAAGAGCCAAAGGCTTCTAACATAATTAGCGAGCGAGGAAGTTTGGTTGCGAGAAACGGGGTACATACATATTACTAGCACATTTGAATTCTTCCGATTTCATTAACTTTGTTTTTTTTTATTTATTAGTTTAATATCCTTTTTTGGGGTCACTGTAATTTGTTTTGGAGATGTGAAGACATTGATCCAAGGAATCGACAAAAACATCAGGTTTAACGTCTTCCATCAAATTTTTGACTTGTTTGTAGAAAAACACCCGTCGAATCAGTAGTCTAGTGAAATTAGAAAACCTTTGTTAACTCAACCAAACGTCCTGCAAGAGTTCAAATTTTTTTACGTGAACTCAGATGTTATGTCTACGGAGTAGATTTAAACTGTAGGTTTTCAAAAGCATCATCAATTTCAACTGAAAAAACATCCAAATCCTGATTCTTTTGATAGTAAAAAAATGTTGCATAGGCAACTGGCCGATAATTTAAAACTCATTAGCAATATGAATACTTTGTGAAAGTTATACTGACATTTATATTATTCGATATTACCAATTATTATTCTACTGGTTGAAATGTTAGAGGTAACATTATGTAAAACATTTGGTTTTTACTTTTAGCGCCATGAGCTAGAGTTGCAATTCTTTTTCTTACAAATATTTTTCTAAAGAAATTTTGTTGGAAGATCGACTTTTTAAATCTATTGTGCAGACTAAGGTATTGTAATAAATGTTCTTAAATGGTGTTGAGTGACTGTTCTGCTCAAAAAATGTACAAAATACTGCTAGTGTACATTACGCTAGTTACCCATTCAACCGTTCCTAAAGCTGTACTTTGGAAAAATCTGCAGAAAAATCTATTATCGCGTTAGTAAAATTTCAGAATTAGTAACTCAATTCGGCTTGTTGAGTATATAGTCAGTAATTTGATCACCAAAAAATGTCGCGAAAGTATAGTAAATGTCCAAAAAAAAAACAATTTGTTTAGATGTTTATGTGTCTGTATATTGAATTGGTATTAGAATCCAATGCTTTATATCGTAAAATCACGAGCTGTTCGAGAACAGCAAAGAAGTGAGTGGGACTAATTTAGTAGTTTCACACTTGATGTTACTACTCTGTAATTTTTTCGAGTGCAGCATATGTATTACTGGAACAGTACTATTACTAGTAATAATCTTTTTTACAGCAGCAAATTGTAAACATATATATTTTTTTCATCGCCAATACTGCCAATCAAATACCTTTGAATATCACTGCCAATATTGTTGATGATTTTTTTTTAAGTTGGCAGGATCACGTCCCAAGCTTCAATGAAAAGGGTCTGGTTCAGCCGACAGTTGTTGTAGTAATTCGCTCCCAAAAATATATTCAAACGACTGTACTAAATGAATTATTTTTAACATGATTTTGTATATTTTATATATTGGAATGTTTCTTTTACAACGGCTGGATCACAGTATGTATAATTTCTTGTATGGAAAATAATTAGTTGCTTAACTGTCAAATACAACAATTTAATTTTTGAGACTTGGTTCAGTCAATCTGGCATCAAAAAAGGTCTGTTCAAAAGAGAAGCGTAAAACCACCGATTTGCATCATCCCCTGCCGTTTTTTTTGGGAATCTCAAAAACATTTTTGAAGCGATTTTCTGAATAAACCGTAAGTCGTACAGAAAAAATTATATAACAAAAAATAAAGATAATCGAATTCTCCAGAGTTTATCTTCCGGGAGAGAAGCTGTGTAACCACTGGAGCAAAGTTAGAGGGCGTCAGTCACCCAAATGCAGTTTTTTGTTTGTTTCGTAGTGAAATAATTTTTTCCACTATCAAAAACTTTTTTAAAGTAAAGAGCGTAAAATCCCACCAAATTCATGCATACACTTTTTTACTATATACTTCATTCACACTTATATTTTTCTCATACATTCAGAAAGTTTTTTATGAACATGTCTGGCAGTTACCGCGTTGCTGCATTTTTCCTGTATTAATAAATAATGTATTGAAAATTCTCAACCTCCAACCTAGTATATATAATATACAAAACTACATTAGAAGTTCACCATGCACTCAATTGAAATAACATCCTTTCTCGGGTAAGAAATGTTCCTAATTATTTGTTCATTTCCTTTTGCTGTTTGTCATTGAGCACAGGAATATTAAAATATTGATAATGCACTTTATTTCTTTTTTTTTATTTTAACATACATATATGAATTCTTATGAATCGCCGACTAATTCACGGTAATTAAGTGTAAACGCTGATTCAAGACGCAACTCGATGCAGGTAAGTGGTCTTAAACATGTTCTTCCTTGTGTTTTTTTATACTTTGGAGCCCCACAAGGTTGTTATTTTGGTGTTTAGTATGTTTTCTGGTAGACGTATGAATAAAGAATAATCACTGGAAACTTCAGCGGCATCTACCTTTTGCATATGTGCTCTAGTAGCAGAAGAAATTGAATTGTTTTTCTTTATTTTAAAAATTTCAGTAAGACTTACCAATTCCTCGAAAAATTAAATCCAAAAATTTGGTTGCAAAATTTTTATTGAGTTTCCCAAAAGAACGGCAAGGGTGTACACATCGGTGGTTTTAAGATTTTCTCTTGAACCACTAACGACTGACAAAAAAAGAAAGCGGAATAGATTTTTTGAATAATAAAGTGCCAAATTGCATGAACTAACTTTTTTTGGATATTTTGGTAAACGTGAAAGAAACTCAAGTTGTCAAATTACTACTTACAAATGTTTACAAAACTTCGTATATACGCTAGGCAGAGTCTGGGCAGTCGGTCAATGTACTGTGATACATGATAGTATACGTAAAACATCAATACCAAGGTGAAGTTTTTTAAGATGCACTGAAATAAATTTCTTGTGAATATTTTCTCTGCCAAACTGCAATCACAACTTGTATCAATAAAATTTGATGTTTAGACTGCAACTTTATAACTATATATATGTGATGCAGCCACTTTGAGTTATAATCTGGGTTTCCGGCAGTTTAAAGTTTTTTAATTTTTGTCAAGGATCTAATGGTGTATATGAAAAATAAACGAGCAAAAGAAATAAACTGGTAATATAGCTTTCGTTTGTACGGCCATATAGACGGCCAACCATGGACAGATGTTTCGTGCTATTTGGCAACTCCTCAGCATGGTGTAGGCTTAGTCTATGTGAACAACGAATGGAAGCTGAACAACTGTTATATATCCAGAATATAAGGTTTATTAAAATAAATTTTAATAACCTGATACCTGCCAAACAATCCCACAAACTTGTAACTAAGATACAACGAAAAATACACGGCATGAAAAAAAAAATATTACCTTTTATTGATATTGCTAATTAACAGTGATCTTTGAAACAATATTTTTATTCATCATTAGAAACCTTGATAAAAGCCCCATAACTAGTTACGAGGAACCTAGATATTTATTTTTGTTAATTTCGTCTATTTATTTGTACCCACCCGCTTAATGTTATTACTATATGTTATAATATGATGCATACCGATCTATACAGAAATTCAAGTTGTACAGGTACAGTTAGGATTTGCATTTTTTAGCATAGATTTTTTTATTTAGCTGTGATTCTTTTCCTCTGTCTTTACAGTTGTCTGTTGACGTAAATCCTTATTTACGATTATGTATATACTTTTTCTCAACGCCTCTGTAGTTTTTCCATTTGTTCATTGTTTGCATTTATCGTCAATAGTTGCTTTTAGAACCACATATTTTTGTATCTGTTTTTAAATCACTTCAACAATAGTCAAATTGGCTATTGCAGACTTTTCTTATATAAAGTTTTGTTTAATGTTGTACGCCGTATCAACTTTTCGTATAGAAAACTACGTAAATAATCTATTAAGATCCATATTTATAAAAAATGTAAGATTTTGGATGAAATCTCACTTTCACTGGTAAATTTCATTCGTATTCAAAATTCACTTGACAGTAAAATATTTGGCCGGTGGAGGTGATTTATTTAAAAAGTTATAAAATTGTAGTGGGTGAAGGTCTATCCAAAAATATTGTGAAGGGGCTAAGAGAACACACCTACTCGTCTTTGAAAGAAATGGTAAAAAGGTGCTTTAAAAATATTCTGTATGTAGGTAAATGAAAAACTTTCTTAATAATGGAAGTGTGAAAAATCAGTATTCACTTCACCTAACACAAGATTGCTAGCAAATATTTTTTTGATGATTTTGTGAAAAAAATCATGTTTTTTAGTAGCTTAAATGAGACTGAATTTCTGGGTGTAGATACTTACATCAGTTGGTTAATTTACTTTAAATGATCGTGTAGATTATTTGTAAATATTAATTTGTAGAAATTATCGAAAAATGTGTATTTCTAAAATGCATACTACAAATTTAACTTGAATTTGTATTTTTAATAAAACTCCATTGAAAAATTGAATTGGTGCTTTTTTACTCTACCATCCATTCATATCGCTGGCAAGTTAAAAACTTGGTCAAATTGCCGATTACTAAATTCGTAAAAAAATGTATGTGTTATTTTGATATATGAATAAGAATAGAATGCCACAACTATGCATATTGATAAATATGGTTTATTTATTCAGATATACAAAAACACGATATAGAAATCATTTTCTTTTAAATGTTATCGCTAACGCTTTGGCAGTTGAAGTCTGACGTTTTTCCGTCTTAATTTGGCATCAATAACAAGTTGCGCTTGTCTCTTCAAATATCCCCTAGAAGGTACTTCCTCTTCATCATCTGAAACTGATGGTTTAATGTTAATACAGCGAAACAGGGATTCTTCTATTACGAAGGGAACATTAATATAGTTTGCGACGTTCACAATTTCACCTTACTCTTGTTATGAAAAAACATCAGATAGTATATTATAAAATATTTTCCACGTGTATCCATAACTTGTACAATGACAACTGACAACAAATAACAGCTGAATATCTAGTAATTTTTCAAAATACTCATATCGACAAGTGACTAACAATCCTGACCCATCTGTCAACGCTAGATTTATTGACAGCGTTGTAATTTGTTGTGGTCGTTTGTATGCTACGGTTTCATACGTCCTAACGACGCTTTTATTTACAAAAGTTAAATGGCTATTAATGATCGTGACTATATTTGGTCAGGTAGGAATAAACCAGTTTTTGTGTTTTGACAGTTCTAGTCCTGAGTCTTACACCTGATTCATTATTCCAAACTCGCCAAACTTTAGTTCAAAGATGATGAGAACTTGGTGATCAGGTGTTTACCTCAGTAGACATCAAAACGTAATGTATACTCGTGAAAAATACTTTAGCGCCGCGGTGTCTTGTTCAAATCAAGTGTTCTAACGATATGCTCGAATTTCAGGCATCAGGTCCTCAAATACCACTCGAGATGTTCGAACGCGTCGTGGAAAACTGTAATTCCACAATTGACCGCAGTGACATCCGACATTTGAAAGAAATAAGCTTCAAAAACTGAATGGAAAAAATGCTTTTTTTTATTATAGATAACTCGTGAATGTTCATTATTTCAAGATTTTCCCTTTTGGAAAAACATACTCCAAGATCGCTCGTTAAAAGGGATACGTTAAACGGTGGAAGGTAGTTGCTTTCTTTTACCTGGAGCTGGAGGTGCTGGAGAAGTTCCTGGTTGAGAAACGGGAGTAGTTCGTATCAGGCTAGAATATGATCCTGGTAGCCATTTCTCTTCTGGGTCTTCGATACTCAGGATCTAGAAAGAAATAGATGGAAATTATAGGAAACTTCACATAGGCTGGAATTTTCGAGCGTTGTTATGAGCTTTATTAGCCATGACTTGTTAACCGACACTTCAGAGGTCCCATACGTTACTTATATTGTATACAGGGTGACTTCGAAGTTGAGTCATTTATTTTAACAGTGAGTAGATCTGATCAAAAGAAATGTTTTTTCCTTTACCATTTTTCTGTTAAAATTAAAGTAACAAAGTTATAGCCCTTTGGAAGTTTGAGTACCGCCCTGTCTCAATGGTAATATTATGTGCTCGTGTTTGGCAACAACGGATATAATCCGCCATCGGTTCATCGCATCGGAAACAAAAAAGCGAAAGAATTTGGAACGATGTTTTTACAATTATTTTATTCAGTTGTGTTGTATACAGTCAGTGTCAGTCGGTAACGCGTCAGTGAATAGTGGTGTCTGTTGCGTGGCTCAAACGAAATAAAAAATGGCACATGTTTATGCGGATCGGTTTCCCAATCGAGTGCAACCAACCCCTCGTGCCTTTGTTAATGTAGTACAACGGGCTCGTGAATCAGGTGACTTAAGACGGCATGCCGGTGCTCCAAGACCTCGCGATCAAATACAGGTCCGCACTGAAATACTTGTCGGGAGGATACTTTATAAAACAAGGTAAATTTTTTTTTATTTTTACACACATATTTTGGTTTATCTTCCTTGTACAATCATTATCTGAAAATTAATGACTCAACTTCAAAGTCACCCTATATATATATATACTAAGTGACATATAAATCCGAACACCCAGTTTAAATGGTTTTATTTTAATAAAAGTTGGTGAATGTATTTATCTTACTGTAAATAACAAGTGAAAAAGTGTTCAGCCTTATCAGTTGGACACTCCGGTTTTTATACTGTTTTTTTTTTTAATTTACAAACGCTCTAAAAATGAGTATTTCAGCCGCAGTAAAGAATCAACGTTGGCGGATTTTGGTTCTTGACATCCTTTACGATCGGTTACGATGCCTAGAGTACGGAGACCTGTACGATTTCGTCAACTTAGTGAGTTTGATAGGGGCCGTATAGTGGGACTTCGGGAAGCTGGACTTTCTTTTCGGGCAATTGCAGTTAGAGTGCAAAGAAGTGTAGACACTGTGGTTAGGTGTTGTCAGGCATGGCTTCGAGAAGGCTGTACGCAAAGAGCAAGGGGCACTGGACGCCACCGTAGAACAACAGACCGTGAAGATCGCCGCCTAAGATTATTGGCCTTAAGGGACCGTTTCTCCACTACCAGGTCCATTGCAAATGAATGGTTTGCAGAACACGGAAGACCTATTGGCATGCGAAGTGTTTACCGACGAATGAGAAGTTTTGGCTTGTTTTCATACCGGCCACACTGGGTCCTCCTTTTAACTCGAGAACACCGACGTAATCGCCTTAAGTGGTGCAGACAACGGTCACTCTGGGATCAGGAATGGAACAGTATTGTCTTTAGTGAAGAGTCTCGATTTTGTTTAGGCATGCACGATGGTCGTGCCAGGGTTAGAAGGCGACGTGGTGAAAGGAGGAATCCACAGTTTTTTGTTGAAAGACATGTTCATCACACTGTTGGAGTTATGGTTTGGGGTGCTATAGCTTATGGTTCCAGGTCACCTTTAATCTTCATCAGAGGTAACATGAACGCGCAGCGTTATATCCACGAAGTTCTAGAACCCCATCTTTTACCCTATCTTGACACCCTGGCAGATCCAACTTTCCAACAAGATAATGCCCGACCACATGTTGCAAGAGTCACAATAGACTTCTTTCAAGATAATGATGTCACATTGTTACCCTGGCCACCAAGATCTCCCGACTTATCCCCAATTGAGCACGTGTGGGATATGATGGGTAGGATATTGCTCAATTTGCAACGTCCTCCTCAGACTTTAAAAGCACTTCGAGAGGAGTTGGTGGTTGCCTGGAATGAGATACCACAGGAGGACATTGACCACCTGATCAGAAGCATGCCTAGGCGTGTTGGAGAATGCGTAGCACATCAGGGTGCATCCACACATTAAAGGTCAAAGGGCTTTAAAGCAGTGCAATCATTTTGAAATTTTTATCATTTACTTATTATGCTTCATTAAGTACTTATACAAAATTTTATTAAAATAAAACCATTTAAACTGGGTGGTCGGATTTATATGTCACTTAGTATATATATATATATAAGATGGCAACGTTATATTTTCATTCGTGACCTAACGACCAATATCGTTCTAATGATTCTTTGAAGTATGAAATAGCGCTGTTTACGACTTTGCATCTATTATATAGGGTGGTCAAAAGGAGGGTAGAGTAGTACACCCCCCCCCCCCCCCCCAGGGAGCTGCACGTGCTAAAGTGTTTTTTGATGCCAAACTTGTGTCCCCCTCGAAAACAAAATTGACGGGTCTGAGCGTTTTTCAAAAAAAAAAAAAAACAAAAAGTGAGCTGCCAGTAAAAGCGTCTGTTTCGTTTTCGATGCGCCACCCTGTATAGAAGCTCTATCTAAATGTGCAATAAAATATAATATTAATATTATAAAATTACATGTTTGCTATAACACGAAGTTATGAAACACCTTGTATATATTAAAATAATTTTAAAATATCCATTATTATTCGTAACATATCAAGGTTACGACGAAAACAGATGATTGATATCTTTTCCAGTTTGGTCACAAAACTAATTTGCATTTTTGTTGGGACACCCTGTATATTGGCCATCATGTAGAAACGTTGATTATCGTATTCTAGAACGTACCAAATCCTCTGGTTTGATTTCCAAGTGAGATCGGTCAGGTTCTAGTTTCCTCATAACAACTTTTAGCTCATCTTTCACTTTTTGTAGAGTGACTATCGCTCTTGTGTCTGGCATGCCCAAGGGATTCAAGCAGAGGTATAGGCCCATCAAACCTTCTGCTAAAGACTTCAGTGCTTCCTCTTGTGTAGCTTGTTCGTCTCGGTACTTTTGTGCCTCCTCGTTGATTGTTTTGATTTGTTGCTGGATTTTTTCCATTTCTCCAGTTTTCCTATGAAGTTTCGCTTTATTGAGGTGCTGTGTCGCGCAGAGACTAACAGTGGAACACGAGACTAGTGGTGTAGCACTCTTGTAGAAAATATGTTGCTGTTACACTCTCATTGTAAGATATTCTGTTTATATATAAAGAGTACGTGTGTTGTGCCTTTTATTATTATTTTAATTTATAAAAATGGATTTGCCAGATTTACTGTATCAGTGCTATGCCACTAGTCTCACGATTTGGTCTCTGGCTTGACCGTGGTCGCTGTCTCCGTGCAGAACGGCACCTTTGGAAATATTTAATTGTGTCAAAAAAACTACTTTTCTTGTACTTTCAGTAATAAATCAGAAGAAAATAATTTTAAAAATGGTCAAAATTTGCATTGCAATCGAATTATTTGTTAGGTATAAATCTTACTTTTCGGCTTCCTTTACTTCTGCGTATTTGTATGAATCATATTTATTTCTCAAATACTCCAGCTTCTTTGTAAGCTTTTGTTTTTCGTCTTCAGATTTTTTACGAAGTACCATCATCCTCTGTTTGGTGTCCTTTTGAGATTTAAATTTTTCCAAAACTTCTTCTGTTGTTGTGCCACCTAAAACATTACGATCACGAGAATACCATATATAGAAAAATAGTTTTTTCGATCTATTTATGTAGTGTCGGTTATGGTATACGATGCCTGTAAATTGAGTGGCAACGTAGCGTTCGATCTGGCAACACTGGAGGCGCCGGGCTTGGAGGGGAGACAGGAGAGTCATTTGTAGCGATTTGTTTTGTGTTCTAAAAATAAGTGACATCAGTTTCGAGCAACAGTGTGCTATTAGGTTTAAACTCTTACTAAACTTCAGCAGAACCAAGGAGATAGAGTTTTGTCAAGAGCCCAGGTTTTTCGGTGGTTTTTGGCATTTGCAGAGTCGTTTGAAGATGGAACCGATGAAAATATCGACAGAATCCGGGATCTTGTGCGTGCAGATCGTCAAAATGATCGGGGAAGAGTTAAATTTGACTCATACCACCGTTGATCAGATCAGTAAATGAGTTTTTGGCCAGTAAACACATTCCTGAGGCTACTCAGCCCCCTTATTCGCCTGATTTGAGTCCTTCTGAGTTTTTTCTCTTCCCGAAGTTGAAAAAATCAGCGCAAGGTGAGACAGTTGAAAACATTTACGGCTGTAACCGACCAGCTGAAGGCTATTCCAGTATCGAAGTTCCAGCACTGCTATGAGGGGCTGAAGAACTGTCTCCAGCGATGTGTGGCTTTAGAAGGAAGTTATTTTGAGGGTGAAGATATAAAATTGTAATTATATTTGAATAACATTTTTGTTTAATCAGTCTCATCACTTAATTTATAGTCCTCGTACATACATTAGTTTATGAGCACTTTGGATGTGTTTGTGGGCACACAATAGTTCGATGATTCACTTAACAGTTGGAATACTCATGCGAAATTTCAGCAGAAAAACTTTATTGTGTTGTATCTCTTTTACCATATTTATTTTGTGTTCATATGGTTAAGCGTAAGAATAGCTTGAGCTAAACTTCGCCACATTGAATCCCACTTATTAATAAAGACCATATTATTATTATTATTATTATTATTATATGCAAATGAAACCAGCAGTATTTTCGAGTATAAGAAACTTCCTATAGTCAAAATCACGAAAGATGACTCTTACGTCATACCATAAATTGTACTGAAGTAATCAATGGATGTATATGTCTATGATAAAATCACGATGTCAGGAACATAATAACAACAAACTTATATTATGATTTTGCGAAGTTAGGTTATTTCACAGATTATTTTTATTTTCATTTCATTTCATGGTTTTGAGTGATACCTTGATAATAATTTTTGTGAGGAGTTTTTGCTTTGAAAAAAAACTACAGTTATGAGTAGAATACCTCAAGACAGGAACACCAAAGACCAAAGTATCATTCGAAAACAACCTAACCTGCTTTAACATAACCTAACTATTCATATTTTAAATATGATCGATCATGCAACATGAAAACATCGTCTATCTTTGTCGGATACATGCAAATTACCAATACAGTTTGTTTAGACAATACAATTGTTTGTCTCTGTCTAACATATCTAAAACTTCATTAAAAATATTCACAAATCGCTGTCGTTTGTCTTTACTACAGACTACAATGATGACGTAATCGTCATCTTTCGTGATTTCGACTATAATTGAACCACTCACCAGTAGCCCTCTTAAGGACTTCAAACTGTTCGGCCGCCTCTTCGACGGGATGCTGTTGCGGCGGTGTCAATACCGGAGGCGGTTCCCCTTCCTCTGCCCCTTCTGGCTCCGGTCTTTGCGGCAGTCTGCCCCCCTGGAATATGCGCCGTTCCAGCCTTTCAAGTTCGGCCTTTCGTTCGCCCACCAATCGCCGTCCTTCTGCCGCCTCCGCTTCTCTTTTTGCGGCTGCCGCGTTGGCAGCCCGCTCCTCTTTGGCCAGCAGGTAGCGGGAGTGGTCGCGGGAACGAGTTGCGTCGAGAAGGACCTAGCAGGATAGTAATAGTCGAAGCGGTTTACCAGAAAATTATAAACCCATAAGTTTTATTACTGTTATAGAAATAATTTTTAATTACAAAGAGTTTATAGTACAGGAGTAGATGGTCGAACAATCAATCATAATTAATGACCTCAAAATAAAATTATAATAAAATTTAAGTTATCAACAGAATAATTCAATTCAGAGTAAAAAGTGTGGGGTGCTTGATATATTAAATGTTACAATCATTCTATTGGCCCCACGCTTTTTACTCAGAATTCGATTATTCTGTTAATAACTTATATGTATATATATACAGGGTGTCCGCAAAGTTGGGGTTTTCCTTTACACAACGTGTAGATCTTGAAAACATAAGCAATTTTTCTTAGTACCATATACACCAATGTCTTAAGGGAACCGAGATAAATGGGTTCTGCAACATCAAAAATATCTGAATACCGTCCTGTAGCCGCGACATCCCCGAGTGGTACTAGGACACTAGCTCAACCCGACGACAGAACTGGGTCGGGGTCAGTGTGTCAGGTCAGTATGCAACCTTCAACCGACGGTTACGGTCACGCGTGTAGAGGTAATCGCGTAGACGAGAATCCCTCAAGAAGCACTAGAGAAGTGCAAGTATCAAAAACTAAAGTGTGGCAAACGCTGCGAGAAGAGGGGCTGTATCCGTTTCACGTCCAACGTGTACAAGCCCTTAAACATGACGATTTTCCAGCAAGAGTGCGGTTTTGTGAGTGGTTGTTGCATCAACATGACAATAATCCGGACTTTTTGGAGTGCATATTGGTGACAGACGAATCTACGTTCACGCGTAATGGGGTGTATAACTTTCGGAGCACTCATGTTTGGTCAGTAGAAAATCCGCACGCTGTCCGTCGGGCACATTTTCAACAAACATTTTCGGTGAATGTTTGGGCTGGCATGGTGAACGGTATGCTCATTGGACCATTTATTCTCCCAAAACGATTGGACGGGATGCAATACCTAGACTTTTTACGCAACATTTTGCCTTTCTTGTAAGAAGATGTGCCATTAAGTGTAAGACAATCAATGTGGTTTCTGCACGATGGTCATATTTGTTACATCTGTTCGTGGTCTGCACCACCGCCGGCGTCTGCTCGGTAGCGCATCAGCTGATTTCATTTTCTGTTGGAGCGGTATGATTTCGGGCAGAGACGTACTTAGCCCTTCTCGTCAACTGGAGAGTGAGTACTTTTTCCTTTATTTTTTTACTTGGTCGCCCTCGTTTCACTACACATTACCTTTGTTATTTCAAGGGTAGTTGTATCTGAAAAGGAAAACCCCAACTTTGCGGACACCCTGTATATATGTATATATATATATATATATAAACATAAAGTGCAATACAAAACAGAACATACGAGAACATGGCCAATGTAGTTTTTATGAGAGCACAATTCATGTAAAAAAGAACCAGACGACTCAAAAATAAACATACTGAGACATTTTCATTTAAAACGTAGCGAGGTTTGATTATACTTCGGTCGTGCAGGAGATCAGCTTTCAATCTTTTTTTAAAATTGCGGAGGCTCAGATTCTTGAGATCTACTGCCAAGCTGTTATACAGTTTCGTAGCATTGTATGAAAAGCTGCGCTTAAACAGAGCCGTTGAATGTTAAGGAATAACCGAAAGATGTTTACTGCGAGTTACTTTATTATCAGGCACTCTGGTAAGTTTATTGTATAGATAAGTACTCCCCTACAGAGGATCTATGAAAGAATTTATCAGTCCTGTGCGAAGTTTCAAATTAATCAAACTTCTGGAAATTGGTGAAAAGTATGCTCAAAGATCCCGTTACATACATACATACATACAAGACAAGCTAATAAAAGCGTGTTAAAAAAATAGCAATCGAGCTGACACGTTTACTTCCCACGTCACTGACTAGGTACTGCGTTTACAGTGGCGTTCTATGCATTATGATATAACCTAACCAAAAAAAAATGTCTGACTGAAGCCTCAGCCTGCCAGATAATTGTAAAGCGTAAAAAACGAGGTTTGAGAACGATCTGAAACGTTGTTGCTCATAACTTCGCTGTCACTACACCGATTTTGGAAAATCAAGTAGCATTAGGTACCTGCTATGTCCCTGGAACATATTCCAACCCAAAATCGATGCAGCCATTTATGAGATTACGTTATTAGAAAGATCCAGACAGACATTCCGTGGGAAATGGGTAAAATGGATTTTCCTGATATTACATACAATTAGTCCACAGACAAGTCTTCCCTTGCTATATCGGCACTACCGTTAATCTGGCAACGTCTCTCCTGAACCGTACCTGACCACAATTTGATACAAATTTCAAAATCCGAGTGGCACTTTTCAAATTGTAGACGGAACCGATCTTTGGGGATAGACAGACAGACGGAAATGAGTGACATGGTTTTGCTGTACATGTCGTATAACATCCAAAAAGTACCGCGGGAAGTAGAGTCTTTACTCAGAAGGAGGTACTCCTAAAAGTATCTTATTCTGTGTTTTCACCGTTTTCTATGAGAGAGAAGTGGAAAACTTCATAATTCTAACGTAAAATTTCACACCAAAGCTGTGATGTGATAATTCCTAGCGTGACGTATAATAAGGTTGTGAGGAAAATAAGTGTTATAATGTGACATTCATAGTTTGACATGAAATGTAAAGTCCGATATCTGGATCAAAAATCAAACCGATCGTTAAACTTGAACAGGACATACAGTGAATTAAAATAAATTTCAGTGTACGAATTGCTAACAAGCAATCTAAAACAAAATTACGTCAGACTGTATCAGAGTTGCAAAATGGATATACTAATGGGTGATTTTTTGCTAGTATCTTTTTGGCAACACTGTTTTTGACAGCTGACGCGTGAATCGTGTCTTGTGTCATTGTCAAACTTGTTCAGTTTGGTCTATAATTTAACCATGAATCGACTTACGAACGAACAACGCTTGCAAATTATTGAATTTTACTATCAAAATTCATGCTCGGCTAAGGCCCGTATCGTCAGTCGTCCCTACAATTGTAGGGCGCCTTTATGGCCTCCTTGATTGTCATAGTTTTCTACTTCTCCGTGTCAACGCTCTATTTTGAAGTTATGTTACAAACATCTATTTGCATCAAATTGTGCTTGCTTTTGAGTTATATCATGTTTTATCAGCCTGAAATTTCCTACAATTTAAGAAGAAAACATATCTTCACAATAGGAGAGCGCTGACGCTGACACGGGACAAGTGTAATCTAGACATTTTTGAAGGAGAGAAAGGAGTATGACAATCAAGGAGGCCATAAACGCGCCCTACAATTGTAGGGACGACTGACGATACGGGCCTAAGAGAGTGCATCGAGCACTGCTTCCAATTTGTGGGCAATTTGGTAGGCCTACTGAGGGAGCTATTCGGAAGCTTGTAACTAAATTTCGAACCCAGTTTACATTTTTGGACATTAAACCACCAACACGCAGACGTAGAGTGAGGACTCAAGAAAATATTGCGGCTGTATCCGCCAGTGTTAGTGATGACCGTGAAATGTCGATTCGCCGCCGTTCGCAGCAATTGGGCCTCTGTTACTCCACTACGTGGAAAATTTTGCGACAGGATTTGGGTGTAAAACCTTATAAGATACAGCTGGTGCAAGAATTGAAGCCACACGACCTCCCACAACGTTTCCAATTTGGTGAATGGGCGCTGGCAAAGTTGGAGGAAGATACACATTTTTATCGAAAAATTGTGTTCAGCGACGAAGCTCATTTCTGGTTGAATGGGTACGTTAACAAGCAAAATTGCCGCATCTGGAGTGAAGACCAGCCAGAAGCATTGCAAGAGCTACCAATGCATCCCGAAAAATTCACTGTTTGTGTGGATTATGGGCCGGTGGCATCATCGGGCCGTACTTCTTCAAAGACGACAATGGCCGGAACGTAACTGTGAATGGCGAGCGCTACCGTGCGATGATAACAAACTTTTTTTTGCCCAAAATGGAAGAGCTGGATTTGGCTGACATGTGGTTTCAACAAGACGGTGCCACATGCCACACGCTCACGAAACAATGGCCCAATTGAGAGTTCGGTGAACAGTTTATCTCACGTTTGGGGCCCGTCAATTGGCCGCCTAGATCGTGTGATTTAACGCCGTTGGACTATTTCTTGTGGGGCCATGTTAAAGCTAATGTCTACAGAGATAAACCAGCAACGATTGACGCACTGGAAGCCAATATTGAAGCATTTATTCGTGAGATACCGGCCGATATGTTGGAGAGAGTGTGCCAAAATTAGACCTTGTGCATGGGCCATCTAAAGCGGAGCCGCGGCCAACATTTACATGAAATAATCTTTAAACATTAAATTGTATCGACCGTTCTATCGACTCAAATAAAGATTTAATTCGTTTTTTCAAATTTTTTGTGTTTTTTTTGAAAATCAAATCCTATACCTCTTAAAAAATCACCCGTTATAAATCATCTTCCAGCTATTAAAATTCAATTTTGTCTAAACAGAAAATACTTCACTGTATTTAGAAATACAAAGTCAGTCTCCTTGACTCCGTCTCTTTTTTCAGTGCGTTTTCCTTAAATCAACAAAATGTTGTTTTCTTAGTACTCAGCGCCAGGTGTTATATAGCTTTCGGTTACCTTCTGCAACTTTTCGATATCCTGTTTCTGCGTTTCGAGTTCCTCTTCGATGGTCTTGATCTGACTTTCGAAAGTGTCCGCGTCCTGCTTCAAGGAACTTCGGATGTCGCAGTACCTGTTTCTCACGTGTACCGCCTCTCGAATTTGCACTTCCATGGCGTGGATGCTGTTGCACAGCTCACCTGTTATCTGGTAAACAAAAAGGCTATGCAATCTTTGTTAAATCATCTTTTGATATTATTGCAATGTGTGGTCCAGCGGTAAGTTCGAAAACACGGAATCGTAAAAAGTATAATTTTGTCTTAGATAATATAGCTTTTGTTGTGATTATATCAGTGTCCAAAGCTACTAGACGGACTCAACAGACGGCGACATGGGTATCATGTAAAAAACCTATAAAACGTCAAAAAAAAAACCTGTAAGATGTCATCTTATAAATACTAAGCAGTTTTTAGGGCGGAAACAGTCATTCCACGTTTGCTCACTAGGATCGTTGTGAACGTCCATCTAAGGAGGAATCACTCAACTAAACTAAACGCATTATTGGTTGCATATGTTTTGTGAGACCAAATGGTTCTTGTCTGTAGTTTTTATCTCTGAGAAGAAAGTTGGTTGAATAAAAAGATCGCATTTGGATGATTATGCGTATTGGTCTGCATGTGTATAAAAACAGTGATATTTGCTGTGTGAGAAAGTAATCACTGAATATGCTGCCAATGAAGTATATCTATCCCGCAGATGTTCGTGAAACATATTTTATCTTCGATGTTGCTCTCTCGAGTCCACCCTCCAGCCGGACATTCTGAGAGTGGAGTGAGCTTACATCCTGAATTCTTAGTACTCGAGGGATCCATCATCATTAATTTCTTTGTTTTGGAAGATAACCGACTGCATAGCTTATAAGACACCCTGGGAAAAGCTATAGGGTGGTACCGCCTCGGTCGACTGGTCCTTGTCTACCACCTTCTTTTTGCACGTTAGTGATATTAAATAGACCTAAAGTGGTCCTTTGGCGTCACTTGTACGGGAAGAAGTTGCATGCTGGATACAACAACTTCCGGAACAAGCATTTGCCACGGCGCGGCTCAATAGGGGTTGGGGTTTTTGAAATTCAATATAGATGTTACAGTTATTTTTCAGACTTTCGTTGTCGAACTTAGATTTACGGAATAGTTGTTTTCTCAGTTTTCGAACCGGTGTTGATCGCATGTAGAAATGTTGGAAATCCTTGGAAAAAACTATATCTGTTAGATCGTAATTACATACTTTGATAATGTATGTCTGTACTAAACAAATACAGGAATACAGGGCTGTACATATTCACGTATAGTGCAGCAGATCTGTGATTTAAACGAATTCAATATAGCAACATAAATAGACACATACGCGAGAAGAGACGCGGGACGTGTGGTATTGATTTTGAATATCGATCGACGCAGTTTCTAGACAGGCCACAGGCGCACCGCTAAACAAATCTCATAAATGACTATTTCCAATTTAGGCATTCATCTAACATAGTGCTTCGCTGCAACTCCAACCCCGAACAAAATTAGTCAAGCTTTGCACACTTTTCAAATTACTATTGAGCAACAAACAGAACATAAATCACTTTTTAAGTGCAATCTGTATAGCTTATATATTACCCAGACTTAGATTTGTCACAAGTCACAATACTCGTATATACGTATAAATCGTAAGATTTAAGTAAGAGCAAAGGTCCACCGGACCGCTCTGACGAATAGTAGTATAAATGGTAAGAGTTGTGCTGTAAAAAAGTGATGTCAAAGAAGAACGGACAGCATTTGGAATACCAAAGGATACCAAAAAATCATAATGATGTGACAGAAAGTAACACAATGGTACTATTCGTCAGACGTCCAGGGGGGGGGGGGCGCTCCATATATATATATGTATATTTGATCGATAGTAATATTGTAGGTCATTGTTACCAATATTTTCTCAATTTTACCTTGAAATGACCGCGAAACGCCCTTCAAATGCCCTGATACAGATAAACTAACTTGGGATTCGAAATGCTTTTCAAATGACCTGATACGGACAAACTGAGAAATATTCGGACTCAGCGAACCCAAAAAAAACACTTAAGCACGACAGTTGTCTGCCACATACGTGTTTAATTAAGTCGATATAACAATAATTAAACAAATTATTTTTCTTCTTTCCACTAGAATCAAAAGGAGAATGTTTTTTGTAGCCATAAGCTTCACAAAACTGCTTGAGCTTGTATTATACAGGGTGTAGAAAACTCAGCAGCGAAGCATTATGGCTAGTATGTCGCTGGCAATTTAAATGAGTTGTTTTCCATAGACACTATCATGTCAAATCCAAATTGGTTACTCATTTATAAACATTTTGTTAAATTATACAGTGCCGTTCAAAAGTTATCTAAGAAAAATATATTATATTCATTAAATATTTATTCAATATTTAATAATATTTCTATCTTGCTTAAATATTTGTTACCTTAAACAAATATTTAATAAATATTTGGAATATAACATTGTCATTAAATATTTATTCGATATCTTTTAAATATTTTAAATACCCCATTTTGCCTGTGAGTTTCACTATGATAGCGTGCTTCCTGTGTACCTCCAAGTGGAACATTTTGGTGGGTGTTTTTTTTGTGGAAAATGGTACGTTTTGCGATAATTGCATAGCTTAATTTATATGATTAGTAAACATTATTGTACCAGTTGAGTATGAAGGTATTTGCAAGACCATAAATAACTAGCCTTGAAGTGTAACAGTAATTTGTGATTTGGGATTGGTGGATTTATCTGAAAATGGATACGAAAATTTTATCCATAGCATCCCAATGAAAAGTCATATAACTTGATCAAGATACATCAAAAATGCTTTTTTAAATATATAATATTATATATATATATATATATATTTATATACAACTATTGTTATTATTTTTATCGTAGTTTAGCTATAACTATTTTAAAATTTTTAAGTTCAACAGCGACGTTCCAAAATTTTGTCCCTTGAATTATAATATAAAATTACAAAATAGTTAAGGCTAAATTAGCCTCCTTACTACTGCAAAAAAGTCACATTTCAACAAAATCAATAAGTGGTCTATTTTTAAAAACCTTTTCTTTGAAAGTTAATCAAAGGATCAAATTGTGCGCATGGACATTTTTCATCAAGATATCTAAAATAAGATACTAAATTTTCTTAAAAATTAAAGAAATCTCTAACTCTCCTAGGAAGAAATGTTTCCTTTTAGGTGCATTATGGAGCAGCTTTTCAGTGACCCAGTTGAGCTACCTTAAAGTAACTCAGCAGTGGTCAGCACAAATATTCCACTGCTCTTGGATCTTATCTTATTACGGGAGGAACTTGTTTTAGACAAAGAAATAATTGATGTTGGCCAGGTATCAGATCACTTTTTGGTTTTTTGTAAAATGTCAATTGGTAATCCACATTCAAAAGAAAAATTTATCACTTATAGAAATTTCCAGTTTTTTAATGAGGAACATTTTCTGAATGATCTCCGTGGTATATCTTTTTTCCAAATGTTCGACCAAGACAGCATTGATACGAAAATAGCCTTTTTCACTAACTGCTTAGTTGAATTATTCGACAGACATGCCCCTTTAGTTAGAAAACGCGTTACAAAAGGTAGGGCGCCATGGATGACTGATACGATCAAACAAATGCAGCAGCTCCGTGATCAAGCACTTAAAAGTTATAAACGATCAGGTACTCATGCGCACTTACAGTATTATAAAGATTTAAAGAATTATGTCACTAGCGCTATTGGAAGAGAGAAAAGAGCGTATTTCTTCCATAAGTACTTACATAGCAGCTCTCACCAAATGTGGAGGATATTAAAACAAAACAAGATGCTAAAAAATAACTTTAGTAACTCATTGCCCCCTAACCTAATGGATGTGAATCTTCTGAATGATTTTTTTATAAATTCCATCTCCCCAAGTGAACCTCCAGATTCCTTAATAAATTTTTACAAAAATAACTGTCTGACAAACTCCAAATTCAAATTTAAAGAAATTGATGAAATATTCATATATGAAGCTATCTCTGGTATTAAAACAAATGCTGCAGGCTGTGATGGCTTGAGTATCTTTCTAATAAAACTTTGCTGTCCACATGTTATTCCTTATATCAGGCATATAATAAATTGTTGTTTGATTCAAAATGTTTTTCCAGAAGCATGTGGGAGTGCAGTTGTAAAAGTAATTCCCAAAAAGCTAAATCCTTCAGATTTTAATCACCTCAGAGGAATAAGCATCTTACCAGCATTGTCAAAATTATTAGAAAAAGCGGTTGAGTTGCAATTAATGGAACATCTATCAAAGCTTTCTTTGCTTTCTCCAATTCAATCTGGTTTTAGAAATAATTTTAGCTGTACAACTGCACTTCTACATGTAACAGATGACATTATCAGAGCCACTGATCAGGGAAGGTGTACAGTTTTGATAATGTTGGATTTTAGTCGAGCTTTCGATACGATCAATTTTAATTTACTCCTTTTATAGGCCTCGATTCGGATAGTATCAACTTTTTCAGTAAGTATCTAAAGAGCAGAAAGCAAAAGGTTTTCTTGGAAGTTATTCTGACGTATTAGCCTTAAAATCAGGCGTGCCGCAAGGCTCTATTGGGTCCACTCCTTTTTGCAATTTATACTTCATACCTGGGCAAAGGCTTAAATGCTTGCAAAATGCACTGCTATGCTGATGACACTCAGCTGTATCATACTTTTCTACCCAGTGATGTGGACATTGTGAGTGCAACCATCAACAGAGATTTATCATTATTGACAAAGAATGCCGAAGAACATTGTTTACATCTTAACTCTAGCAAATCTAAAGTAATTGTATTTGGACCAAAGCATGCGCGCCAGGCTGTTACTAACTCAATTAACTCTACCATCAATGCACAACAACTTGAAACTGTCAGTGAAGCAAAGAACTTGGGTGTAACATTGGATGTAAATTTAAGATTTGAAAAACATTTAAATTCGCTCATTCGTAAGGCATATTCCTCTTTAAAAATATTGTACGGCAACAGACGTAACCTTCCCGTTAAAGTCAAAATAAATCTATGTGAGTCGTTGGTGCTCTCGCACTTCAATTTTTCTGATATTATGTATGGCCCATGCTTAACTGCCACTTGCAAACAAAAAATTCAGGTTGCGCAGAATTCTTGCCTCAGATTAATAATGATATGGCATCAGAAGACGAGACCGAATATCCCATAAGTTGAAAGATGCGAATTGGTTGAACATGGAAACAAGAAGATTTTTGCATGCCGCAACATTATATCATAAAATAATTTTGTATAAGACCCCCACTTACTTATTTGAAAAAGTTACATTTCGAACAGATGTGCATAACATCAATATAAGATCCAGGGGGTTGCTGACACAGCCCACTTTGAACGATCGTTCAGCTACCAAATTTGTTCCATTCATAACACCCTTCCGGTACAATATAAAACTCTGAGCATCTCAAGTTTCAAAACTCAATTAAAAAAATATCTCTTATCCCAGCAGTAGTAACCATGTTTCAGGAAAATATTGATACAAGTTTATGATTCTTTTATAGTAGATGTATTAATGTAAGCACTGCATATACATTTAGTATTTGTAATGTGTAGAATAAGTAGGTCTCACTCACCTTTTGTACAGACTTTTTTATAGCGGGTTAAGTGGAAGAGCAGCTACAGCTGAACTTCGCCCGTATTTGGCTATTTTTTATATAATCAGTCTATTTGGAAATAAAGACGTTTATTATTATTTTTTTTTTTTTTTTTTTATATCGAAACAGCCGCGCAGGCAGAAGCCTAAATGCCGGAACACCGCGGCTGCTATGATGATCCCAAAGAAATTTTGTTAATTCGATTTTTGAACTGCTTAAGGTTAGTAGAACTGGGAAAAGCTTCCTCCCGTAGTTTGTTCCACAATCTAGACACCCTCGGGACAAAGGAGCGGTCGTATCGGCTAGTTCTGGATGTACGAAGTTTGACACGGTTAGGATGGGACGCCGAAGTCAGGCGGGTCTGTCTGGCAGGCACATCGCGTGGCGGCATCATGGAAGAGAGCTCTGAGGAGCAAAGCCCGTTGGTGTAGCGATAGAAAAGAGCTAGATCGCCGACGGCCCGCCGGTGCGAAAGAGTCCCGAGACTATCTGTTAGAGAAGAGTCATCGATCAGTCGGACCGCCCTCCTCTGGACAGCATCGAGCATGGACAATGTAGTCGGGGCGGCAGCACCCCAAATGTGTGAGCAATACTCGAGGCTAGGCCTTATCTGGGCCTTGTATAGAGTGAGAAGGTCATGCGGAGAAAAGTACTTCTTAGCCCTAAACAAATAGCCTAGCTTTTTCCCAGCAGCTGCAGCTATTGAAGAGATGTGTTCGTGCCAGATCAGGTCCTCGGTGATCTGGACTCCGACCAGCCGAAATGAATGGCTCTTTGGTAGGACTCGACCGTCCATCGAAACTGCATGAGCGCTAGGACGCTTTTTGTTCGTCAAAGTACAGTACTGTGTTTTGGAAGCATTGAACTGTACAAGATTGTTGCGTCCCCAAGCAGTGATAGCCTCCAGGTCTCTTGTCAGAGAAGAAGTCGTCGCCAGTCTTCTTTTTTCCAGCTCAGCGGCAGAGATCGGCTTGTCACTCTGAATTCCTGCATGTAGAGTGCTGTCATCAGCGAAGCTGTGGATTGGGTTGATCGTGCAGGAAAGGAGGTCGTTGATATGTAAGAGAAACAGTGTTGGAGCCAAGACCGATCCCTGGGGAACACCCGCGTTGACGTTGTGGGATGAAGAGGAGAATCCGTCAATTACGACGGATATCTTGCGGCCAGAGATAAAGTCAGCCACCCATCTGCAAAGCTTTTCTGGGAGGCCGTAGGATGGAAGTTTGCTCAAGAGGGCAGCGTGCCACAGCTGATCGAACGCTTTTGTGATGTCAAGAGCAACGACATGAGCCTCACCATGAGACTGGATGAGTTTACTCCACAGTTGCGTGACGTAAGCTAGGAGGTCCCCTGTGGATCGTTGGTGCCGGAAACCGTACTGAATGTCGCTAATCAAGCTGTGACGTTCGAGGTAGTCCAGAAGCTCGCGATTTATGCACCTCTCCATCACTTTACTTATAACAGAAAGCAGAGCTATAGGCCTGTAGTTGTAAGGGTCGGTTTTAGATCCTTTTTTTGGGATGGGCTGTACATGAGCAAATTTCCAGTTTTCTGGGAAGGTGACGGATTCATAAGATATCTGGAAGAGACGCGAAAGAACTGGAGCAAGCTCAGCTGCACATCTCTTCAGTACAATGGCAGGAATCAAGTCCGGACCAGAAGCTTTGTTGATGTCGAGCGACAAGAGCACTCGTCTTACGGTCTTATGCCTGAATGTTACCTCCCGCATAGTGTGGGGAACCCTTTGAATTGACGGCACTTGGGCGTTGGTGGGGACGTCCATGGTGGAGTTGGCAGCAAAGATCTTGGCTAGCACTTCCGCCTTGGCCTTTGAGTTGAATACAATAGTTCCATCCTGACACGTAAGTGGTGGAAGGCTACTGTGTGAGAAGTTCTTTTCAATCTGCTTGGCCAGCGTCCAGAAAGACCGACTGCCATTGCGCTGCGACATTACCCTGTGCCTAACTTTTATATCATGCTGGGTTTTGGCATTGCGAACCGCTTCGTTATATTTGTTTCTGGACTCGACGTCGGCTTGTCTGTTCTCTACAGTGGGGTTTTGTAAGTAGGTTCTGTGGGCCTTGATCGTCTGCTGGCGAGCAGTGTCACACGATTTGTTGAACCAGCCGTTGGAAACTGGTTTAGGAACTTTCACTGTGTGAGGGATGTATTCCTCCATTCCGACGTGGATAATTTCGGTTATTGAAGAACAGACAGTCGACGCATCCGCATCAGTGAAACAGACATCTCTCCAAGGAAAGCTAGAGAAGAAGTCTCTATTATTAATATCTCTCTCAAACAAAGACATCTGGAAAGCCGTTTCAGTATTCAATAATACTTAATAATTACTAAGTTTTTTTTCAGACGAGTGGATTTGCAAGATGCAGAAGCTTAGAACGTTTTCTTAATGATATTTTTCTAGCAAATTAAGCCGTTATATCTAGAATGAAGTGTCTTTATAAACCCAATTTTATAAAAGCATTCCTACAGTTTTTGCTAAAATAACCAATGAAGAATTATCCGTATACACTGAAAATATGTATCAGATTAATGCTTGGTAATCTGTTGTTTCATATATTTCCTAAATACATATTTACAAAAAATATTAGTTATTTCGCCAAAATATAATTAAAAATCTCTCCTCGTATATTTTCTAAATATTTGGAAGAAATATCGCAAAAATATATGAATTGTATATACCACAAATACCTACAATGAAGATTTTATGATTATATAAAAAATATATTTAGTGAATATTAAAAAATCTGTCGCTACAAATGTTTAACAAACATTTTTTTAAAATATTCTATAAATATTCAATGCTATCGGGGTAACTTATCCTGGATTACCCTCTGCGTAAAAGACAACTATTTCCCTCTACGAAGTTCAGAATTTTGTGCGTTATGAGCGAAATACACTCAAAACCAAATTCCACTGACACCGTAATGTGTACGAGAAAGATGGGCGCGATATATATTGTTAGAAAGAGATAGAATCACCTCGTTGCCTCGCAACCCGAGTTCAAGGGCACGGACGTAATATGTATATTAGAAAGAGTGCGCCGATGGTATGCGTGATCTTGTACTCGGGTTGGTAGGCAACGAGGTGCTTCTATCTCTTCCTAACATACATATAGCACGCCTATCGAGCTTCTCTCTCGTACACATTACGTCATCAGCCAAATTCAAATCTCACCGTTTGAGTTTGATAGTACATATTATATAGTCAACGCCAAACAAAGTGGCGTGCACGTCATCAAGGTGGGTGTGTTGAAAAATTTACATTGTTGCCAAACTTTTTGTAAAATAATAAAATTTATTATTTACATATCTAGGTTTATAAGCAATATTAACCTCAAATGAGAACAAAAATAATAGTATAATAAAATTATAGATCTGTACTTGCATAATCATTAAGTATGACAATTATTGATCAGATGACACTATGAAACTACCATATTTAATTGATAGCTTAAAGGTACTGAATAAAAATCCAAATGGGGTCCTCCAAATTTTATGCATGGTATTTATTTTACAGAATTCATACAGAAAAATGCATTCTAAAATTAGGTAAGCTACTGGTGTAAGCTTTTTCTGTACAATAAAGTTAGTCGGAGTTTCTTTCTTCAGCGCTGTCTGAATCTGAATCTTCATCACTCTCAAAGTTGATTATTAAAGGTTCGATGTCTGGTCGATCAAAAATTCGTTCTCTTTCATACCATTTAAAAATTTCTTGCTCAGTATGTCGAACACTATTTTTCCACATGTCTGGGGTAACCGTTTGTAGAGCCTCGTTCCACATATCCAAACAGTCTTTTTCACTGTTACCATCTCTACCAATATGTCTGTTATAGTAACCTTTTGCTATGCCCCAAATTAACTCAATAGGGTTAAATATACAATGGTAAGGAGGCAGACGAAGAACTTTGTGCCCATGTTGTTCCGCCAATTCATCAATCACGTATATTTTAGGTGGTTTGTTTCTAAAAAAGCAGTTATTTTAAGAATAGGAATAAACAAAAGAAATATAAACTGTCGACCAAAATATATATAATTAAGAAGCATTATGTACCGAGCAACAACACTCAATAGCTCTGTTTTAAACACTGTGTTTAAAAATGGTATGTTTTAATTTGTCAACCAGTCTTGGATATTTTTTTTTGTCCATGCATTGTTGGGCACTTTGTTCAATATCATGCTGTGATAAGGGGCGTTATCCAGTATAATCATAGATGGACTCTCCAATTTTTCTAATAACTGATGTTGAAACCATTTCAAAAAATTGTCCTGGTTCATCTCTCCATGGTAATCGCTCAATTTTGTTTTCGAAGAAAACATCGCTTCACTACCCTCAATAAACCCATTTTCATTTCCAGCATGTAATATAATGTATCTAAAATATATTAGTTTTAAATTTTATAGTGCAAATTGTGTAAAAGTACATACCTTTTACCATCTGTTTTAATAGCTTTCACGCTTTTTTGGTTTCCATTTTGCCAAGAGCGACCTATGGTCCCATTTTGAAATATCCAAGTTTCATCGAGGAAGACAAACTGGTATAAGGCCTCAACCTTGGCTTGATTGTATTGCCTTAGAAATTCCACCATTTCAAAGCTATACTTGGTAGTTCCATGAGCCCTCGTCGCGGATTGTCCTTAAGCCACTTAAATCCAAGATCTCTAAGCAACCGCCTTAAAGACGTGGCACTACCATCAAATAATGCCCTATCTCTTAATCGAGACCATAAAGTTTGTATCGTAACTTGTTCTTCTGAAACCATGTGTAATATGACATTATAATTTAGTTAACAAATTAATGCAAATTTCTGATAAGTTATTATAATAAGATCTTACTTTTGTGATACATATTATAGATCACTTCTCGAATGGCACTTGTATCCAATGTCGCTGTGTTGGTTACACGTTTAATATAACTCCGCTTTTTCTTGGGCGATTCTAAATTTGCATCACTTTTCACACCCTCGGAAATACGACTAACTGTCCTTAAACTAATTTTTAAAGCAGCAGCAACACGCTACAAAAAATGAAATAAAATTTCACTATTATTAATATACATTACATATAATTATTAGTAACCTACCTCTTGAACAGCATTTAAAGGCAACAAAGGCCCGTTGTTGTCCCTTTCTTGCTCAAAGTAGTGCATTAACGAGGCCACGAGTTCCTTACACCGACTATTTAACTGTTTGGGCATCTTTATATACCAAAATTGCCTTTATCTACTCGTAAAATGAATAATTTTGTTTTGAAACAAACAGTTGTTGATTTACAGTATGCGGGGCCAAAGGATTTATAAAGATTTGAAATGCCACAAATTGATTCAGTGTTAAAATTAATACAAATGTCAGTTCCCAGTTTAAATAAGTTTCAAGGTGACAATGTGTCAACGCTGCGAAATCGGTTTAGTGCGTTTACATGTCGATAAGTGATTGGAGCGTTTGCAAAACATTTTATTTCGCATAATGCGTCTAAATTTATCAGAAAGCAACTTATGTGATATTTTAATAACAATGTTTATATGACTATTAACCATAATAAGAGAGTAATGACCATTTTACAATTTATATATCACATTAATATGAAACTGCAATAGAGCAATTGTTTGTGATAGAAACCTAGGCATTAGGTCGGGGAATTTTTATCGTGATGACGTGCACGCCACTTTGTTTGGCGTTGACTATATTGTCATTGTTGCTTTTTCCAAATTGTGGATGCAGAATTACTAAAAAAACAAAACATTTTATTGTACTTGTAAAACATCCACCGGCTTTGACAAGATGTTTGAAAAATCGGCAGGATGTGACATAATTTTATACATCATAGATGCCTCGCCTTCATAAATAATTTACCTTTTTCACCGGTTGTTTCACTTTTTTCTTAAGCTCTTTCAAATCCTCCCTCTGCAGAAGCCTCTGATACCTAACAGCCAGATCCGCTAGATATTTTCTGCGCTGAAACAACAAAAAATCATAGACCAGAAGATGAATCATCCTAAGACACCGTATGCATTAGCCGACCCTTTATTATATTCAAATCAGAATCTACCTGTTCTTGCCCAAAAAAGAGTATCCGCCGATTATCATGGGCGCAGATCAAACAGCTTTCTGAACACACCGAATGGTTGAGAACACGTGGCTTTAATAATACGACAAATCTTCAATTGTTGATCCTCATCACACAATGCCAACCAACATTGTTTTTGTTACACATCAACAATCTCTTTTCCTGAACGATAAATTCAACCCATAGCTTTGTAAATGACAGCACTTCGCATGCAGGTATTCAAAGTGCCAGATAGGTTTCCCCGGTTAATTAGAAAGTAGGCTTCTTCTCCGATGGAATACTTGGTGGTTATCACTGTCTGGAAATGCAATGGTTTGGTGCAGTTTAAGAGGTCGTACCATACCATTTGTAGTAGGACAACAGTCATTCAAATTCAAAATTATTTTATTGGCCGAGCTTGTGGTATATTTGGGGTTATTTATAAATATTGCCTCATTGGTACTCGATCCCAGTGACTTATAAATGCAGGTATACTAGCAAGCGGCGCGGCGACATACGAGGTGGGTGCGATATTATCTATATCTATACTGCGAAATGTTGGGAAATCTCGAAACTGGAGATACTACAGATCAAAATATGTGAATTGGCCTAAACAGACCTCAGTCCAAAAGTTGATAGTTTGCGAGATACAGGGTGTCAAAGTTACAATTTTATTTTATATTTTTTCTCATTGCTTGAGAAGTATTTTAGATTTGGGTATATAACTCGGTATAGGGACGTTTTCTAGTAATATAAACAAGAATCCGTTATTTTTTAAGACCAAACTTCTAGAGGGCGCCACTTCCAGCATTATGTCGGTAAATAACTTATAACTTTTTTGTGCTACCCTGTATACGATAACTGACCAACACGCATGAATATGTGGCTTATGCACGACGGCGCTCCACCTCATTTTAGTATATTAGAGAGTTTATCCAGACCAGTGGATAGGCCGATCAGGACCAGGATCGTGGCCGGCTAGATCACTAGATTTAAATCCTATGGATTTCTTCTTCTGGTGTGATTTAAAACGGCGCGTTTACAATACGCCAGTGGAAACTGTAGATGATCTTTCACAAAGAATTTTCCACCATAGCCAGGAAATGAAAAATATCATCCACATGCTTTGGAGCAGCAAGGATTAGTCCGTCGAGCTCGAGAGTGCCTTAGGCAAGGTGGTGCTCATTTTGGACAATTTTTGTAGTTATTATTTCCGTTTAATAGTTTTATTGCCATCCTTATTTGTTATTGTTAAAAACTATAGCAACGCTAGTCAGATATGATACAAAGCAACTTGATTATTATGTTATAAAAATGTTTTATCATCATGGTAGAAATAATGCATTGGAACTTTTCAAAACAAATATGTCGAAAGTCAATTTAAATATCTTGGTCTGTAGTATCTCCAGTTTCGAGATCCCCCCCTCTATATGAGGTTATGTGATTGCATGACGTATATAAGTATATAACAAGAGCTATTTTAATCAGATGTCAAACATTGTTGACAAGCAGTTTAAAAGCAGATCTCCATTAAAATGAGAGTCCTCTGTGGACGGACGCCAGTGGCGTAGCAAGGGGGGTGGCGGGGACGGCTTCGCACCAGGTGTCATCTTTTTTGGGGTGACTCAACTTTTTCAGAGTTGAACTCCAGACAAGAGCGAAGTCTCTTCAAGATCTAGCTTCATTGTTTGAGATCGTACAAACAAATACTTTGCTTTTGGCGAATACTGATGAAGAACTGAAATTAGTTACATCCGAATTTACTGGTTTTTATGATGAGGTCTCAGAAACAGAATTACTTTTGGAGATACCAAGACTGCGAAGATACTTAAAAGCGGCTAATGTTACAGTTTCTGATTAGGAATCTCCAGATTTTTTGAAATTTATTGTAAAATGTCATTTTACAGAATCTTTTCCAAATCTTATGATTGCATTAAAATTGTTCATGGCGGTTTGCGTGTCCTTAGCTTGATGTGAAAGGAGTTTCAGTAAACTAATATTAGTAGAAAAACTTTTTGCGGGCAAGAATGACCCTAATCTACAGGGTTATCCAAATTAAGTGTCCACCATTAGTAACTTTGTTATTAGTGAAAATACAAAGTTGTTTGAATTAGCAAACTAGTAGCATTTTTAACGCTGGTAAAAATGAGAAATAAAAAAAACAATTGAGAGTCGTTATTTTGATTTTTTTCAGTAAAATAACATTTTTTTAAATGGAAACCCCTGTATATTATATTTTTTTCTGTTAAAGCATCAAATTTTAAACAAAAAAGCTTACAATAACTTTTCTCCTAGGTTACAAATTGTTGAAGTTATGGCCTCCAATCTGAAACAATTAAATTGTATCGACAAACTTTATTTTCAACATCAACTTATAATCTTACAAAATACAATAACAATTTTTTTTAAAGAAGATGCTCGAAAACACCACCTTGTTCTTCAATACATTTTTGGGCACGTTTTTCAACTGCTCGAACTGTCTTAAGTATGGTCCTACCATCTATCTGGGTTATCTTTTCCCTAACTGCAGTCTTTAACGCGTCAATGTTATCGTACCTTCGCTTGTAAATTTGGTTCTTTAAGTAACCCCACAAGAAGTAATCAAGTGGGTTTAGATCTGGTGATCTGGGAGGCCACTGTATTGGGCCATTTGTTCCTATCCACTGATCATTAAAAGTAGTACTTAGAAAATGATAAGTACCTCTGGAGTTGTGGGCAGGTGCGCCATCTTGCTGAAAATGCAGATGATGTCTACTTATAAGATCCAATTCGTCTAAGAAATTAGTCAGAATTTCTGACATAAATTCCACATATCTTTCACCAGTTAGGGTTCCCTCATAAAAGAACGGGCCAACAATTTTTGAACCAATTATACCGCACCAAACGTTGAAACTGAAACGGACTTGTGGGCCTCTTGGATGTACTAACAAAAGATTTTCTCTTGACCAATAATGGTGGTTTTTTCTATTAAACATTCCAGAATTTGAAAAATTTGATTCATCTGTCCATAAAAGGTAACGAAAGTGATTTACATTTTGGCGACAGAAGCTAAGATACCAATGGCAAAAAACAAGTCTTCTCTCTGGATCCCCTGCCAAAAGCATTTGAACTGGTCGGTACTTATACGGAATAAATTTGTATTTTTTTAAAATCCTTTGAACAGTACCATAACTGAAATTAGAGTCCTTGAGAATATCTGCTATTGAATTCTCACGATAAGCTTCAAAATATCCAATAACTGCAATTTCCGTGGCCTCGCTTATTATGAATTCTTTTTTGCCCTTGTTCTGGCAAAAACATTTTCGTTGCCCCTAAATGTTCGATAAAGTCTCAGAAAATATCGTACATACGGTTGAATGCGAGCGGGATATAATTCACTGTAGTATTCTCTTGCTCTCAAGGAGGATTTTCTGCACACTAAATAGCATTCTAACATATCACACTTTTCTTCATGGGAGAACATTTTTCTTTAAATTAATGACACAATAAAGCTTATAAACAAGTATTTACACTAATGTTTGACATTATTTGATTTTATCATTGTTTTCCAAAGCCTTCTACATAGTTGCGAGTATGTCCAGTTTAACAATTTGTCGCTTATCTTAATGCTGTCAAATCGCGAACGCCATGTTGTTTTCATAGCCGTCTTAATATTATAATACTGCAAATAATTAAAAATATTTATCGTTATTTTGACTTTATTTTTGACTTTAGCGGAAAAGTCATTATGAACTTTTTTGTTTAAAATTTGATGCTTTAACAGAAAAAAATATAATATACAGGGGTTTCTATTTAAAAAAATGTTATTTTACTGAAAAAAATCAAAATAACGACTCTCAATTGTTTTTTTTTTATTTCTCATTTTTACCAGCGTTAAAAATGCTACTAGTTTGCTAATTCAAACAACTTTGTATTTTCACTAATAACAAAGTTACTAATGGTGGACACTTAATTTGGATAACCCTGTATATTAGCCAACGAACACGAGGCAATACAAAATATAAATTTTGATGAAGCTATTTCTGAGTTTGTAGCTGTCAAAGCTAGAAAGAAGAGAGTTTCTATTGTGTTAATTGTTCAATATTTTAATGATCCGTGACGTCTATAAATCATATAAAATTTATTGATTTCGACTTTCGATGGGGTGACACGACCAACTTCCGCACAGGGTGCCACCCAAGGTAGCTACGCCACTGACGGACCCGCTCATTGCTGCAATCTCAGAAAATGTTTCCCATGAAAAGCTAAAATAGTGCATTGCTGGTTTTGACAAAACCTACGTCTTTTTGATGTCATTACACTACATGGTGAATTGTACTAGAAGTTGTTTTGAAGGCGTGGGAAGTATTGAGTCAGTCTCCTTGACGACTATTTCACGAACTCTGAACACCGAGATTTGATCAGTTCAAATTAACATTCCTTGATACAAAAAAGGTAAGTGGACGTCTGCATCCAGATCTGCCATTCAGCTTGGAAAAATGAGTTCTTCGTGCTGATAATCTCCATACATACACCACTCGAAACGCATATGTATAGTAGATTTATGGCACAATTTCAGGAATATATACATATGTATACCAGCCTGAAGCAAACCTACAGCCGGCAGATCTAAATTACACTTAAGTGCACTGTTTAAAATTCCAAGCTGTTGTATCTCGCAAATTTCATAGCATCCACGGCTACTTTCCTAGTTTATTCGGGCCTTGCCTTGCTACCGAAATATCAATGGATGATGTATGCAAAATTCAAATGGACATGGTGTTATTCAGAATTCCTGTGAAATAGCTACTGATGATATAGGCATGGGCGTAGATGAAACCTTGAGCTAGTATTGTAATGTTTACATTGTATTGCTTTGCGCTAAAACTGCGTAATTTTAGTGCATATTTTTGTTTCATATGTGTACCAATGTCCAAGGGCGTTCCCAGTTTTTTTGGGAAAATTCGTTCCCTTGTCCGTGTCTCTCTTGAGATACTGGAAGGGTCAGAACTTTTCAAATCCATTTTCTAAAACACATTAATGCGCAAGTTTGCCTCTGCTCAACCGAGACGCATCTATTACCCTTTCGGAAATCACAATGGTGACAAAATGACAAATTTGTTTATCAAATCATTCTAGATCAAATAAAATAGGTAGGTACATATCCTTCTACATATTCTATAAAACTATTTTTGGTTATATGTATGATATTGTCTATCTCAAGTGTTGCTTTCAATTATTGCAAACGACTAAATTATTACGTAAAAAGTGTCTCACGCAATATTTGCTTGAATGTTTTAAAAAGTAATCTTAGTAGTTTTAAATATCTATATGAATTGTCAGATCGTCGTGGATGACAAGATAAATGAAATGGACGAAAGGAAGAAAAATATCAAGCATAGTTATGTAGATATGGTTTGAGGAACTTCCACAAAAATTTTTTTGAAAGTTTTGAGCTGGGTACGCCCTTGCCAATGTCTACCAAAGTGACAGCGTTGTATTAACATAAACATCTGCCTTCATAAGGCCACTCTTTGCAAATTATGTTAGAAGTACCATGTCTTGAAATCTTTTAACACCACAATTATCCGTAAACACTCGCACTATAAAAAATAACACTAAAAATAGTAATGTAATGACAGAACTGTAAAAAATCGAACAAATTCTTGACTAGCTCCTTCTACCTAATCTGAATTCCTTGATTTTTATATTTCCAGCTTCACACATAACGTCGATTTATAATGTTTTCTCAAAATTTCCGTAAATCTAATCATAATGATTACCATAAACTGGATGCATATGCCTATGTGACAAATACTCATCGGATACGCAAAATGATCTTAAGTTGAGGAAGAAGCAATATATTGAGCCGTATTAATAAAAGAGAAGCATATCATCGGAAGCATAAGGTAAAAGTATAAGGTCTTGCTTTGGATAATAAGGTAGAAGTATAAGCATATCCTTGTTTTCACATTCATAATGATTACCTTATACTCGCGAGGATATCCTCCAAGAAGAAGTAAAAGGTTGACTGGTATTTGTATCTTGAACGACATGTCCTGACTTGTTCCAGCTGGTAGTTGATGTGGGAGTTCGTTCACTCAGCATCACTGACAGTTGTACTCCAGAGCTTACACAGACCGTTCCGTATTTTTTCTGGATACAGTTTTTTATCAAATTCATAAGCATGTCATCCTCAAGTGATGAGGAAACTATAGAAAATAATGGCAACGACCTGCAGTTCATCGCAGATGAAATTGCCATTGCTCCCATTATTTTGCAAAAGCACAAGTTCCAAAAATAAAAATCAGAAAGGAAGATGCCTTGAAGAAGATGTTGAAAAAATACGAATCAACATTCGGTAAACCATTGGATACTAAAGGCTTATTAAATGTAATCAACAACATGAAATCAAGATTGAAGAAAAAAACAAATCTAAAAAAAAACTGGTAATAAAGCAATTAAATTGTTAGATTGGAAAATAAAGTTGCGGAAAGCTATGGAAGCAGTTTGGTAGTGTTCAAGAAGAAGGAAGTGAACTATATATCGAGCGCAGTGAGCAAACAGTATTACAGTGCCAGCAATTCAGAAGACATTGCTACCAAAAAGAAAATAACAACAGGGAAATATGAAACTGAAGAAACCAAAGGGTTACCTACAAAAGAACTGCAACGTCTAGTGCTATTACAGCAGTACCAAACAAGTATTTTACAACAAGAGTATTATAAAACGAAATCAGAAATGATGCAGCGTCAGAAGCCATCACCTGTAACTTATGATGTTCACGAAAATGAAACTTATTATATCTTAGAAATACTCTTTAATCAGTAAAACTATTTATTATAATACTCAAGTTTCTTCTTATTGGTTGACCTAGTTGGCGGAGAGAAAGTTCGTCATTCCTTGATCTTCATCTGGGTCTTGTTCATCTAACTCAACGTCAGGATCGCCCAAGCTCTTCGCAACATTATGGAGTACAATACAAGCAATAATTATTTTCGACACATTTTCCAACTTTACGCGGCAAACATACTGAAAATCGGCATTTCAGTTGGCCGAAACAGCGTTCAAGTATAACCCTTTCTTGTTTTAAAAGCTTATTATAATTTATTTATGCACCTGGAGTAGGATTTCTGAAGGGAGTCATAAGGCATGGCTCAATGCCATAACGGTCATCGCCAAATAGTACAACATTTGCTTTATTTATTAGTTGTGATCTAGTCTGTGAGTTTCTTCATATTCTGGAGTCATGCACTGATCCAGGCCAACTGTCATCAACACTTGTGAACATCTCTCTGGCATCACAAGTGGCTTGCACATTTAAAGTAGGTTTCCCTTTTCGGTTGATATACTCATCTCCATGGCGATTTGGTTTCAGAATTCTCATATGTGTACAATCAATTACATCAATTGCTGTCGGAAATTTATACATGTTTTGCCATATCCGCTTGGCCTCCACCAATTCATGGTTGGTAGTTGGAAACTTGATCCATTCGTTCGACTGCGCAACTATGCTGTTCACAACTCTATCCACAGTCCGAGATACCGTTGCTTGACTAACACCAAGTTCCTGAGCAATACCTTGTTGATGTCCAGGGTCACCGAGATAGCGTAGACATATCTTCATTTTATAAATACATGAAAGTGCTCCTCCTCGAGTTTCCTCATTCTCAACTAAAAATCTGTCCGCAAGCCATTGTACATTTGCTTCGTCGAACCGATATAATTTTTTGAAGTCACAATCAAGTGAAGGTAAACGAGGTTTGTACGTTTTAACATCCCTAACATCTACAATTTCCGCCATCATCGTTTGACCACCTTTCGTTACGAAGTTGAGTCTGCTACTGACCACACTCAAAATTTTTGAAGGATATGCTTCCTATGCCACGTATAAGGTGAAGATTATGAATATCCTTTTACTTATGTCACTGCTTTGAAGGATATGCTTATACTCAAGAAGCAAAAGCATTTATTTCAAATTATTATAAATGCCATCTGGAGGATTTCCTTCAAAATTTGCAAGTTCAAGGATATCATTTGTTTTATGAATACTGCTCATTGAGCACATCACATAACCGCCTGTCTCATAAGTTTTACTCATGAAGGTGTAATTAATATTATTTATAACTGTATTTAATAGTAAGAACTTATAAGTATATACCTAAACACGTATGATTTCTTCAAAATGGAATTGTACATCTGAAGCATAGAATCACAGATATGATGTAACGCAAAATGATAGGACCCATGAAATCCACCAGATGTTTCACCACCTAATAGCTTTTTGTCCGTTTTTATAAGCTATACGGGTTTCGTTTTTCACAGACAACAGCATGCACACTTTCAAGGGTTAAAAACAATTAATCCTAATGCCTATTTACTATAGGGCTCATGTTGAACATTTTATAATATACTTCAAATTCCAAAAAATCCTACAGTTTACAGTTGACGTAAAAATAATGACGGTGAAACCAACTTGATTTTTATCGCCAGGCAAGAGTCAACCCTTTTTACAGTGCTTGATATTTTTGGTGGATTGTCAAAGGATAATGGAACTTATTTGGTGTTTTTTATCCCAGAACATAGCAATATTTTCCGTAACTTTTACTTTCTATTGAAGGCTCCACAAGAAAACGCGTTGATTTTTTTTTAATTATTACTGTCAGTTGGAAAGTACTTCTTGGGTTTTAATTTTGAAACAGGATTACCACTAAGCCAAGGAAGAAAACGCTTTGTAAACAAAAATCGCTCAATTTCGTTTTTCGCCGTTTTCGAGACTCCTGCCCATGTTTGGAAATTTTCTGAAGGGGTAAAAAATTCAGGCGAGGGTCTTAGTTTTATCACGTTAATATACTTATATGCTTTTATCCCCAGTAATTATACGTACCTGTATATTTACACGAAGACAGGTGATAAACCTGTAGCGAGCATTGGGGACTGGAGACTAATTCTATGGGCCTATTTAACTTAGTTGATCTGTTTAACTCATTTCTTATACATGTTCGTAGTTAACTTTTTTCTAGAAGCGGCAACTTGTACCGAACTTGAGATTCTATTAGCCGATGACAGCTTTGCGTGGTAAGTGCAGAGTCTACCTACTTGATGCCATATTTTTGATTGCAAATGTGCCTTATTAGGGCTATAAGAGTACTCAATCTATATTTGGATAATGCTTACATAAACAAATAATTGTTGATTGAGATTAAACCCTGAGTCAGTTTCACATCGGTTATGATGCTGATCTAAATGAAAGTTTCTAATATTAGTATTAAGCTTAAAAATGGATTTGAATATCTCTGAACCTACCAATCTAGCTCTATATCTGAGCAAATCCGTTTGCTTTGTCCTGTCGATGACTTGCAAGTCCATCATTTCCTCGACCTCCACGCAACGTTTCTCAGAAAGGGGACGTATTTTGACCTCTAAAGCCTTGTTTCTGATTCTGTATTTCGCTTCCAGACTTTTATTTTCATGAAGAATTCTAACTAGCTCGGATATTTCCTTTTTTAGTTTTGCAATTTGTTCTGTGTTGGACTTTGTTTCGGCTTCTGTGTCTTCAAACAGTGCTTTTCTTTGACCCTCTGAAACACAAACATAGGCATTGCAATTATTAAATACAATTTTGTTTTCTGCCCTTTGTTGATCTGGACGTCTAAAGAACCTCGAACATTATTCAAATGTACTTTTCCTAATTATCATAAGCCATTTTGTCAAGCCAGCTTAATTTCGAGTATAACAAGATTACCCATGAGATAGAAATCCTTCGAATGCATATATTACATAAAACAAGGCGTCAAGTAGGTTGTATCTGCACCTCACACGCAACGCTGTTATCAGTTTATAAAATATTATGTTCAGCAGAATTTGATCCATTTTAGAGAATTAGGAGAATAAAGTACGAACATGTAACTTATAACAAAGGGACTAAACTGATCAAATCAGTCAAATAGGCTCACACAATTTGTCCTCACTCCCCACAAATTAGATAAGTTTCGCGAACAGCTAGCGGCTAGCCCGCTACAGGTTTATCTTATACTTTCGTTGCGCTTGGAGCAGGTATCGAAAATACTTCTTGCGTTTTAAGTCTTACGTGGAAATACGAGGGATGTCTTTTAAGTTTTGCATATAGAAACATAGTAGGCCGCGCGGATCGAAACGTCAGTACTGAATCTTAACCTCACTCTTTAGTAAACTTAAATTCAAAGTTTCACAACAATACGCAGTGAATTTTTAAGGCCCGTATCATCAGTCGTCCCTACAATTGTAGGGCGCCTTTATGGCCTCCTTGATTGTCATAGTTTTCTACTTCTCCGTGTAAGCGCTCTATTTTGAGGTTATGTCACAAACATCTATTTGCATCAAATTGTGCTTGCTTTTGAGTTATATCATGTTTTATCAGCCTGAAATTTCCTACAATTAAATTAAATTAAAAAGAAAACATATCTTTACAATAGGAGAGCGCTGACGCTGACACGGATCAAGTGTAATCTAGAAATTTTTGAAGGAGAGAAAGGAGTATCGCAACAAGAATGCCTTGCTAAGTTACTGTCTGTTTTCGGCAACGAAGCGCCACATCAGTCGACAATCTCCCGTTGGTATGGAGAATTCAAACGTGGACGGGTGAGTCTTAGCGACGATTCCAGGGTGGGTGCACCAACAACGACAGTCACCCAGGAAAACGTCGATGCTGTGCGCAAACTCATCATTGAAGATGGACATGTGACATATCGCGAGAGTGAGGCGTCCTTGAAGATCTCAAAGACCTCAATTCAAAAAATTTTACATGAAGAATTAGGAGTAAGAAAATTAGTTTCTCGTTGGATACCCCACTTGTTAAAGACGATGTTTAAGATGTCAAAGCCAGATAGCTAGCAACAGAGTTATATGCCATTTTACCGGAATTGAGACACAGTATATGTTACAGTAGATTGAAGGTTGTGTTGGGCTTACCATAAGAGTATTTTGTAATTTTATTACCCGCGCACAAATGACATCCTTCTGCGGGTTTTTCGCTTATTCGTCTCAATATAAATGTTTTTTGAATATAGTGTATATTTTAAAGACAATTAAATATTTTATTCTTGTTATTCTTGACCGGCATCGAAAATGAGATATGCATGTGTCATCTATGATGATTTGTTACAGCTATGCTTCTCCTCTCCGCTATAATTAGAAGTCTACTTAGAAAAGGTTAATGTCTCGTAGATGCGCGACCTTGGATAATTGTTTTGACGCTAGGATTCAGCATTAGTTTGGCTATCATCAGATCGAATACGTTAATAAATGATTTTATTGGAAACAGCATCTTTTTAGATCTAACTAGATGTATTCGAATGCCTAGTAAAAAGTGTCTGAACAGCATGCGCCTCAAAATATGTGCACCAATAATTGGAAATGAAATAACTGAAAACAGTAGTAGGTATGTGAGGTGTACCTACCAATATAACTACTTTTACACAAGTATTATAGTTGAAAGCAGCGTAATATGCCTATACCAAAACTATTTCACATATTCTTCGGAAGTTACGCAAAACCAGTTTACAGTTACATTTTATATTACTGCTGCAATAGAACCAAAACTTTGCATGGGAAAATTCAACAGAGCATTAACCTACGAATGAGGACCTGTTTTCCGTTGAGTTTTCCTTTTATGATAACAAAAATTTGAAATGTGCCTCGAAGCTTCATACGTATAAATTGCTTATTAGAGTTCGAACGCTCTTAGAATATGACCGCTACGTCATCGTGGGCGGGTCCGCTCATCACGCGGTCGTCGACAGAGCGCAGTGGCGTTCTCTTTTATTTGAAGTATAAAATAAAGTGAATAGGTTGTGTAGACATTGATCATTAATTGATTTTTGTATTATTATATTCATTTAGTATGCGCATTAAGTTGTTCGGAAGCAAATTTGAATTAGAAGAGGGAGCAAACTAAAGACGTTTATAATTCAAATTATATATTATCATTAAAAAATCTAATCGCTATGAGATGATAGTGTGTTTAGCTCCAAATCTTCATCTGAGTCGCTTTCGTCACTATCTTCTGATGATGACCCTGTGTTCTCAGTGAATTGATACTTATCCATTTGATCGTCGAGAAGATGTTCTTTTTCCATTTGTGCTTGCTCATATTTTTTCACGTGGTTACAAATTTTCATCTACTCATCTGCTCCAATTTCTTCAAACCTGCTACGGGTCAGATGCTCCACATCAGACAACCTAAATGTTACATTTCGTGGAGCAACCCAGTTTTTTACGAGAGCCCAAATCTTCTCGATTGGGTTTAGCTCCGGATGATATGGACGCAGTCGTAAAACTTTATGCCCGTGCTATTCCATTAAGGCATCTAGCTTGTATTTGACTGGAAATCTTCTTTTATTTTCCTGTATTTTTTTATATAGTTCGGCCTTAGTCAATGAGTTTTCACTAGGAATTTGATGTTTTTCTAGCCAGTCAATCATCTCTGATTTCAGGCTAGAAGAGGTTACATTTTTTTCTTCCAGGACATTGTGATAAGAAGCGTTGTCAACTACAAGCACAGAATTTTCAGGCAAATTTGGGATCAATTGGCTTTCTACCCATTTCATGAAGTTCAAATGATTCATGTCGTTGTGGTAGTCCCCAGATTTTGAGCCTGAAAATAAAATACATACATAATATCCCAGTAAATGTAAAAATATATTGCAAATATTTTACATCATTGTAACACAAATAATACCTGATTTAAATATCAACAAGGCGTTAGGAATAAAGCCGAATTCTCCACCAGCATGCACAATAATCATTCGTTGTCCTTTTGATAAAGGCGTTTTTAGTTCCTTGTCATGATTGTCATCTGACCATCCTTTTTTGGGGGTGTGACTAGAATGTATATATGTTTCATCCGTATAAATTATGTTCCTGTTCTCAGCTCTATATTTCATAATTTGCTTCAGATATTCGATACGCTTCAAGCGAATTTCATATTTCTCCACGAGAGCTTTTTTATTATCAGTAGTTCTTTTCCATCTGTAGATATAAATTATATTTATAGCGTTGTAAATCGAAAACTTTATAGTGTGTATGAATACTGACCTAAAGCCCATTTGTTTCAAAAGTTTGTTCAAAGTCGTTATTTTACCCTCAAAATTGAGTTGTCGATCTTGCATTTTTTGGTAAATACCTAAAAAATCTTAAAATGAAATATGACTAGATGCTACGGTTACAATTTAAAAACTTACATTTCAACGAAGGTCTTCTTTTCTCCAAAATATAAAAATCGTATATGATTGCTTTCATTTCTTCAATTTGGCCTGCAGTCACTTTATCCACAACAGGTGATTTTCGTTGCCGCTTTTTAGATGGGGATGAAAATGAAAAGTTGCTTGAATATATTCCATCTCTGCTCTGTTTAGCTATTTTTGATAAGTACATTTACTTATACCCGTGGCAGCTAACACACGTTTCCTAAATGGGTTAATCAGTTTTAATTGACAATTGTTGAAGTGGAAACTTCAATCGCTCTACACTTTCCTGTACCATGAAGTTATTGACATTGTTGATAATTTCCTTTCCTTGACTCCCAATCGCCTTTCCTTTCACGCCAATCTCTTTCACAGACATTGTTTAGATCACTGGTTCAAAACTATTAATAATTTAAATTTGAACAATAGTAAAAATTTCCACTATATTTCAATCTATTTGACAATTTTTACACACGGTGCCTTGTTCAAATTAGTTTACAAACTGAACTTATGACTAACGGACAGGTTTATATATCTGTTGCAGGTAAAATAAATGTGATTAATTAACACTCATCGTCTTAACGCTACTTACGAACGAAGGGATTTAGCAACCGGGAATTATTCTAGGTAGTTCAATTTTACACTTGCTATTATTAGATTTGTTTCTACCAATTTTGTTTACCTACGTTTGATATTGGTATTAGCCTATTTATCTAGGTACTAATGATGCACTCTAGGAAATCTCATGATTGGTATAGATATAAGCGGGTCACAGTCTTAGGATTAATTTAATTACTTTCAGTTGTTTGCCACCTTTGGGGTTTTACCCTTCAATATTGTGTCTATTATATGTAGGTACCTGCTCACTATTTTATATTTTGATTTATGCATCTCCTTCAAATATCCACAAACCCCATAAGATTAATAATTTTCAACACAATCAAATATAAAATATGATATGGTTAATAAATAAAAAAATAAATAAATCGACAAACGTCTCATCAGATCGCAATTGTGTCAACAATCTCAAATCTACATATTAAAAAACGTTCCGCCTATGGCTTACTGAGTGTGGGATGTCCCTTAACAGCGTCAACAGCAACATAATTTCTGGACATTGAAGACCACATACATTTTTAAGCTTTCTACGATATAAATATTCGCCACGATTAGAACTGGACCACATTAAGAGGGCGGTAACAGATGTCCATAAATCTTACCAGAGACTGTCACAGCAATTTCCTATATTCTTATAGGGTACAATCGACGCAAGGGAGAGGGTATAAAGTGATGACGTAGCGGGCATAACCTTAGGCTGTTCGAACTCTACACGCCGTTGCTTAGTATTAACGTTATTGCGAAAGAAAGTACATTTGTTGGAAAGTATTTTGTGCGAGTACACAATGCTTGCTATGCGGGTATTGATTTTTAAATCAGACATTTATCCGTACGACTCAAAATGTAAACAGTTTCGTTTTTTGCAATATAAGATCAACGGTGAATATTGCTAAAGCCGTTGGCAATATAGGAATTAAAGTAGTGCTTAATTCTTCTTCTGGCCATGTAGACAAGTCATAAATATAGAGATGTGTAGTTGATACGAGATTGATACTGGCCGAAATGGTGGGAGGAAAATTTATCTGATAGATTCTTTGATATTTTTGGATGCACTAGATAGAACTTGTACATGTAACGGCCAGTTCTCAATCAATAGAGCTTGGCCAAATTGGAATGAAAAGTGAGCGCTTGGCAAATCCGCCAGCTGGCGAAAAAGCCTGAATATCAAACTTGACGGCTCATCGTGTTCGAGGAAAAATCAACAGAAATTGTTGATATCTATACAGAGTGTTGATGTAGTATCTGGCCAAACGTCAAAGGTTGATTTACTTGAATGATTATGATCAAAAGATAATGTTTCATTTTCAACACACACAATGTCAAACTTTTGGACTATTGATTTTTATGCATAATTTTAGTGATAACTTAGCTGGTTTTATTGAAAATCGCTTGTACAGACTTAAACCGAGCAAGAAAAATGCGTCAATAAAAGTCTCCCAAAGACCATTTGTGGGTTCAAAGAAGTGTTTTTAACTGATTTTAGTTCATTTCTGGTGTCTGTATCGTGCATCTGCTAAATTTCAACAGAATTTAACAAAACCGGCAAATTGGTTTGACACCGTGTATCTCGAAGACATAGTCATCGGTACGATGTTTATATGAACTTTATCTGCGGCTGGGCCGAGAAGTTTACCTACGAAGACATTTTCTGGGCGTTTACACCCATGGACTTTACATGTAGAACCTAGGCGGTAATAGTTATTTACGCAAGAGTTCGGTATACGATTTTTTCGAACAGCGCAGCGCGAGAAAATAAACCCAGAATTTCAAATACGTTTTATTAGAAATTTAATAATAGTAAAATCAACAACATCAATAATTCATTTATAATAAATTATTAACAATATCAAAAGTAAAAGAACAGTTATAGTAAGTGACATATAAATCCGAACACCCAGTTTAAATGGTTTTATTCTAATAAAAGTTGGTGAATGTATTTATCTTACTGTAAATAACAAGTGAAAAAATTTTCAGCCTTATCAGTTGGACATTCCGGTTTTTATACTGCTTTTTTTAATTCACTAACGCTCTAAAAATGAATATTTCAGCCTCAGTAAAGAATCAACGTTGGCGGATTTTGGTTCTTGACATCCTTTACGATAGGTTACGATGCCTAGAGTACGGAGACCTGTACGATTTCGTCAACTTAGTGAGTTTGCTAGGGGCCGTATAGTGGGACTTCGGGAAGCTGGACTTTCTCTTCGGGCAATTGCAGTTAGAGTGCAAAGAAGTGTAGACACTGTGGTTAGGTGTTGTCAGGCATGGCTTCGCGAAGGCCGTACGCAAAGAACAAGTGGCACTGAACGCCGCCGTAGAACAACAGACCGTGAAGATCGCCGCCTAAGATTATTGGCCTTAAGGGACCGTTTCTTCACTACCAGGTCCATTGCAAATGAATGGTTTGCAGAACACGGAAGACCTATTGGCATGCGAAGTATTTACCGACGAATGAGAAGTTTTGGCTTGTTTTCATACCGGTCACACTGGGTCCTCCCTTTAACTCGAGAACGCCGAGGTAATCGCCTTGAGTGGTGCAGACAACGGTCACTCTGGGATCAGGAATGGAACAGTATTGTCTTTAGTGACGAGTCTCGATTTTGTTTAGGCATGCACGATGGTCGTGCCAGGGTTAGAAGGCGACGTGGTGAAAGGAGGAATCCACAGTTTTTTGTTGAAAGACATGTTCATCACACTGTTGGAGTTATGGTTTGGGGTGCTATAGCTTATGGTTCCAGGTCACCTTTAATCTTCATCAGAGGTAACATGAACGCGCAGCGTTATATCCACAAAGTTATAGAACCCCATCTTTTACCCTATCTTGACACCCTGGCAGATCCAACTTTCCAACAAGATAATGCCCGACCACATGTTGCAAGAGTCACAATAGACTTCTTTCAACATAATGATGTCACATTGTTACCATGGCCACCAAGATCTCCCGACTTATCCCCAATTGAGCACGTGCGGGATATGATGGGTAGGAGATTGCTCAATTTGCAACGTCCTCCTCAGACTCTAGAAGCACTTCGAGAGGAGTTGGTGGTTGCCTGGAATGAGATACCACAGGAGGACATTGACCACCTGATCAGAAGCATCCCTAGGCGCGTTGGAGAATGCGTAGCACATCAGGGTGCATCCACACATTATTAAAGGTCAAAGGGCTTTAAAGCAGTGCAATCATTTTGAAATTTTTATCATTTACTTATTATGCTTCATTAAGTACTTATACAAAATTTTATTAAAATAAAACCATTTAAACTAGGTGTTCGGATTTATATGTCACTTAGTATATTTGGATTATAATGGATGACTTTTTTGCTAGTATCTTTTTGGCAACACTGTTTTTGACAGATGACACGTGAATCGTCTTATGTCATTGTCAAACTTGTTCAGTTTTTTCTATAATTTAACCATGAATCGACTTACGAACGAACAACGCTTGAAAATTATTGAATTTTACTATCAAAATTCATGCTCGGTTAAGAGAGTGCATCGAGAACTGCTTCCAATTTATGGGCAATTTGGTCGGCCTACTGAGGGAGCTATTCGGAAGCTTGTGACTAAATTTCGAACCCAGTTTACATTATTGGACATTAAACCACCAACACGCAGACGTAGAGTGAGGACTGAAGAAAATATTGCGGCTGTATAGTGTTAGTGATGACCGTGAAATGTCGATTCGCCGCCGTTCGCAGCAATTGGGCCTCTGTTACTCCACTACGTGGAAAATTTTGCGACAGGATTGGGGTGTAAAACCTTATAAGATACAGCTGGTGCAAGAATTGAAGCCACGCGACCTCCCACAACGTTTCCAATTTGGTGAATGGGCGCTGGCAAAGTCGGAGGAAGAACCACATTTTTATCGAAAAATTGTGTTCAGCGACGAAGCTCATTTCTGGTTGAATGGGTAAGTTAACAAGCAAAATTGCCGCATCTGGAGTGCAGACCAGCCAGAAGCATTGCAAGAGCTACCAATGCATCCAGAAAAAAATCACTGTTTGGTGTGGATTATGGGCCGGTGGCATCATCGGGCCGTACTTCTTCAAAGAAGACAATGGGCGGAACGTAACTGTGAATGGCGAGCGCTACCGTGAGATAATAAACCTTTTTTGCCCAAACTGGAAGAGCGGGACTTGGCTGACATGTGGTTTCAACAAGACGGTGCCACATGCCACACCGTACACGAAACAATGGCCCTATTGAGAGGCGAGTTCGGTGAACAGTTTATCTCACGTTTGGGGCCCGTCAATTGGCCGCCTAGATCGTGTGATTTAACGCCGTTGGACTATTTCTTGTGGGGCCATGTTACGGCTCATGTCTACAGGGATAAACCAGCAACGATTGACGCACTGGAAGCCAATATTGAAGCATTTATTCGTGAGATACCGGCCGATATGTTGGAGAGAATGTGCCAAAATTGGACCTTGCGCATGGGCCATCTAAAGCGGAGCCGCGGCCATCATGTACATGAAATAATCTTTAAACATTAAATTATATCGACCGTTCTATCGACTCAAATAAAGATTTAATCGTTTTTTCAATTTTTCTGCGTTTTTTTGAAAATCAAATCCTATACCTCTTAAAAAATCACCCGTTACAAACTTGTATGGTGTGCGGAAAAGTTATGCGTGCCGAAAAGTGCTACTTTCCGCACGCTGGTAAGAAAAGTAATTGTAGCGTCTAAATACGAGTACAATAAGATGAGGCTGAATAAGATTTGTTTGCTTCTATGCTACCATATCTAACTGTATACAAGGTTGTTTCATGCTTTCATCAGTACGGCGTATGTCGATTTTACTATTGACAGGCGGGAATCAAAATTTGCTTCTTTGGCACACATTGGATTAATAAGAAGGCATCTTTGAAGTGATGGATCTAATGAATTTGGTCGATTTCTTGTAAAATGTTTCTCAATCAAGGGGAAAAATTGTACGATTTTTATAAGATGGACCACTAATTGCCATATTAAATCAAGCAATAATTCATATATCACATGATTCATCAATCAAAAATTATTTGTGGACTACTCGAAACAAGGGTCAAACCTGATACAATAGATTGACATGACGCCATTACTGAGCATTGTATCTCACTGTTGCTGTGCAAAATTGGAACATATGATCCACAGTACAAGTTTAAACTCGCTTAAGTCATTTGGCTGTCCGTAAAAAAGAGATTTTGACCTCTAAACATATTACTGTGGCTCCTCCTGACATATTTCTTGGTTTTAATATGGGAAATAGGGCCCATCCTACACAAATCGTATATTTTTTGTCTAGCTTGAGAGATATTTTACAAGAAACCGAGCATATTCATTAGATTCATTACTTCAAAGACGCCTCCTCATTGGTTGAATTTGCAACCCACGTGCTTTTTTTTCTGCTCCAGCTTAGTAAACTTGGGCGTAAGAGATAGATTACGAAAAGCAGAGTGAATATGGGTCTATTGGAAAATAAGATTTTGATGCGCGAAAAATAAATGTGACCCTGCCACTGCCAATCGCGGTACTACCGACTTCTACGTACGGTACCAGGAAACCACAGTTTCCTGACATCTCAGAACGGCAGCATCCGCTTCCAAAAAGCTAAACAAGGACGTCCACCTCATAGACGGAAAGCAAACAGTTGCTATTCAGCATAAGTTTATGCAACTTGCTTAGTAAATCAATGCTGATAGCATGGTGAGCACTTAGTAATCCCTTGAAGCGGATACTGTGGGTCAGAGATGCATGGAAACTATCGTTTCCTGCTCCCGTACGTAGGAGTTTCACGAAACTGATTGGTGAAACTTCATATTGGTGGCATCTCACCTTTGTTTTTCGCAATATGTTTTTAATTCTAATCAAATGTTGCTCCATTTTTCGTTTTAAAGATGTTAGACCCTGAAATTCTGCTACTGAAGCTGTCTTACTATGGTTTTACTGACGCTGCAGTCAATTTGATAAGCTGCTAGTTGTCAAGTAGAAATCAAAAGGTACTAACAGCTTCGAAAATGTCACAGTCAACTGCTATAAAGTTTGGTGTTCCTCAAGGTTTCATATTGGGACCTTTACTTTTCACTCTATATATATCGGATTTTCATCAATATGTCCATAATTGCACAATCCGTCACTGTGCCGATGATACTCAAATTTATTTTATTTTTCAACACAAAGATTTTAAAATAGCAGAAGCATTGCTCAACGAAGACTTGACAAGGCTAATAGGCGTCTCGTGCTCGCATAACCTAAAAATTAATCCATTTAAATCTTCAGTTATGGTTTTCGGCTCAAAAAACAAAAGAACATTGATCGAAACGGAAATTAACCTTAAAATCTATGATTGCCGGCTTCCTATAATGAATTAATGTTAAAACCTGGGACTCTGGATTGACACAGAACTAAAATACAAAAAACACGTAAATTCGTTATATAGTGCATCTATCATACTGCATTTTGAAGCAGTTTTATCCACATAAGCAAATAATATCTACTTCAGCAAAGCCGAAACTGTATGAAACATTAATTATATGAAAGATCGGTTACTGTGACAGTATATATATGGCCCCGTTCTATCATATAGTGAACAAAGCAAACAACAACGTATTCAGAATTATTGCGTCCGATTTTCTTGCGGATTACGAAAGTTTGATGTCATGTGTTAACGTGATTTTTTGCCAAACCTGTGTCCCCCTCGAAAACAAAATTGACGAGTCTGAGCGTTTTTCCAAAAAAAAAAACTGAGCTGCCAGTAAATGCGTCTGTTTCGTTTTCGATGCGCCACCCTGTATAATGATCTGCTTGTTACATTCCAAAACTATACATTATTTAATTTTAAAAAGAGGCTTAAACTAAAACTACAAGTCGAAGTCTGATGCTAGAATGCTAGAAATATGGACTGTTCTTGTAATTGTTCTGTTTTTTTTGTGTTGTTAATTATTTAGTAATTATCGAGAATCATGGATACATTTTTATTGGTGGAATGTTTTATTATATATTTTTTTGTTCTTTCAAAGGTTAAGTTGAAAAACGCTAATTTTAGCGACACTTCGCCTTTTTGTACTTTTACTTAGGTACTAAATAAAGCCCATTTATTATTATTATTATTATTATTATTATTATTATTATTATTATTATTATTATTATTATTATTATTATTATTATTATTATTATTATTATTATTATTATTATTATTATTATTATTATTATTATTATTATTATTATTACTTGTTTTAGATAACATTTTGAATACACCTTTATAACTGTAAAGGAATTACATCTTGATGTTTGGTTATGGTACTTCTTCCCATCGAAAAGATGGACGTATATCTACTCTATTTCACGAGTATCCATCACGATAGAATGACAGCCGATTATCCAGTAATATCTCAAAATTCCCCATATCGGCGTAGGACACATAATTCTGACGGATCCGTCAACGTTAGTCAGAGCCGTGTTTTGTTTTGGTTTTTTGTTCGCTACAGATTCATTTTGTACCTGCTAACAGCTCTTTTATTTAGAAAAGATCATTTGCATACAAAAAAAACGCTACAAACAAGTTTTACTAGATTTACACCCGATTAAAAAATGTCACTTGCTGAACAGCTGTTCACTTCAGTAGATGTCAAAGCGTGATGGATCCTCGTGAAATAGGGTATAGATATAACTAGTGCGATCGGAAATAAAAAATGATTCCTCGTGAGCAAACAAAATAAATGAATCTATTTCCTCTAATCAGTCTGTAATCCCGTGTACTGTGGGTTTCTCAAGCGACAAGGGATGCGGTCAATAAAAAACCCGTCACACGCTGGACATACACCCGAAGGCAATTGCTCGTCATTATCAGTGCAACTAAAACAAATCTGACGTTTCAATAATTTGTCTCCCATTGGCCGGAAGTGCATAATAAATGAAATACGACGCCAGTTCACGTTGCATCATGGCACTCTCGACTCTTTACGTGAGTGTATTTAGCACCGTTCTGATCTGTATCAACCGAGGACTATTTGTTATTTTTGATATGAGAAAGGAATTTCGATTTGTCTTAAGGCATTTCTTTTCGTGAAGGGTCAAACCGAGCATCGAGGAAGATTTTGTTAAATATACGGGACGTTAGTACGAAATATTTCGAAAAGCTTTTGCTTTCATTCGATTCGGTAATTAGAAAATGAGATATTATGTTTTTTGAATGTTACATGACACGAAGGACACGAGAACTCAGTCTTTTATTTCCGTCTGTCTGTTTGTCTATCTGCTAATCGTTGGTCTTTTTATAACTCGGAAAGTATCTCTGGAATCTTGATGAGATTTCGATACAAGGTTACTGGTATCTCAAGGAAAAAAAAGCTTTGTTGGTTTTGAAATTTGCGGAGTTACGGGCAAACAAGCTTCGGTATAAAAAAACATTTCTTTTTCGGTGGTATACTGGAATGTTGCTACCTATGGTCAGGCGTGTTTACTCGTTCTATAATTTCTGTGGGATTTTTTATTTATTCATTAATTTGTAACAATTAGGTGTAGTCTCTAAAAATATAAAAATAATTCTTCGATAGTTTATTTTATAATGGATGCAGCACGAAATTTGTTTCTTTGGCGTCTAAGGCGAGCATTTGCTGCGTATTTACTTAAAAAAAAATGTATAATATATCAATTCAGATGATCGGTACTTGAAATTTCCAAGTACCGAAGACAGCAAGAGGCATTTCATAATTTAGTCCATGAAATGAGCCTTAAAGATGTAAAGAAGCTTTTTAACTACCATACCCATTAAACTTTCGCGGCAATACGAAAATGTGGTGGCGTCAACCACACGTTTAACATCATTGACAGAAAAACAGGCAAAAATAGCAAGGAATTAAATTTTTTTTAAGATTCGCGTCTCCCAGAATACAAATATTGCGAATCGAAAGGAAATTGAAATATGAAAGCTGTCACTTGTCACGTCACTAAATTGACCAAATTGCATAGATTTTCCCGTAGATTTGGCTTATTTGACTTACGATTTAGAACGATAGAAATATTTTCAATACCCTAGTCGAGCGCAACGAAAATAGAATTTAAACCTGTCTCCAGCTGGCCGCTTACTTAACGCAACTGTGATCGTAACAACGATGTCAAGGAGAATTTTGCTAGGCCGCAATGTTGTCAAATGGGTGGGGGTGAGAATATTAACGATAGGTCACGGAAGAAACAACAATTTAACAAATGGATATACAGTGCTTTTCACAAAGCCCCCTAAATTTTTTTTAACGGGTCAAGATAGCAAGCTGAAATTCGAGATGTTGAAATTAAGGCATGAATACTATATTCTAACGTAAAAATAACAATTGAATATTTCAAGATGGTGAATGGGCGCCCCAAAATATGAAATCATTAACTTATAAGAAATAGACCCGATGGCAAATAAAGAGACTGTTACAAAAAAATAAACTCGGTTTGATCGGCTTACAAAAAAAGTTGAAAAAAAGTAAGGGCATCAGAAATCTCTCTTACTAACTCTAGCGATTGGCAATAAGCTGAGGTGTCCAGTCGTAAATTATTACGCCAGTCATCAGGTTCGCTCCTCAGTTGTTTCAATAACGAGACGTGGGAATACTGACTTCTTTTCAGAAGCCACTCCCTTGACCATCATGTCTTTTCCCTCTTCATCCCTTTTCCTCTCAGTCGTTCACTGATCAGGAGACCGAAGAATCTACTACTGCGGCCACCGCTGTTGCCTTTTAGGAGTTGAACAAATGCAAGAAAGCAGCCGTGTTACCTCCATAATAAAAAAATGTCTCCCAAAAAAATTCACTAAGCAAATTTAACACAACTCAAGAGTCTAGATTGGAACTCTAGTAGAAAGCGGAAGGCAAAACACGTAGTGTGTATACACTGGATAAAACGTATGTTTCGTCGTACCTTTTGTATGCCCGAGAAAACGTACGATAAGACAAAGCATGTAAACTCGCCTTTAGGTTCATTTTCAAAACGATAAGACATCGTCAGTAGGAAAGTTTGTGTTTATTGCCACGGACGGGGAGAAAGGGTCTTCAAAATCCCAAATATTGTATACAAAGGCGTGCTTAATATTTGGAAATCTTAGAGCTTTCTAGAGGGCTGCACGTCCTCCTGGTACCCTTCAATCAGCATCCATTCAAATTGACTTACTTAATTTAAGCTTTACCAATGTATTTTATTTCGTAATCTTCGATTATATGCACCCTCCCGCGATATCCCGGAAACAGCTGGCGATTTTGCAAAGTACATATTATACATGTACAGCACCGGGCACCCACATCAAACAAAATGGTGAAGATCACAGATAATGCGGAAGATACATCGCATAAAATGCAGCGAGATAAGCCTACCTGACAACTGAATCTTCTTCTTAACCTCCAAGATCTTCTTATTTATCTCCGCAAGTTGTTCGGGAGCAGATTGTAGGGGTCTGGATTTGGGTTCCATTTCTCTTTTCTGTTGTATTTGTTTCTGGCTTCCTTTACAGCCGTCTAGATTTAAATTGGATACGATTTTGATTGTCTTTTGTCTGCGATACCATCGTCAGAGATTCTTGCGGGACTTAAATCGATCAAACTGCTTGTTGGTGGGTTCGTTGCTACGGAAATGATTGTTTTGGTTGTTTTGGCGCTGGGGATGCAAAATCTGAAGGAAATGTCTAGAATGGAATCGAACATCTGGCTGGTTGATTTCAGCGGATATGATTTTTGTTTTGAGCATATTCAGATGTAGTATTGAGAGGGACACCGAAGAAAGCACTTATCTTTTTCTAATAGCAATAAAACATTCTTTGATGAATAATAATAATATTTATTTACTCTAAAATACAGGGAACATGAAACGTGTAAATAAATATAATATATACATAGGAGGATAATGCCTGTGTATGGATCATATGTATGTTGAATTGCAAAAGATAAAAAAAGAGTAGAGAGAAAAGAAATATTGGAAAGAATAAGAATCATAGAGCATTTATTGTGTAGTATTTGCGATTATTCTATTAATCGTGTTAATAATTTTTTTCATTTTTTTTGAAACCTAACGTATTGCGTAATTGTTTTAAATTATTTGGTAAATGTCCGTACAATTTTGGAGCTAAATACAGCTGACATCGTTTCATTAAAGATTTATTTGGTTTAGGAACATTTTTTAGATTTTTATCATTTCGCTTAAAGCGAAGGTGGTTATATTTTGGTAGATGAAAATGGTAAAAAATGAGTTTTAGTAAAATTAATTGTTAATTTTCGGTTAATAAACCACTGAATAATTTTGCAAAAGTCATTTCCGATAACATCTTTTAAGTCGTTCCAATCCTTACCTTTATAGAGTGTAGCAGTGTCGTTCGCAAAACTGACTATTATACCAGTACTATTAATTTTGAATATATCGTTTAAATAAATATTGAATAACAGAGGACACAAAATTGTACCTTGTCGTACATTTATCAAACATTTCTTTACTATATGAGTTTAATAATTTTACTGATTGCGGTATATTTGATAAATAATTTTCCATTAAAGTATACATCTTTCCACGAAAACCTATTCCTTCTAAGATTTCCAAAAGTATATTGTGGTTAACTGTGTCAAACGCTTTTTGTAAATCCACAAATACGCATATCGATGGTACTTTTCCATCCATATTTTGGGTAATTTCATCTACTATACTTAATAGATTTTCCCGCTATAAAACCATATTGATTTGGATTTATTAATAAAATTAATCATTTTATTAAGGAGTAATTTCTCAAAAACTTTAGCTAAACTTGATATAAGTGAAACAGGCCGATAGTTAGTGACATCCGTATTATCATTAGCTTTATAGATTGCTGTGATGATTTCTGTTTTGAAAGCTGATGGAAATACTCCAGATTGAAAGGATTTGTTAATGATATAAGCAAGTGGTTGTTATTTGTTTGGCCAGTATCTTTAGATGTTCAGCTCTAATTTCATCAACTCCAGGGCTTTTTTTATTTTTTAGAGTCATAATGGCATTGAGAACATCCTGATAGTCTACTTCAGTTAATACAAATGAATTATTCAGTCTTGTTTCACGCAGATGAACATCAGGATTTTGTTTGATATTATTTGCCAAGTTTTCTTCCGGGTGTCCGCAAAGTTGGGGTTGTCCTTTTCAGAAACAACTACCCTTGAAATAACAAAGGTAATGTGTAGTGAAACGAGGGCGGCCAAGTAAAAAAAAAATAAAGGAAAAAGTACTCATTCTCCAGTTGACGAGAAGGGCTAAGTACGTCTCTGCCCGAAATCATACCGCTCCAACAGAAAATGAAATCAGCTGATGCGCTACCGAGCAGATGCAGGCGGTGGTGCAGACCACGAACAGAGGTAACAAATATGACGGCGTTGCCGCGTTTTTAGTTTTTAGGTAAACGTACTTTATAGGTATTGTTCGAAGTTATCGCCGTTTGATTCAAAAACACAGGTGCGTGCACGACGTAGCCAAGCATCGGTGCTGGCTTTGAGAATGGAGTCCCTCCCCCGAATGAAAGCACCAGCTTGTTCAATTCTGAGACGAAGTTCGTCAACCGTATGCATTTTGTACACTAAGCGTTTCATTTCTCCCCAAAGAAAACAATCACATGGTGTTAAGTCTGGAGATCGCGGAGGCCACGCTACGGGTCCATTACGTCCGATCCAGCTATTCGGAAATAATTCATTCAAAAACTCACGCACTTCGCGTCTAAAATGGGGCGGTGCACCATCGTGCAGAAACCACATTGATTGTCTTACACTTAATGGCACATCTTCTAACAAGGAAGGCAAAATGTTGCGTAACAAGTCTAGGTATTGCATCCCGTCCAATCGATTTGGGAGAATAAATGGTCCAATGAGCATACCGTTCACCATGCCAGCCCAAACATTCACCGAAAATGTTTGTTGAAAATGTGTCCGACGGACAGCGTGCGGATTTTCTACTGACCAAACATGAGTGTTGCGAAAGTTATTCACCCCATTACGCGTGAACGTAGATTCGTCTGTCACCAATATGCACTTCAAAAAGTCCGGATTATTGTCATGTTGATGCAACAACCACTCACAAAACCGCACTCTTGCTGGAAAATCGTCAGGTTGAAGGGCTTATACACGTTGGACGTGAAACGGATACAGCCCCTCTTCACGCAGCGTTTGCCACACTTTAGTTTTTGATACTTGCACTTCTCTAGCCACGTCTCTAGTGCTTGTTGAGGGATTCTCGTCTATGCGATTCAGTAGTTCTTCCTCAACTTGCACCATTCGTGGTTGTCTAGGCCTCCCACTGTGCCCACCTCGAAATTCCTCTAAATGGCCCGTATCCCTGACTCTCTGGACCAGATACACAAATCTGTGGGGCCTTGGATGATGTCGTCTAGGGAAACGATCTGCATACACTCGCGAAGCCTCTGTAGCATTTTGAAAACATTCGCCTTTAAATTAACAACATATCAACGAGTTCATTATTGGTGTATGAGTGTGCCATTATTATTATTATTTTTTTGAAACGCAATCGATTATACGGGTTCGTTTACCTCTACACGCGTGACCGTAACCGTCGGTTAAAGGTTGCATACTGACCTGACACACTGACCCCGACCCAGTTCTGTCGTCGGGTTGAGTCAGTGACCTTGTACCACTCGGTGATGTCGCGGGTCGCGGCTACAAGACGGTATTCAGATATTTTTGATGTTGCAGAGCCCTTTATCTCGGTTCTCTTAAGACATTGGTGTATATGGTACTAAGAAAAATTGCTTATGTTTTCAAGATCTACACGTCGTGTAAAGGAAAACTCCAACTTTGCGAACACCCTGTATATATATATATATATAATACTCGAGAAAAGAGAAAAAGACAGTACTGTACGTAAGAACAATCATCATCTAGCTTCTAACGTCTGTGGATACCAGACACGCTCTCAGACGATAGTAAATAGCTTAAGCCTCAGTGTAGAAGGTGCAAGGCATTATGACAACACACATTTTATTTTCTTAGACCACACCCTGTACGCGAGAGCCTCAAGATCTTTGTGTGTGTGCCATCCCGGCCCAGCTATCCTCCGTCTCATTTTACCACACAATGGCCTGATATTCTGTTACACCTTTGTACCCCTTTCAGAATACATTTCTGATATGGGTGCGCTCTGACGAAATATGCTGCTTCACAGGTAATCGACCGTAGTATGGACTTGAGTTGATGAAAATACAGACGACTTTTTGTTCAACTGAGATGCTTAACATGGCCAATAGTTAAACTGTTACATATGACAGCAGATTCAACGTAAACGAGTGTAAAAAAATGCACCTACCACGCAACGCACGCAGGTCGTAAAATATTGTTCAGCATAAGAAAGAAAGAAGTTATGTACGAATGTGTATAATCAAGGGATTCAGTGGATCAGGTCAATTAAAAACACCCAAGCAAATTTTTTCCCAGACCCAAGCTTTGCCCCTACCCCCAAAAATAATCAGAAATCTGGGAAGCATCGAAATATATTTGGGATCATTGTGAAATTATTTTATTAGATCCCAGCTTTGCAGCCACTGGATCTACCTTCAAAGCCTAGAAGCTTTTTCGTTCTTGATAACTCGGTATAGTAGTAACCTATAGTAACCATGTGTCAAAATGTCATCATTTTAATTGACTTGCGCATTGTCATTGTCAGGCTCTTGGTGCCCCTCCATTGTTTGCCAGGATGGGCATTCACCTAGTTCACTCCTGAAACCGGTCCTGCAACCTAACTAGACTGTATTAAAAAATTAATTTCTTCACGCATTTGCATTTGATGCCCAGCCGAGACGGTGGATATATTTATATTTAAAATTACAATATTTTGTATAGTTTCGATGATGATCCAATTTAAAACAAATAAAAACGAAGATAACCAATGTGGGGGCTCCTTTCCTCATCCATCGTCGACATCACTTCCGGTCACCCCTTTCACTTGCGATCCACCCTCGCCTTCATGTGCATTATTTATTATTAGACCCCAACTGATAATACAATACCAGCCCAGCGACAAATTATAAAAATTTTGCCATACTTCACTTCCTTCTCAAATCTCAAAATTCAAACAACCACCAAATCGCTCTCAAAGAGAAGGGGTCGCCAACCGGCAGCTCATTGGCCCGCCGAAGAGACACCGAACGGACATTCCGACAAGTTGCAACAAAAAGTAGTTTCTTGCAGTTCTCACGCAGTGGTTTATGTATTTTCTAACATACCGGTGCCGCTAAGACGAGTCAGAACAACAGTTTTCTTGTTAATTAAACGTATTTGAGGCTGTTTAAGGCAGATAAAGTGATATTTCTCGGTGAAAAGAGCGCTACAGATCGCGAGCTTTCGCGTACGATTACTACGACCGACAGTCGGCCATCTTGGAAGCGTCCGTCAAAGCCCCCCTCGTCAGAATCGAGTTGACCACGGAAGACCGCGTATCTACGCGTGCGGTGAACGATAACAGTGTGCTTTTTTCTAATATATTATCGTTATCAGACTGTTGAGTGCATGAACGATGTGGTATACCTAGTGGTTATTTTGTATTTTGCATGTGCTTCGCGCGAGTAGTGCAATTCGCGGCCCTATATGAGGGACCTTAGCCTACAATGTGGATTACTAACTGTACCAGGCGATACGGTTTTTGGATTACCTTAGCTTTCGGATGGTTGCTGCTGCTGGCCCTGGTACCTGGAACGACCGGTATGTAGTTCAGTGCAACAGTTGTTATGGACGTTATTTTTACCCGACCACTTGTTAGAATTCAGGAAAGTTATTTTTGGACAGGAAACGTGAATGAGCCATATGAACATCGCCGTGCTCTGATGTGTTTACATGCTTTCAAAAGCCAGGTGTTTTTCTGCATTGCAGTATGCAAGATGTCTACTTTACCTTCTGCCTTCTTTATAAATGACGTTGGTTTAAAGGGTAAATGCCCTTGTTATGCAATGAGGTGGCGGCAGCATGTTCTTGAATAGCTTTTTCTACCCTTAAAAAAACTGATTTGGTGATACCAAAGTTTTTGGTTAAACAATTGGGGTTGCTATAGACGTTTCTCATTTGTTATTTTGAGAGGTTTCTTGGTAGCTAGCTAAATTACTGTTAATAGTTTGGCATCTATATATTTCTAACTCTACAAACTGTACAAAGTAATGTCATTCGATCAAGTTCTTTGTAACACAAATTCAGCAGCTATCTATTTGATGCCCTTCACGCAGGCCTCTTCTGTCTGCACACAAAAAATGATTTAGCATTATCTTGCCATTGTTGGCATTCACATAATTGCATCAAAATTTTCTTCATCAATGCTAACTATTTTTTTTACAAAACCAAAAACTTTGCAAAAGGCAACTGTCTCACGGCCAAGATTTTAGCTCTCTTATATAAACTGTCAAGTGGTAATTAAGATCCTTAATGTGGAGTAACTAAAAAAAATTCAGCAAAAATTGTTTTGGAGGATTCGATAAGCAGAGCACACTGAGATTGTTTCGACAAAATATAAACAATGCACTAGAACCTCAACTAGAGCAATAGTTGAATATACACAAAACCTGGTGTTGCTTTTGCAGTGATGAATGTACTGTAAAAAGTCAAAGAGTAACTGAATTGGTATCTAAAGTCAGACATTTTTAGCAAATGAATCTGAAATATGAAAGTATCCCTAAGTTGCACAGCGAAGATACTTGATAGTTAAAATACTGAAAATGCTATCTACATAACCCTGTTAGTTATATCAGATAGAAGGCATCTTCTGAGACAAGGAGAGACAAAGCAAAGGGGAAGTGTGTCATATTTTTAAGAAGAAATTTGCTAAAGGGGCGCTTGGACCATGTGGTCTATAGCTGGAACATGGTGTTAGTGAGATGTTACATCAAATAGTTTCGAAACCTTCTAGGAGTTTGGTGGCAATATTATTTTGTACCTTTGTGCATTCCTCTATGTCAAGAACTTAATTGTGATGCCTTCAATGAGTAATGAAAAAGGATTTGGATATAGATGTAATATAAAGAAACTACATTATCTAAAATCAAAATTTATTCTCATTGCAATTTGTAAATAACTATTTTTTGTTAGTTCTTATGTATAGCGATGACACTGACCTCTGTCAGTCTGCCATCTGTAACATTTTTCTACCCTCACAATCAATCATTAGCAACAGTAACAACCACAGTGATTTTGATATGTGGTATGAACCATATCAAAACCATTTTTTGTTTGAGTTGCTTGTGGTGTAGTTATTAGCCTTTTTTTATTAGACTGATCTTTTTTGGATGTTTATTTGTTTGTCTTTATACTCCACAAGGAAAAAATCAAGGGAAGTAATAAAGAAGGATAATATCATACATTTTGTTATTATTGTAACTACATACTTGAATCTAATGTCAGTATGTATTTGATGACATTATATCATTCCAAGCAATTCTTTTTGGAACCACTGATTGTCTTGTGTGACGGTACCAGAGAAACAGTTGTATAATACTTTTTCCTTTATACATTTTTGGTGTAGCCAAAAATAAAAAAAACTGTTCTTGAGTACTCAAATACTTTGGGTATGCATTTTCCCTTACTCGTTTCATTGATAATGAAAAAAAACTATTAAATCATGGGAACTTCACTCCTAATCCTATTTTTTCTCATGCTATTAACATCAGTGCTGGCTTAAGCTATGTGGGTCTCCTGGGCACACAGAAAGCTTAGTGCCCCATGTGGGCGAGCGTAATCTGGGACTTTATTTTGCTGTTGGGGAGCGTACACAGACATTTTTTAAATTTTCTTTGATTATTTGACATTTGGGGCCTATCATCAAGAGGAGCTCAGGGTGCGCATAGGGGAAAGACAGGATAGATTAACATTACATTTGTATGTAGTCACCACGTACTGACGACGTTATATTCCGAGTATTTCTTTTTGGGAACCACCCATCGTCTGGTTTGTTGGTACCTTAAGAACGAAGACCGATCGACCGCGAGGCAAGGCAACTACACAGGAACGCTTCTTGATGGGAACGTGACTTTTTTATAAACAAACTGACCGCTGGATCGACGAGTCCGAGTGCCGACATGTGTCAGATAACAATGGGCACCCGAGAGGATTTTTCTTTTCTCTCGTCATTTCTCCTTTTTGTTTGTCGTTTATTTTTTTTATGAAAGCGCATGGCTGACGACGCCGTTGAGTTCGATTCGTCTCTCCGCTTCAAGGCGAAAAAGGGGCTGATTGAGTAATGATTTTTTGTTTTAGTAGCAGACCGAAAAGGTCACTTTTGCGACTGACCCTGCACAAGAATTGTTTCTAAACTCCAGTTTGTTGAATCCCCAGGATCCCTACTGTATACTCATATCTATAAGACAGAGTACCCAGAGTTGTCAATATACCTAGAACTATGTCTACAGCATAGTTTTATCACTCGCCAATACCTGATACTGGGTCGCTAACTAGAATAGCATCTTCAGGGAAATAGTAAACGTAAACAGCTTTTACTGTTAGCTTTTGGCTTAAACAGTTTTATTTTTTCGCTTTTGGCCTTTTTTCCGTTGCCCTGGACCGATTTCCAAAAACTAAAACGTTTTTCTTACTTGGCACCATAGTAACATTGTGCAAAAATTACATCCAAATAGTACTTTCCAAGGTATAGATGCATCAAGGATTACCAGTCAGACACACCAACGGCAACGAGTGACATGGTTTTTGATGATCATGTTATTTTCTGTTGATGATTATTTACCAAAAATTAGAAAATAGTAATGACAAACACCTAGATGGCAACTGGAGCCAGTTGAATAAAAAAAATCATTATACTTACTGTTCAAAAGCAAACTATACAATAGAGTTTTAATTGACATTGAACATTGCCAAACAGCGAATAATAATATCAGCATATTATAAATGCATCCATTTTTTTAAATAAAAAAAAATAATTATAGACACTGGAATTCAACGTGGCTGTAGACAATTATTATCAATTATTAATACAGAAACTGTCAATCCAAGATAGAAAAATTCGAATCTTACCTTCGATCAGTTCTAAGTGTATAATCAAACAGATGTTTTAATGCGTGAAAATGGAAAACATAAATGCAGAAAATGCAGTCTCCTTATTCGTGTTTATAATTATTAGCTGATAATTATAAAGAGAATGAGATTGCAAATTAAAGAGTTGTATTTATAATTATAGATTCTCATAATCCATTGGACGTGTCAGAACCTAGACAAAAGCTAAAGTAAATGCATTACCATAATGTGATAATAACAAGAATGCAAGTATTTTATTATGTGTCTTTATTGATGTTTAAATACAAGGCTGATACACAAGTAAAGAAAGGGAGCGGTATTCAACCAGATCATTTTTCCATAGAACGCACATGAGCAAAAGTATTTAAAACACATTTTTTATAGGTATGATACAAGAAAAATGGATAAACCTTTTCTGAATGCGTATCTATTAATTTTATTTTTTTAAAATTTACATTTTTTTCTTTTATAAGACATGAAATACCTGCATATTGTTGGGACATCATAGTAACAAAATTATTATCAAGTAATGTGATAGTAAACTATAAAACTAAACTAATATTGATAACAACATTTGGCTAACACATAGATGTTCGGACGAACCATTTCAATAGCTCGTTACGTCTCCTTTTGCCTTAACAGCAGTATTAATTCTATCTTGCAGGGTTTTCGCATCTTCCGCCTTAAAATCCCATATATTTTGTAATTTTACTCGTAAATCAGAAATGTTTTGTTGTGGATCATTACTTATGTCCTGCTTCATTTTGTGTTATTCATACAAATTCGAACACCCAGTTTAAATGGTTTTATTTTAATAAAAGTTGGTGAATGTATTTATCTTACTGTAAATAATAATTAAAAAAATTTTCAGCCTTATCAGTTGGACATTCCGGTTTTTATACTGCTTTTTTTAAATTCACTAACGCTCTAAAAATGAATATTTCAGCCGCAGTAAAGAATCAACGTTGGCGGATTTTGATTCTTGACATCCTTTACGATCGGTTACGATGCCTAGAGTACGGAGACCTGTACGATTTCGTCAACTTAGTGAGTTTGATAGGGGCCGTATAGTGGGACTTCGGGAAGCTGGACTTTCTTTTCGGGCAATTGCAGTTAGAGTGCAAAGAAGTGTAGACACTGTGGTTAGGTGTTGTCAGGCATGACTTCGAGAATGCCGTACGCAAAGAGCAAGGGGCACTGGACGCCGCCGTAGAACAACAGACCGTGAAGATCGCCGCCTAAGATTATTGGCCTTAAGGGACCGTTTCTCCACTACCAGGTCCATTGCAAATGAATGGTTTGCAGAACACGGAAGACCTATTGGCATGCGAAGTGTTTACCGACGAATGAGAAGTTTTGGCTTGTTTTCATACCGGCCACACTGGGTCCTCCCTTTAACTCGAGAACACTCTGGGATCAGGAATGGAACAGTATTGTCTTTAGTGACGAGTCTCGATTTTGTTTAGGCATGCACGTTGGTCGTGCCAGGGTTAGAAGGCGACGTGGTGAAAGGAGGAATCCACAGTTTTTTGTTGAAAGACATGTTCATCACACTGTTGGAGTTATGGTTTGGGGTGCTATAGCTTATGGTTCCAGGTCACCTTTAATCTTCATCAGAGGTAACATGAACGCGCAGCGTTATATCCACGAAGTTCTAGAACCCCATCTTTTACCCTATCTTGACACCCTGGCAGATCCAACTTTCCAACAAGATAATGCCCGACCACATGTTGCAAGAGTCACAATAGATTTCTTTCAACATAATGATGTCACATTGTTACCATGACCACCAAGATCTCCCGACTTATCCCGAATTGAGCACGTGTGGGATATGATGGGTAGGAGATTGCTCAATTTGCAACGTCCTCCTCAGACTCTAGAAGCACTTCGAGAGGAGTTGGTGGTTGCCTGGAATGAGATACCACAGGAGGACATTGACCACCTGATCAGAAGCATGCCTAGGCGCGTTGGAGAATGCGTAGCACATCAGGGTGCATCCACACATTATTAAAGGTCAAAGGGCTTTAAAGCAGTGCAATTATTTTGAAATTTTTATCATTTACTTATTGTGCTTCATTAAGTACTTATACAAAATTTTATTAAAATAAAACCATTTAAATTGGGTGTTCGGATTTATATGTCACTTAGTATATTATTATCCTGCAACCATTTTTCCTTGGTTTTGGCCGTATGACGTGACCATCTTGTTGAAAAACACAGTTTCTATCAGGTGATAAAATTGGAATTGACACTGTAAATTTGTTTCAAGGATATTCCATCACCAAAAGCAGATATGCTTTCCAATACCATTAAACCTGATTGCAACTTTACTTTTCTCTAGGCAGTCTTTATGAAACGATTCGTTTTTGTTTCTTTTAACCCGCCATCGTTGGTCACCCACACAAACATCAATCAGTCGTTAAGTCCACATTGCCCGCTCCTTGACCCACGCTAATCGCCTTTTTTTTGTTTTTCCGTAAAAACCGGCTTTTCTTTTGTTTAACGCAAAGATTTCACTGAATAAATATGCCATATATCCCTTAAATGAAACCTTCATACCTTATAAAAATGTAAACCAGACTTATGAATCCACCGACGGCACACGTTCTCGTCAACTACTTCCTGCTGCTGTTTCTTCATTTCAATTTGCTGTGTTATATCAATTACCTTGACGACCAGCTTTACAAATAAGAACATTCTAGGACTGATCTTATGTGGCCTACCAACTCTGTGTCTTGAAATTTAAGTTGAACCTGTGTCCCCTTACTTTTTTAAAGTATATGTCCGAACATTTTTGTGTTAGGGCTCAGAGTGCAGGTTGTAGACTTTTCTATCAAAATTATAGATAGATAAAAGTTATTACTGAGGTGATGTATTTTATGAGCTATACGTATACAGTTTCTGTAGTAATGTAATCTGAATTGTGCGCAGTTTTGAATGCATATGTGCTGAGAAAAGCAATAAAATAAACAAGATCAGTCCAAACCTCTTGATAAGAACTGTTTACTGTTATGAATGCTCCGTTGATAAGAAATACAGAATATCATAGGCAAATTTATTTGTTCAGTCATCTCTTCGACAAGTATTCCTACGAAGTGATAGTTATTACAGCATACACCAGCCCATACAACATCCTAATTTAAAACAAATTGAAGCATATTCTATCAATAATTTTAAAGGTGAATTAAAAAATGCTACTACAATTGCAATTTGTTGAAGCCACAACCAGCTAAATGTAGGATCTATAAAATAGCACCTCGTGTGTACATATTGCTAGAAAACTTACCCGTATATCTAAAAAACCACAAACATTGAAAAATCTCGGAAAATGTTTTCCACATTAGGTATTAGAGTGAAATATATTGTATTTTAGGCCCCCTATCACGCCCCAAAAGGAATACGGCGAATTATTAGTAAGCCTGTATGTAATGTACTAAAAACTCACGACGTGTAGAAGGCTTAGGTGAAAAATGGCATTGCCAATGAATAGGTACTGTTTATTTGAACATTCCAGTAAACATTAATATTATTATTAAATTAGACATATGTTGTAACATGATGAGATGCTGAAGGATTCTTATTCTTGTTTATAAAATGAACTTCTAATTATAGCCGTTTTATTGAATATTTTATTATATCAATATTAAGAAAGACGAAATTACACCTAAGTCTTTTATTGTATAATCAATTATCACAAGAACTTATCACATTGAGCCGTATTCATAAAAGAGAAGCATATCCTCGGACGCATAAGGTAAAAGTGTAAGGTCTTGCTTCGGAGAAAAAGGTAGAAGTATAAGCATATCATTGTTTTCATATTCATAATGATTACCTTATACTCGCGAGGATATCCTCCAAGAAGAATTAAAAGGTTGACGGGTATTTGTATCTTGAGCGACATGTCCTGACTTGTTCCAGCTTGTAGTTGACGTGGGAGTTCGTTCACTCAGCATCACTGACGGTTGTACTCCAGAGCTTACACATACCGTTCCGTATTTTTACTGGATACAGTTTCTTATCAAATTAATAAGCATGTCATCCTCAAGTGATGAGGAAACTATAGAAAATAATGGCAACGACCTGCAGTTCATCGCAGATGAAATTCACATTGCTCCCATTATTTTGCAAAAGTCACAATTTAAAAAAATAAAAATGAGAAAGGACGATGCCTTGAAGAAGATGTTGAAACAATACGAATCAACATTCGGTAAACAATTAGATATTAAGGGTTTATTAAAAAAAATCAACAACATGAAATCAAGAAATAAACAGATAAAAAAACTGGTAATAAAGCAATTAAATTGTTAGGTTGGGACAGAAAGTTGCTGAAAGCTATGGAAGGTGACTGTAATCCTACAATTGGGAAAATTAGAGGTGCCATTCAGGTTGGTAGTGTTCAAGAAGAAGGAATTGAACTATATACCGAGCGCAGTGAGCAAACAGTTGGTATTACAAGTCCAGCACTTCAGAAGACATTGCCACCAAAAAGAAAATTAGCAGCAGAGAAATACGAAACTGAGGAAACCAAAGGGTTAACTACAAAAGAACTGCAACGTCCAGTGCTATTACAGCAGTACCAAACAAGTATTTTACAACAAGAGTATTATCAAACGAAATTAGAAATGATGGAACGTCAGAGGCCACCTGTAACTTATGATGTTCACGACAATAAAATTTATTATAACTTATAAATACACTTTAATCAGGAAAACTATTTATTATAATATTCAAGTTTCTTCTTACTTGTTAGACCTAGTTGGCGGAGAGGAAGTTCGTCATTCTCATGATTTCCTACATCTTCATCTGGGTCTTGTTCAAATAACTCAAAGTCAGGATCGCCCAAGCTCTTCGCAACATTATGGAGTACAATAGAAGCAATAATTATTTTCGGCACATTTTCCCATTTTACGCGGCAAACATACTGTAGAATAGGAAACCGGCGTTTCAGTTGGCCGAAACAGCGTTCAATTATAACTCTTTTTTGTTTTAAAAGCTTATTATAATTTACTTCTGCACCTGGAGTAGGCCTCATGGTTGGTAGTGACCCATTCGTTAGACTGTGCAACTATGCTGTTCACAACTCTACCCACAGTCCGAGATACCGTTGCTTGACACCAAGTTCCTGACGAATACCTTGTTGATATCCAGGGTCACCGAGATAGCGTAGACATATCTTCATTTTATGAATACATGAAAGTGCTCCTCCTCGAGTTTCCCCATTCTCAACTAAAAATCTGTCCGCAAGCCATTGTACATTTGCTTCGTCGAACCGATATAATTTTTTGAAGTCACGACCAAGTGAAGGCAAACGAGGTTTGTACGTTTTAACATCCCTAACATCCACAATTTCCTCCATCATCGTTTGACTACCGTTCGTTATGAAGTTGAGTCTGCTACTGACCACACTCAGAATTTTTGAAGGATATGCTTCCTATGCCAAGTATAAGGTGAAAATTATGAATATCCTTTTACTTATGTAACTGCTGTGAAGGGTATGCTTATACTCAAAAAGCAAAAGCATTTATACGTACTTCAAAAGTACAACAATATCCTTTGTTTTATGACTACGGCTCAATGTCTTCGGTAGGATGGCTAAGTATTTCAGACAATGCTGGTCAAGTGCAAATCCAATTAGCTTCTTCATAGACCAGGCAGTAACAAAATACCGAGCTAAATACGAATTACACGCGCCGCAGCCTGTGACGCGCTAACGCAATGCGAAATTTGTCCGCGTTAGCAGCAATGATGATTTGGAAGACGTAACTCAACAGGTTGTGTTTCCGCGCAGCAGCGTGTGAAACAGCTTCGGGATTTTAACGAGAATGAATTCCTTCATTAAATCCGTAATTTCGACGTATTAAGTTGAGCATTTTGAAAATTCTGCATATGGGCGTATACCGGCTGAACCAGAGCAAAAAAATGCGGATGCTGATATGATCAACAAATTCATGATAATACCGTTCCGCATGTGGAAAATTGTCAGATAATTTATCTCCCATATCCAGCTTTTTGATTTTGTAATGTGCAGAACGCTTGGAATTGAAAATACAAGAAAAAGTGTGTGTCTAGCATTTTACGGATCTAGGGAATAGAAGAGTTAATGCAATATTGATATCCTTTGACGTAGATAAAGAATTTTGGATATCTCGGATGCCGCGTACACTTCCATCTCGAATGCTGCATGTAGACAGCGTTGCCGAACCAAAAATCACGAAATCGGTAGTAGTTTTGTTGGAATTCGGTAGATTTACGGGAAAAATTGGTAGAAAGAAGACATCAGGGCCCCTGCAACGTCAGCGGCGGATCGAGGGCTTTTGGGTCCCGCAGTGCCATCTATGAAAATAATATCTTTATATAGCGCAAGCACACAACACATACATTCTCTATAAATGCAAATACAAATTGAAATCAAGAATCTTAAAAAACGTTCATCGACTGATTTTTTACAAGAACGAAAATATAATGACCATACATCAGCAATTAAACATGTATAACAGGCACCATTTAAAAATAATCATTATGATATAGGAGTGTGGTTAAAAATCCGGTCAGTGCTCACTTCCATTATTTTAAATTAATATATTACAAAAATTATCAAGTAATATCAAGACTACTTAAACTTTAAGTACTTGACCGACAGGCATAAAAGCTACTTGAGACTTGATATTAGATTGACTTGATGTCAAGTCAAATAGCTTGAAAATCAAGTCATGAATCCCCAATAGGAATGCATACAACTACTGTCTTAATTGACAATAGAAAAGTTTTCTCTATGCGGATGTTTACATGCAACTGGTTCCTTAAAATACGTTTTTTAAAAACGGATAGGGCTTTTTCCCGGTATGCATCATTTCTTGACTTACGATTCCGATTATCGGTCGATCTATGATTGTTCATGATCATCCATTCATTAATTAAAACGATAACTATGCTCTCGTCTCCGTCTAAATTTGGAATGTTTCGTTTCGTCTAATATCTCTCACAGCCCACAGGTGGTCTGTCTACTTCTATTAGCATAATTTGCATGCTGCCATCACTTCTTCTAATTGATGCACCTTGCAAAAATCTCGGCGGAACTCTGACCAGCTATTTTGCCCTGCATTTAGAATAGAGATGGGTAAGAAAGAGGAATAGTATATGTTGATGTTGTTCAAGAAGAATAATGATTCCAAACAAGCTCCTTAGAGAAGAGAAAACATAATAATAATAATAATAATGCCTTTATTAGCTGCAGTGAGGCGAAGTGTAGCCAGACCTTTGTAGCTTTCTTCCGCTGAGGGTGGTAAAACCACACAAAATCGTTCTATTGGTATCCGCCTTCTCCAGCGAACACGTGCAATCTTCAAATAGGAGCGAATTGGTCGATGTCTTTTCTCCATACCTTTCCTAGTTTTGCTGGCGACGAAATCTTCTCAGGCTTCTCCTGCTTTACTCCCTAATATCAGGTCACAAGTAATCTCGATCGAGAAGAGCCTTGAAGACACTTGAAGATGGCCATGAGGAATAAGGAAATATGCTGGTTGAAATGGACATGTTTGCATTCCGTCTCTGTAACCACGACCAACCGCAGACAACGATGTTTCGTGCGCTATAGGTCTAGTAGTCTTCATCATCCCATATGATGAAGATGACGGAAGTCTTCTGCTATGTGCTACTGGTGAAGAGCAGTGGCTAGCACAGCATGGTGTAATCATGGCTAGTGATACTGAGCAGCAATGTAACCCATCTCTAAACTGCACTGTTTCGATTCAGCATCGCACACTTGGGCGTGTACACTTCTTCTCTTCTTCTGTAACCGCGCAACATCGGCCGGTCGAGAGAAAGCTTGAGAACAAAATCTGAGCAGTAAATTAACGACGCCGAAGAACCAGTCCGCGCTAGGAGGCTGTAAATTGTACATTCTCTCTTCTTTGAGAAGTACTGCTGCTGCTGTTGGTGGCAGTACTGTTGTAATTGATATTGTATGTCGCCGACGGATCAAATTACAATTAGATATTTTTATACCCAAAGAGGTATCTTTTGGGATATTATCTCACATCCTCGATACAATAGAAACAAACCATAGAACTAGTTCTGAATTGGATAGAGCATGTGCAGATCGAAATTTTCGTTCCAGCAGAAGAATGATTCTGTAATTAGTAATACTATTTTCCAAATAATTCCTTGGTGATTCCTATCCGGTTCTGAGCTTGTTTTAATAGTTCTAGTTCGGAGAGAGCACTGAAAGTACGAATTTAGCACATGCGTGGGTCCAGAACAAAAGGCATCGATGTTGTTAATACAGCGGCGATATCTACAAATCAGTTAATATGGAATTTTACTATTTATTACACATAATTCAGTAATGAGCAACGATGAATATTACTTTGGAATATATTCGAATGAATGTGTGAATATAATGCCTATTAGTTTACCCCCTAGTCAAAATTGCATTTTATTAGTTAAAATAGTTTTTATCTTTTAAATCCTTAGCAGTTACATTAAATAATGTAGTACCAAACGAAATAAAGACACTTACATTTGGAAAACATTTAGACGAAAATTAAAAGACTGGGTTAGTACTGTGTATCGAATGACTATACATAATTATATAGAAAATTAAAACTGTAAAATTCAAAGTTATATAAATACTTTTTAGAATCCATTGTATTTGTTATACACATATCATTTTTGTTATTAAGATGTAATCCCACACGCATATAATGCTTTCCGAGGGTTTTTCATATTTACATGCCCATTTTTAAACAATTTCGTATTTTGGCGAATAAATATTATTATTATTATTATCATCCAAGAATAATGCAGTTTATACTATTTTTTTACGCATGTGAATTCCAATAATATTTCCTGTCAACGGAATCATCCAATAGGATTTTGATTTTCAAGAAGAAAAAATTAATTTTACATAGGAAAGTGTTGATGATTTTAATGAATTTATTGTCTTTCAAGATAAGTGAAGATATACGGGCCGACGAAAATAAATGGACTATCTCAACTTCCAGCACAAGTTAAATTAAGGTTAAGTTTACGGCAACAAGTCGTGTGATTCTTAGTTCCGACAGAATAATTCGGAACCAGTTCTGAACTATACTTGCCTTAGGCATGCACAGAAAATAATCCGGAATGTCTTCTGAACTAGTTTGGAATTGCTTGTTGGAACAAACTTAAGCGACTGTGCCTGCTGGATGCTCAGGAAAAGATATTTCTTTGACGTATCGATAGCAAAGAGCCATATGATCCCATTTCCGTCAATGTGAATTAAGCTTGACAGTCTGTTAAGGAAGCATCACCAATCAGTTGGATTCTCGGTTGGATTGCTCTTCTCTAGTCACGTTACCAAATTTACTAAAGCATTTGACACCATTAATCACTCACTTCTTGTCTCTAAATTCAGTTATTATGGATTTTCTTAAAAACCTCTCTCGTTTATTCAAACCTACCTTGTAAATCGGTATCAAAAAGTTCGTCTGAATCAACAGTACTCTACCGAACAAAAAATTTGTTCTGGTGCACCACAGGGATCAGTCTTAGGACCCCTATTATTTTCATTATATATGATCTTGCCCAAATCGAAAATTTCAGTAGTAGTCATAATCTTCGTTTGAACCCTCTGAAGACAAATATCTTGGTATACGCAAAGAGAACAAAAAAGAATACTTTAAAAAAGGACATAGACATACATTTAAAAGGTAATAAATTAGTCCCTGCGGATCATTCGAAGAACTTAGGTATTATAATGGATGATGACTTAAAATTTGTTGTACACGTAAACTATCTAATTTCTCAGTGCTACGCTATTCTAAGAGTTTTATTTGCAAATAAAGCTATATTACATAAATCTGCGAGAAAACAATTGTGTGAATCTTTTCAAAGATATATCGTATTGCTTAGTGGTTTACTATCCCTATTTAGGTATTATAACAAGAAATCGTATTCAAAGTATTATGAATACATGTTGCAGACTTGTAAATGGTCTCAGAAAGTATGATCATATATCGAATGCCATTAATGAACTCAAATGGATGAAAATTGATAAAAATGTATAAGTACCAGTTCCTAATTTTGACTCATAAGGTTCTTTATTCAAAAACATCGTCATATTTAGTAAACAAATTCATACGTAGATGGAATATGCATGGCATTAATATTAGATACAGAGAGACTTTTTCAATTCCACGCCACAGCAGATCCCTATTTCAAAATACATATATTTACAATGCGATCAAATCATATAATTCTTTAAAAGAAACTAATCCATTACCCAAATTCAAGAAAAAAGTGAAAGAAGTTCTACTTGATCAGCAGCGAAATCTGTTGTAACCCATAAGTGGCCTCATATTTCCATTATGCCTTTACTTATATTATACTTTATTCTGTCGTTATTGTATACAGGTATTAATTTTCAACAAATTCTGTTTTTTTTTACATCTCATATTATTAAGAGGGTTAGATAGTAGGATAGATATATTATCTAAATCTCGCCTCCTGTAAGAATATTACAAATAAAAGACGTTAATTATTATTATTATTTCAGGCCGTGACGTTTTTGTTTAACGACCTCTCTTGCAATTGATGAGACGTGTTCACGGCCAGTCATGCCCTTAGTAATTTTATATCTGTATTACTCGTGAAGTTGTGAAGCTGTATCTTAAGACAAGTTTTTGATTTCGTTTAGCTTCATATTTGTATATCTGAACGTTTGCACCCTGGTGTATTTAAATCTACCAGTTGTAGCCATGATTTTAAGATAAAATCGGGAACTAGTCGATCACCCACCCCCAAATTACCATTCTGCTCTTCAATACCTGGTTTGGTTAGGGTTCGACACAAGGATCAGAACAGATGGAACTCAATTTCGAACTATTGCGTCGTGCTCCGTTTTTTTGAATATTACCCGAGATGATGAACATTCCAACTTGCTTCGTAAAAAAAAAATAATTAGGCAAACTTCCGCTTTGGTCCAAGTGTGCATATAGCCAGTGCGTTGTTGCCAGTTTTCCATTGTTGCGTCAACACAAGCGTTGGCACAAAGATATAATTAGCTCACCACCTAGTCGCAATTGCATATTTAATAGCTTAAATATATTTTTCACGTCTATTTTTGTACGATAACGAAGTTTATCCTGGTATTTTGCCCATGTGCGTTAAAAGAACCTGATTGAAATTCGGGGATTGACAGAGAATCCAATGAATTTCTTTAATATTTCCCGCCGACGCCATCATCCAATAGGATTTGATTTTTATTAGGATACGTTTCATGTAAAACTGCCAACGTCAAAGAATAAAAATTATATAAGCCAGGAATAGGGAAACATTATCAGAAACGGCCAGCTTTACAACTTGCCGTTAATTTAACAGAAACAAGTGACAACACTTAAGTTTACTTTTTTGCAATATATATATATATATATATATATATATATATATATATAAATGAAAGATAGGGATATCGACAAATTAAGCAAAGTGTACCCTTCTGACTTACAAATACTCCAGCTTTCGACAGGCTATGCTGTCCTCTTCAGGAGCTAAAAATAAGATAGAAAATGGTAAATAGCAAACCATGCTCAATTGATTGTCATTTAATTACTTACAATTGTGTTTGGGAACACATGGCTAGATGACAAAAAACTGGATTTTAATCCAGTAATTAAATGATAATTGAGCATGGTTTGCTATTTACTATTTTCAATCTTATTTTTAGCTTCTGAAGAGGACAGCATAGCCTGTCGAAATCTTGAGTATTTGTAAATCAGAAGGGTACACTTTGCATAATTTGTATATATATATATATACACACAGAGAAATCAAAGTATCACTGACGTCGTAATGTGTACGTATGTTAGAAAGAGTCCACCGATGGCAATGCGGCAAGCCGGGTTGCTAGGCAACGAGTTGCTTCTATCTCTTTCTTACACAAGGATTGCACGCTTTTCGAGCTTCTTTCGTAGTCATTATGACGTCTGTAGTATATGGACTTTTTCTTCCTATCCTCATTTCATATGCTGTATGTATCTTGTTGCTAATATACTAAGTGACATATAAATCCGAACACCCAGTTTAAATGGTTTTATTTTAATAAAATTTTGTATAAGTACTCAATGAAGCATAATAAGTAAATGATAAAAATTTCAAAATGATTGCACTGCTTTAAAGCCCTTTGACCTTTAATAATGTGTGGATGCACCCTGATGTGCTACGCATTCTCCAACGCGCCTAGGCATGCTTCTGATCAGGTGGTCAATGTCCTCCTGTGGTATCTCATTCCAGGCAACCACCAACTCCTCTCGAAGTGCTTCTAGAGTCTGAGCAGGACGTTGCAAATTGAGCAAACTCCTACCCATCATATCCCACACGTGCTCAATTGGGGATAAGTCGGAAGATCTTGGTGGCCATGGTAACAATGTGACATCATTATGTTGAAAGAAGTCTATTGTGACTCTTGCAACATGTGGCCGGGCATTATCTTGTTGGAAAGTTGGATCTGCCAGGGTGTCAAGATAGGGTAAAAGATGGGGTTCTAGAACTTCGTGGATAAAACGCTGCGCGTTCATGTTACCTCTGATGAAGATTAAAGGAGACCTGGAACCATAAGCTATAGCACCCCAAACCATAACTGTGTGATGAACATGTCTTTCAACAAAAAACTGTGGATTCCTCCTTTCACCACGTCGCCTTCTAACCCTGGCACGACCATCGTGCATGCCTAAACAAAATCGAGACTCGTCACTAAAGACAATACTGTTCCATTCCTGATCCCAGAGTGACCGTAGTCTGCACCACTCAAGGCGATTACGTCGGTGTTCTCGAGTTAAAGGGAGGACCCAGTGTGGCCGGTATGAAAACAAGCCAAAACTTCTCATTCGTCGGTAAACACTTCGCATGCCAATAGGTCTTCCGTGTTCTGCAAACCATTCTTGGCAATGGACCTGGTAGTGGAGAAACGGTCCCTTAAGGCCAATAATCTTAGGCGGCGATCTTCACGGTCTGTTGTTCTACGGCGGCGTCCAGTGCCCCTTGCTCTTTGCGTACGGCCTTCTCGAAGCCATGCCTGACAACACCTAACCACAGTGTCTACACTTCTTTGCACTCTAACTGCAATTGCCCGAAAAGAAAGTCCAGCTTCCCGAAGTCCCACTATACGGCCCCTATCAAACTCACTAAGTTGACGAAATCGTACAGGTCTCCGTACTCTAGGCATCGTAACCGATCGTAAAGGATGTCAAGAACCAAAATCGGCGAACGTTGATTCTTTACTGCGGCTGAAATATTCATTTTTTCACTTGTTATTTACAGTAAGATACATTCACCAACTTTTATTAAAATAAAACTATTTAAACTGGGTGTTCGGAGTTATATGTCACTTAGTATAAAATCATTCAAATGTTGTATTTATCTTATAGAACAAAAACTTAGGATGCAAATGCATATTACATATATTCGATTTGACCTGACATTTAACATGGGAAATGGAAATATTGATAAGATGATAAGTGATTGAGTATAAGGGGTCATTTGCGATTGATAAATACTCGTAGAACTTACTCCATAACGTTTGTGATTATCATTTATTATTAAACAAACCTAGTCGGATAAGAGTTACTCATCATATGTTATCGTTATCAAAGTGATGATAGATCATTATCTTGCACCTTGCAATTTCGCTAATACATATGTTTTGCAATAGATAAAGGATTAGATTGTAATATATTAACATATTGACTAATTAAGTTCATAAAAAATCTTATCACCTGATTCATTTATGGATGATTCCGGGATTCACCGAGAGATGTACAATGCTGTCCACATACCTTTGCCCTGGCTGGTTCTAATGTGTGCGAGAGAGAGAGGGAGAGAGAGAAGCGTATTTGTTGCACTATTTCTAACATATGTCTCTATCTATCTCGCATACATTGAATTTGACCAAGGAAAAGGCTATGCCCAGCATTGTATATAATACATTAGGCAAAATACTTTGTAAAAGAATAGCTAAAACTTGTTTCAGGTTTCGAATAATTTCTGGTTAGTATCTGCTTTATCCCAAAAACAACGGAGTACTGAACTTTTATATATCTTCATCAATCATTTGGTTTAGGTAGAGGTGGAGAAGATTTAATTTTGTCTATATCTTATAGTCAGTCTACTTTGATCATCCTGCTATCCTTATCTCCCCACTTCGATGTTCACCATGGACCATGAAGTTCAAATACGAGTTTCATAAGATTCTACAACAGGGTGTTCCAAAATAAGATGGGAATGACCTAAGCTGATATAAAAATGTCATACAGGGCTCCTCTACGCCCTACCGATATACAGGCCTCTGAAGGATGATGGCAATAGTTTTTTATAAATAACTTTTCGAAGTAGGTTTGACTCGCATGGTAGCCTCTATAGACAGCCAGCGGCGTAGTAGTCCTAACGAATTTGTGCTACTAATTTCCTAACACCCTATATGATAATGGCCCAAAAACGATTTTTTTTGAAAAGCTGGGTCTTAAGCTGAAAAATGTACTCATGAGAGACTTCGCCTTTTTGGGGAAGTCTTTCGCTACTCTCATCATTTGATATCGAGTCATCATGTCATAATGCTGGTGCTACTGTCACAACGAGCTTTTATATACACATCTGAAAACGTTTTCATAACGATAATTTCTAACGTCACGTGAGATTTGGCAACACCGTCGTGATCGTTCACCAATATCGTGCTGCTCCCGGGGCCGATCTCACCACCTGTCGGAACCGTTAGACGCCGACGACCACCGCGCGTCTCTGCGTCTCGTCGACGCACGTGTGAGGGTGTCTTTACGTCACGGGGCGATAAGGGTGGCATTCGCGTGCTGCTTTCGGCCGTTGACGGGAGCGCAGGACCTAGTTCTCTGAACAGGGGTGTGCGTGTGCCAGACAGAGATGGAAGATTAGGGTTGAGGGGCGCATTGGCGTTCCGCGTGAATCGACGGATAACGTTCGCATGGGAAATTGAAAAATACGTACGGTTTTCGAAGCTCACGAGAATGAGAAAATGTTGTACATCATCATTCTTCGCGAATTACAGTGGCATTTTCCAAAAAACTTGGATTCTGTCAACGATTAATTTACCTAAAAATAAGCAACCAATGCTATACTGACTTTGTTAATCTGATTCTTGAATCGCCTAAAGTTAGAACCTGGAAAAGCCTCCTCATGTAGATTGTTCACAATCTCGACACCCTACAATGGCCCGCCGGTGCAAAAGGATCCCGATTCTGTCCGTTAGAGAAGGGTCATCGATCAGTCGGACAGCCCTTCTCTGGACAGCAATGATAACGGATAGTGTAGTCGGGGCGGCATCACCTCAAACATGTGAGCAATACTCGAGGCTGGGTCTTATCTGGGCATTGTATATAGTGAGAAGGTCATGTGGAGAAAATTACTTCTTAGCGCTGAACATAGCCTAGCTTTTTCCCAGCAGCTGCCGCTATTGACGAGCAGTGCATCAAAACCGGATGAGCGCTAGGACGCTTTTTGTTCAAGGTTCAATCCTGTGTTTTGTAAGCATTAAATTGTTCAAGATGGTTGCACCTCCAAGCAGTGATAACCTCCATGTCTCTCGTCAGGGAACAAGCCGCTGCTAGTCTTCTTTTTACCAGCTTTACCCGAAGAGATCGGCTTGTCACTCTGAATTCCTGCATGTAGAGTGCTATCATCAGCAAAGCTCTGTATTAAATTGATCATACAGGAAATAAGGTCGTAGATGTGTAACATGCTTTTTAGGTGAGGAAAGGCAAACAAGTGGATATTGTGACGGGACGCCTATGTGGTGAACGACTCTTGTCTGATTTTTTAGAAGCCAGGCAGGGAAACTGTATTTTTCTCCTTCTTTTCGTCATCTGTCTTCCAATGACTAGACCTACATGTATACCGTAAAAATAGCATGAAACTTCGTTGGTTATAGTCGCAACCTGTTAGATAAAGCTAACGTTAACATATGTGGTGTTTGTGATTGACAATACCCTATAATTCATTACTACTGATTCGCTTTGAAACCAAGATTAAAAGGTGTACATTTATTTTTTGTTTGTACCTTTTTGCCTCCTTCACTGGATCATGTAGAAGAGCCGCCAGAGCAGAGCAACGTCGTGCATGACGTCAGCGACAGCTGCAGATATTTTTCTAGCCAGAAGGGACACATGCTTGCATGGAATATTTATACAGGAAGGTTGTTATGAGTTGAAAAATTAAAAAGGAGACTGTTGACTATCGATATATGCTGGCGCGTCCTTTCAGTTTCTAACAGATGCTTGGTACTTGGTGCAGCACCTTATGGGGGTAGTGACTTTGAATATCTGTATGAATCAAAGACATTTACAGATTCTTCATTTGAAAATGTTTTTATTGGGCTTTTGAAATCCGAAAAAACACACATAACAAGCTCGGACAAGCTCAGTTATCCTTATGGGGCGTGTTATGATAAAACTCAGTTTTTGATAGTTTACATAACTTTTTGATAGATGCAGGCGTATTTTAAAATATTCCTTGACATGTACAAGATTATTTTCTAAATTACTGCCATCAGTGACGCTCTTGCCGGCAATGCTCTATGTTTTACACTGGTTTTGGCATCAATATATTGAAGCCAAATTGTATGCTTGAAAACTACCTTGACGAGTATTTAGATCAGATGAACCGGTTTCGCATTAACAATCATTTTATTAACCAGTGCTTCATCAAGACATTTTTCAATCATAATCAATATGATTTTATGAAAACTACACTTATTTTTGTAAAAACCAATGCCGTGCCGTGTGCGTTTTCTCTCCTACTTCTGTGCTGACTAGATTTTGTCATCAGAGTGCATTGCTCGGTAAGTGAAAGTTTTGTTAAAAAAATAAATATATGGAAGATTCCAAAAAATTTCTATTATCTAAAACATCACGCTCGCAAAGCTTGGTAAAAAAGTGGATCGAATTATTTCAGATCTGAGAAATACTGCCATTGGGCAAAAAAGCTTCGGTGCATCGTGACATAATATATCTGTTTCCACGAGTATATCAACACTTATTCTCATGGTAAGAAAGAGTAATTGATACTGTCACACTCTCACTCGTTCATAATCGTATTCGATCTCGCACAGAGCTGCTTCTCAGAACTTTTACTTTGATAACGATCTCTTGGCTTCCAGTTGTTATTCGCACATCACTCATGTTCTTAATTATTTATATAATTAAGTTCTCTCTATCTTGAATTTGAATATATTCGAAATGTCATTGTGATTCATTAGATTAAATTTGAGACGTTTTTTAAGTATCTTGGTATTTAAATTGAGGAAATTACGATAGAAATACATTTCAGTTTAATTGGTCTATAAGAGTGTGTAATTCTCAGACTATAGTGTTAATTTTGTTTTTACTAAAACATATGATTGCTAAATTTCTCAATTAACAATTTCGTCGATCTTATGGTCACATAGGAATATCCCAGCAGCGCCGAGAAAAGCTGATCTATTTTTATTTCCGTCTCCGATATCTTCTATGATTTTTTCGATGTCAAGATACAACTACGTGCTTTGTAAATGAGTGCATACGACACATAAAGTTTCATATCTTATACAATGATATCGCGCATAACACACTGGCAAGAAATAGACGTATATCAAAACAAATGACTGAGAAATTGGGCGAGGGCGCCACCTACGATAGTTGGAATTTTAGTCAATTACATCAAACGACTGAAAAACCTGATTATATAAGTGACCCAACAAACGTTTGTATCCCGGATGCATCCATTTAGACTGTTTTTATTTTTAATACTCGGCACACGTTCTCGGTGCATCAATCTTTTTTATTTTTTTACTATGCAACTAAATGCTAGTGCGATGTAAGAGATGACATTTTTCATTAATTCTCAGTCGTGTCAAGATTTTAAAATTAATTTTTTATATTTTATTGTGGTGCAATTTCAGAGAACACCTGTAAAAATTGAAAAAATGCACTAACGCGTAATTTGAAAATAGATTATGGCCCAATTTCACCAACAACAGTCCGTTATTCTCCACCTATAGGGTAACAGACCGTCAGATACAGCGAATGAGCTTCAAGTTCCAATCAACAAATTTTAGCAACCAATAGCTATGAAATGTTGAAAACAAAATACTGTCAAAGTATGAGATGACAACTTGTCATTGAAACAAAGCTTATTGAATATTAAGAAATTACATATAATTCAGTCAAAATTTTAAGAAATGTTTGATTTTTGAATTAAATTCATGTTTTCTTCAATTGATATGTGATACTGGGTGTTTTTTCCTATAAACTCTTGCAGATAGCCATTAAGCACCTACTTGATGACATGCTCTACCAAAAGATATTGCTCGTTTCCAAACATTCATTCATTTACTTGCCGTTCATCAGAACCATTATGGCACCTTCGATTGATATTCCCACAAAACCATTAAGGTTTTTTGATATCCATACATCCATAAAGTTGAATATTTTTCGTTGTTCAGGAACTGAACAAATATCCACACTATATTCACAGCGATTAAGAAATTCCCAAATATATGGCTTAAAGCTACCAGCAAACCTATAAAACCTGCAAACAAAACTACAAATTTGCCATATTTTTCTTTTTTCACGAGTACACATTCTAGGTTATATTTATTGCATTTCAAGGAGTGACACATGTGTGGGATCTGTCAACTCTTGGTACCAGTCACAAAACATCCTCTGAAGGTTTAATTCCATGCTATTCAATCACAACACGGTGACTTGTGTGGTTGTCAGCGGCCATTTTGTGAGGGTGCGACAGGGTTGGCAGATTGTGCTTTAATATCCCGTTTCACCCTCCTGGTTCCACTGGAGTAAGTTCCGCCAACTGTTGAAATATACTCTACTATGCTTTATAAGTCTATTCGTGACATTTTTCCCAAAATCATTGCACAACACTTGAAAAAATGCAAATGAAAATTTTAAATTATTTCCATGACGCCGCAAAATAGCTCCGTCGGTACCTTGGGTTATACATCTTGACAGTAGGGATGTTCGATAGGATCCTATATTTAGAAGTATCAATACATTTCACGAGTATCGTCATCTTTCGATCCGGACTGTGCCAGAAAGAGTGACTGCCATTTGGCTGCGACATTACCCTGCCAAATCAGACATATCTTTCATCATTTTCAAAGAAATTGTACAAAATCTTCAAATTTGTGAAGTTAGCGAGTTTCACTTCATATGTTCTTACCAGACATGCCCAAATCATCAGTTGCTGCCGTGATATTGAACCCGACCACTGCATCCCCACGGCTAGGCGACCTGTATGTTAAATTTGTGTTGATAGGGCAGCGGGTTATGCTATAAATCATATGTCACAGTGTTTGTGCACTGATTGCAACGGTTAGATGATACCAAAAATATTTTCATAAATAGGAGATCTTTCCCATTCCGGATCGAACAATCTACCAAAGATGCTTATAATCATGATACCTAGTAAATTTTCACGAAAAAGATGCAAATCCAGCAAATGTAAAAGATTAATTTCGCACCCTCCACCACGGGACGTGATCGTCGTTAGACTTGCCAACCCTCGAGTGACAGGTAGATATCCCCGCCAGTCAACGACCACCAGTCAAAAACACAAACAATAAACATTACTAGTTTTGATGATTTTTGGACTTAAAAGGACATTATTTGTGAAACATTTTTCATAATTTTTTGTCTATGTCCATAGTAATTCCATTATGCATCAGGGAGATATAGGGATTGACACGTCTTACACATTATCTGTGTCTTTGGATGGAGAGGACATAATGTTTTTATTGCTTTGAAGAAATTCATTAACCCATAAATTAATAAATGATTACTATTATGACGTAAAGGAAGATGAGGAATTGAATGGAATGTATTTTATATTATATTCTTGCAAAATACAGACAAATCCACACTATTCAACAGGTATATTGTATATTGAAGCTGGTAAATTCGAGAGTGTCATGCATTAACAAACGTCCAAATCTGCTGCCAAATTTAACAGCTAGAAAATCGACCTATTATTTGCCGCATTCCCATTCGCTGAGGGGGATAACGGATTGTTTAATGTAAACCTATAACATATATCAAAATACATGAAAGTTGTCCTATTTTTTCTGTACAAAAGCATCATGTTGGAATCAAAAAGTGGTCTTGTTTATAATAGAGTCGAATTCACTAATCTTCAGAGACCTTTGACAGCTTCTGTCAATTTGCATTTCGATAAAGTATTTTCCCATTGGTCCATAATATTAATGTTGGTGAAATCGGCCCTATATCATGTAATCTACTCTATTTTTTGTAACGGTCGGTCATAGACGTATTTTTGATCTAATCCTGATACAACACAGAAACCCGTTAGGCTTTTACCACTCTACCTCATCGACAATCACCCCCCTTTCGTTGTAAATCGTCCTGAACCCAGTAATTAGCTTTTGAATATCTTCCGGCTACCACATATTTAGATATTTATAACTGGAAGAACAAGCTTGGACTTCATCAATAAGCAAATGGTCATATAAGCGGCACGAAGATCTTTTATTGCGTGCGGTCTATAATTTAAGTTGCCAAAATTTCGTTTTGTTATCTATCAGCATCTATCAGAGGTTCGAAATCTTCGAACAAAAGTTCCAAGTAAACGATATAGACGACGAATAGTAAGTTCACTTCGCGACAAAAATTCTTTTTGTGAACTTCGTGAATAGTTTTTTAGGAGGAATAAAAAGTAAGGGACTTCTTTAGCCGGAACAGTCCCTCTGTCTATCTGTTGCTAAAAAGGGGTTTTCCAAGGTTTCTGGGAAGATTATCGGGACTGCCTATAAAGTTAAATCGGAGCGATACTTTCGAAGATATAGAAACGGGCCAAGAATTAGCGGATAGACAGACATTTAATTTTTCATACCTCGTGTGTCATGGCCTTGTGATTGAAATCTTGCTCGACTGTGTAGTTTACTGATTCTCTCAACAGAGGGTTGTTATGCGCTTAGCTATGTCGTTGCCGCTTCTGCTGTTTGATATAATAAATATGTCAATATTTCTGTAAAAGGTCTCATTGGAGATAATATATGGGATCTTAGTTATTTTTACGCAAGATTCTGTTCTGCAAAATGCAGAACTTGCACTACATGCACAATTATTGCTCTAATATTTTTTGTGTAGTCGAATTGAGGTTCTGTCTAATACAAGGTCAATAGTGATTTTACTTCTCTTAGTCTGTACTCTCCCTTTGGTCCTAACATACATCAACTGGTTGCGCAACATGCATCGGTGATTTATCTGTTGTATTTTTCAAGCTCGCCTTCGTACCTATTAGAGTGGAAGTTGTAATTGCCCGTCTTGATGAATTGAAAAATTACCGTTCGGATTTTAGTCGAGCATTGCAAGACGTCCATTTCCCATGACAAATTATACAGTAGAGGTCATACAGGCGTTGTCAGGTAATTTGGAAGGTTTTAACTATGATAATCAGACGATAACTTGCTGTTGTGATATCCTTTTTAAGGGTGTGGAATAAGCCTTGTGTTTGGTTGGCAAGTATACTCGTACATATCAAGGAAAACTGATGAACATAAAAGCAAGCGTTTTCACCTGGTCATTTGTCTCATTCTTATTTCGGCTCTTCATTTTCAAAAATTATATATTATATTGTTGGATGTTATATCACGAAAAACCATGTCACTCATTTCTACCGCTACAGATGAACATCTCTCGAGTAATCCTTGCGACTGCCCTATGATGACATAATATCTCCACGGTCCAGGGACAGCCTTGCCCTCACTTCCTCACCGCCAAATAAATAATGGGTAATTTTTTGCTAGTATCTTTTTGGCAACACTGTTTTTGACAGATGACGCGTGAATCGTGTCTTGTTTCATTGTCAAACTTGTTCATTTTGGTCTATAATTTAACCATGAATCGACTTACGAACGAACAACGCTTGCAAATTATTGAATTTAACTATCAAAATTCATGCTCGGTTAAGAGAGTGCATCGAGCACTGCTTCCAATTTATGGGCAATTTGGTCGGCCTACTGAGGGAGCTATTCGGAAGCTTGTGACTAAATTTCGAACCCAGTTTACATTATTGGACATTAAACCACCAACACGCAGACGTAGAGTGAGGACTGAAGAAAATATTGCGGCTGTATCCGCCAGTGTTAGTGATGACCGTGAAATGTCTATTCGCCGCCGTTCGCAGTATTTGGGCCTCTGTTACTCCACTACGAGGACAATTTTGAGACAGGATTTGGGTGTAAAACCTGATAAGATACAGCTGGTGCAAGAATTGAAGCCACACGACCTCGCACAACGTTTCCAATTTGGTGAATGGGCGCTAGCAAAGTTGGAGGAAGATCGACATTTTTATCGAAAAATTGTGTTCAGCGACGAAGCTCATTTCTGGTTGAATGGGTACGTTAACAAGCAAAATTGCCGCATCTGCAGTGAAGACCAGCCAGAAGCATTGCAAGAGCTACCAATGCATCCCGAAAAAATCACTGTTTGGTGTGGATTGTGGGCCGATGGCATCATCGGGCCGTACTTCTTCAAAGACGACAATGGCCGGAACGTAACTGTGAATGGCGAGCGCTACCGTGCGATGATAACAAACTTTTTTTTGCCCAAAATGGAAGAGCTGGACTTGGCTGACATGTGGTTTCAACAAGACGGTGCCATATGCCACACTGCACACGAAACAATGGCCCTATTGAGAGGCGAGTTCGGTGAACAGTTTATCTCACGATTTAACGCCGTTGGACTATTTCTTGTGGGGCCATGTTAAGGCTAATGTCTACAGGGATAAACCAGCAACGATTGACGCACTGGAAGCCAATATTGAAGCATTTATTCGTGAGATACCGGCCGATATGTTGGAGAGAGTGTGCCAAAATTGGACCTTGCGCATGGGCCATCTAAAGCGGAGCCGCGGCCAACATTTACATGTAATAATCTTTAAACATTAAATTATATCGACCGGTCTATCGACTCAAATAAAGATTTAATTCTTTTTTTAAATTTTTTGTGTTTTTTTTTTAAATCAAATCCTATACCTCTTAGAAAATCACCCGTTAGAACGTAATCTAATTGATGTCAAAATTGGGAGATTCAGAGTCAACCTGTTCAACGCCATTTTTGCACATTGGATGATCTAACGTTGTAGAACGCCGAGGTCTTTCCTCTAAGCAGCTAAAACCCTAGTTTGACTCCAATGTTCCATAGCGAATTACTCTCTATGCAAACACGTCGTTACAAAAAGCACTAAATAAAGCATGTTCTGTATAGTTAGTGGAAATATCGCGATTGAGCGCAAGTCAGATAGTAGTGATGTTAGGAATAGAATGAAAATTACAAGGCAGCAAGCGGATCTAACTGCCGATCGCGGGTATGTAATCGGTAATTAGGCTGGGCAGGTTAGCGGTAATGATTGCTTGTTTGGATTGTGAAGAGCAGCTGTTCTGCTAGATGAACAAAGGATTCGACCACGAATATGCTCACTTGGTTGGCTGGATTTTCAGAGGCATTTTAATATCTGGCTCAGTAGAGCATTTTTTAAAGTAACATATTTTGAATTCTCTATCGGACAGCCTATCGCTATGTCAACTGGCCTTGCTCTTCAGAGATTTCCTCCATGATGCCGCCGCGCGATGAGTCTGCGAGGCATACTCTCTGGCTTCAGCCTCCCATCCTAACACTGCCGAACTTCCAAAACTGGCCGGTATGATCGCTCCTTTGTTCCTAGGGTGACTTGATTCAGAAACAATCTGCCCTATAAGGTCCTTATACCAGTCGCGGTGCCCTGGTATTTAGGTTTCTGTCTGCGCGGCTGCTTCAGTGTATAAAAAATGTTTTTATCACTTCTGGAATAACTGCGATCCTACTTGGCGATATGGCTGTGATGGAAATTGTATGTGACCGTCCAAATACAGCATGATGCTGGGTTATCTATTTCGTAGTCAGTCAATGATTGGAGAAAGGCTAATTGGGCATCTGGTATATCTTAGTTTTATTAATTCTAGCATGGATCATCAGCCATCCAAAGAGTGTATTTTCGATTGACAGCAAATGCTTTTTTCCAGTTGATCTGATATTACCTTTGCAAAAATGACGGCTAATTTTATCTTGTCCTAAAAACAATGTCATGTTTCGTGAACAGAATACTCGAAGTACTCGTAACTGGAAAGCTTTGACAACAAATGTAACAAAGAAAACTGACACTTTCACTATCGAAAATCGTAATGATCTCTATGTTAAGGACAGACCAATAAATCATAATTAGCATATTTTTATTACTACCTAAAGTAGTATATCATCTTGTATTAGAACTAACACGCAAAGTAAACAGAAATTAATTTATTGCTATTTGCCCGTTAGTAAGACCAAGTCATGTCATTTGTCAGTAAATAATCAAATACTGGAGATGTGGGTCAAAATCTACAATGGAAAATGTTCATATGGCAGTCAAAAAGGCGCACTAGAAGATAAAGACGTAGACAAGTAGAAGTCAAAGATCTTATTGAGATAGAGGATTCAGTAGGTGTTACTCTCCGAACCTTGGCCTAATGTCGCCTTCAGACATGGAACCAATGCTGACTCCAACTTGGTTTGATATTCTATGTTGGAGCGAGAAAAAAAAACGGAGTATTCATACAAACTTGTAGAATATGATACAGGATGCGTTTGATGAATTCCGCAGTCTGGCGCTTCAGTCAGTTGATGTCAGTACTTTTATTTATTATACAAAAAAGGCAAAAAAGAATATTGGTCTCAATGACAAAATCAGATTCAGCTATAGTGGTGTAGATTTTGCAGTAATATACAGGATGTTCCCTATTGACTATTCCAGGATATGATCTCTGCCGTTTTTTTAAGAAAGTACTCCAAACATTAATCTTAATTTCAACATATTATATGTTGTTTATTTTTGTAGCGTTGGAAGAGCCACAATATATCTTCTATACTCTAGGCGCTGAAGAAAGAAACTAAACCCAAACAAATACACGCATATTGCTCGTGAGTGAGTGTTTAGGCGCAGGAGACATTACAGGACCGCATCAAGACATTATGGGTAGTCATCAAAAATTTCATACAAGATAATTATTATCTTTTACAGTAAATTTCAGTTAGAGATTCACAAATGAGTTAACTACACTTTTTAGTTATTAGTAAGTAAGCTGCGCACACTCATTCAGAAGAGGAACTTGAATCTTCTGAATCGTTTAAATGAATTATTAGAGGTTCAATTTGGGTATCGATGACATTGTCCAAATCCCACATTTTGACCTCAACCTTCTCCCGAACGTGGCGGATACAGTTTTTCCATTCCTCTGCCGTAACTCTATTGACTGCGATGTGAAAGAGATTTTTAACATCAGAAAATTTATAAGTATTATTATTCGACGCCACGTATTGCTTTATGTTGGCCCAAATCAGCTCAATAGGGTTCAGCTCACAATGGTAGGGTGGCAGTCTCAAGACAGTTTTATTTTGTTTTTTGACCATTTCGTCGATCATTTTAAAATCGTAGTTGTATTTATGTCTATTGACTATACTTATCAATTCACCCTTGACCATTGTTTCATCAAAATCGATCTGTTTTGAGGCCAGCCATTGTTGTATGTTTGCTTTTTTAGTTGCCATTGTGGGAATTTTTTCTATTTTTCTAGAATGGTACGGGGCATTATCCAGTACAATAACAGCGTTATTCTCCAGCTTTAGTAACATTTTGGAGAACCAATTTTCAAAGGAATTGCCGTCCATCTCCTCATGATAGTCCCCTGTCTTTTTTGATTCAAAGGCCCACAGTGCTTCGGGAACAAAGCCGTCTTCACTACCTACGTGACAAATGATCAGCCGTTTGCCTTTTCCTGGAAATAAATTATTCCTTACACTATGGATTGATTAAATTTGAAGGAATGAGGCAATTGAGTTCATTTAGCTGAATTTAAGAGTCACGGAATGCTGATCAAAAACTGAAAAACGTAGAAAATTGAAGTTTGCAACTTCTCAAAACCCATTCAAAGCAAATTGACTGCACCCAAAAATGATAATAAATTTCAAAATAACGCTTAAAAGAGGGTCGAAGTTTTTTTCCTAATGACTACACTGCGAATGCACCATTTTTGGAGAATATCACACACATTATCTGCTATCACAGCATATTATTTGCCCGAATTTATCAAAATTAAATTGCCGGATAGATGAAGGAGCTTACCTGCAGGATTTTTCAATCCAGCCGAAAGACCGTCTAGAAAAGCCTGCCTTGATGATGTTACTGATTTGTCGACCCAAACTTTCGCTTGAGTATGTCCAGCATTCACCCACGTTTCGTCCAAATAGTAAATTTTTCTTTTTTCATCGCGAAACTTCCGAATCTTCCTAAGGTATTCCCTTCTCCACACAACAATTTCTTCTTTCTCTATTAACATACTGTTTCTTCCCCGTTTCAAGAATCGAAAATTAAGTTCCTTCGAAAGTTTTCGGAATGTGGTTCTTTTAAATGATGGAAGATCCTCATCAGCATTAACTAATCTTAATATCTTATCTACTGTAGGTATCTCATTTCGGAAGAAAAAATTATGCACTTTCCTCCTGATGGCAGTTCTGTCAAAGTCATCTACTCCGTCCGCTATCCTTTTTCTTGCAGGATACGGTTTTGGCTCAGAAAGTGAGTGAGTGCTCCTATATTCCTTAATGATCCTATAAACACTGGACCGACATACTCCAGAAATATGTGCTACCTTACATATAACGTCCACGACCAAATCGGGTTTTTCTTGAATTTGGTTTTTGTATATATTTAATATTATTTGTTTTTCATTTGCACTTAAATGTAGCTTCTTAGCCCTTTTTTTGGGTGGGGTTGCGCTGATGTCAACCACTTCGTCGGCTGTATCTGTGTCAGACATCGTATCTTAGGCAATATATAAACAAAACGTTCCACTCGCGAAAAACTAGTATACGCTACTGAATGCGTAATGCGTATGCAATGCAATCCTGTGCGTGAATTAACTGTTAGATGCCTGTCGTGTCATCTACAATCACGTTTACAAGTCCAAACCTGTGCAGATTCGTAGAGCGCCGACGACTGCTAGTGACTTTGAATTTGTCTGTAGATCGATGTTACTCCAGTCAATTTAGGTTCAAAGTGGATGTTTTCTAAACCAATTTGTTGTTCAAAAATATATCGATGATGTTTTGTACTGGGAGCTCATGAAAGATCAAGGTAACTTATTTTAACAGTCATCCTTTTTCTAGTCTCAAGATGACACGAAAAAGGGTCTGTGGATTCACTAGAAATACACTGCCGAGGATGTTTAGACCTAAAGTGACTGGAGGGATCTGTTCACGTGCTGATCACTGTTTACGTTTAATGTCTTTCTTCAGCGCCTAGAGTTTATTGTAACTAGCACACTTTTATGCTGCGCTCCTGCTTTTCTGGCACGAATGGAACTTTTCTGAATAATCTTTTGTTCGCTCTCTGGCAAACTAATTTGAAGTTGAAGCACTACAACAGAGTCGAACAACTTATCGTGAAAGTATGCCCGGCTTAGCAATGGCTATGTTTGCAAAAATTTACCTGAATCGAATGGAATCAAAGTTTTAATTCGACAGGTGAAAACGACAAGGAACACACACGAGAACGCTTGTCGATTGTTATCCAGGTCACTTGGGTATAAGGAGATAAATGAAAACATACCGAGTACGACTTGGCTTGCCTTGCCGACTGTTGAGAGATCGCAGACGGAACCGTTAGAAGAGCTGACAAAAACAAGAGCTAACGAAGCGGATATTACGTTAAATTCCATCGTTGGACTCAAAGCAGCAACACAAAAAAAACTATAGAAATACTTCTTGAAGATTGCCGTACTTGTAGTTATGCTGTCGATGTGCGTGTAATACTGTTGTTTCGAGTAAAAGGATTGCTTTCTTTTCGTGAGAAATTTCATGTGGAATTACACTAAAGCTCTGTTTGATACATAATCCCTTATCGCGATGTATTTAGCAGATGAACAAATGAAGCCACAAGTAACTATGATTATGCGTTTCGATTTTAGTTCATGAGCAACTGCAACCATCATAGCTTTGCATCTAACCATGATTTCTGAATTTTAACGCAGCGCTTTTAGTGTAGCTTTAGGTTTGTTCTAATCATCCGGGACTGCGTTTTCATGTACCATTCTACCGCAAAATGCTCAATTTCTGCCGTTTTTTTTATCTCACAAACTGCAATTAAAGACGAGCAGCCATTCACTTTTTCTTCAGTCTACCTCTTATTAGACGACTCGTCTACCATCTTCAGCATTTTTGATTTGGCCGCACTGATCAGGTAAACTAGTTGACAAAATATCCACATGTTTTTAGGTCATTAAAATCAGATAAGATTATATGAACGTAGTCACAATTATATGACAAAAAAATATATAGTGAATTAAGCAAAATCATTAGAGGTACTAACAATTTTGGCAAGTGCAGATACAAAGTTATGTTTTTTTTTTGTGGACAAGGCTTATTACGTTCTTAATAATTCGTTGTTTGACATATTTTTTATGATGTTTTTAATATTTGTGTGTTGCTTTATCGAAGTATCTTGGAATATTAAACTATTTATTTATTTATAGGACTTTATTATTTAATGTTGTTAATTGTTTCTAGGTTTCGTGTCTTGTTCGCCAAGTCCCTGTAAACATGGCGGCATATGCATGTCATCGCCCAAGGGTGAAAGCTACTGCAAGTAAGTAGAGTTTGAATTACATTAGCATTAGAGTATCACTCCAAAAGAAACTGGAGAATACTGATGATAAGGATAGCCGTGTTATTGATAATTCATGTCATATCGAAGTATAAAAAAATGTATTGAACTATATTCGAGAGCTTCTAATGTAGTAAGCGGAAATAACTCACCCGTATCTACTCAACTTCAGTAAAAAAATAGCAACTCAGTGTCTGTCACATTTATAGAATTTTCTTGGGGATTGAGTGTCATTTGAGGTATAATCTTCCTTGAGGAATGTTCAAGGACGGATTTAACATTACATAGTAGGCTGTAACAGTTGACACAGGTCTTTAAAATATTTCCAAAATTATAGAAATATGCACGATTTTCGACATTTTCAAAACCAAAATTTAAAAACTGATCATTTTGAAAATTGAAGATTCTGGAAATTTGAACATTTTGAAAAAATTCCAAATTGAAGACAACTGTTACGGCCTACTACTAAATATAATTGTCAATTCCTCCCTTGAACGTACTTCAAGGAAGCGTTATTGTTTGTTTAAAACCCAAGGAGTGATCATTCCTCAAAAGGCACTCAATCCTCAACGAACGTGACCCTTATAGATCAGTATACGAGTTGCAAGTTCTAATAGGAAAGTTTTAAATCTGCCTGTAAACGCTAATGAAAATTTTTACCGTCTCGTTAACTAAAATAGCTTAAATACCCTGGGCACAGCCTTCTTAACACACAAACTGGTTAAAGTATTAGAACTACCACCACTTAAAACTGGAGAAAACATTTTATTAGGTAGCTCATGTATTCATTTATTACATGCAATAAGAAAATAAAACAATACTCACAATCTGGACTTTGTATTGCAAGAAATTACAGAATCTTGGTTTAGTTGAATTACGATAGAAATAGCTGAATATATTCGACATTGGTAAAAAAAGATGAACTATGCATTAATAAAATGTAAATAAATTTTTAAACCTCCATTGTGGAAAAAATAAAAGTCAAAGGTTTGTGACGTATAGGTGGCACTGCGAATTTAAAGGTTTAAAAGCTCTATACAGAGTGCAGCGATATTTCATTGGTAAAAAAAGAAAAACAGAAATGGGGTAATGAACTGATACCTCATTCTTTTCTAGTAAAGTAGTTCTGATGGACCTGAAATAATTGGAAATTGACTAAATGAGCATATTGGAACTACTTTACTGAAAAACATATTGATTACACAATCAGATCCTCACCCATTTTTTGTTGAATTTGTTGGAACTTTTATTCTCTACAAAAGAGAATAGTAGTCGGTAGTAGAAAATATCATTACATTTACCTTTAACCTTAAATTTCTCGTAACCTGTGTACTATATGACAAAAATTTTATAGAAGCAAAATGATAAAGAATTTAATTTACTACAAAATTGTTTTCGATCAAACGCCTGTCATGATGGCAATTTGAACTTAATATTTTTAAGCAATAATCTAACGATATCATAAAAAATTACTATTGCCAAAATTGTAGGAAAATGTTACTTTTTTCCTGGCCTATATCGTGAACTTTTGAACTCTTCCATTGGAATTCAGAAATCGTCAATGGGAGTGTTGAATTGACACGGGTAAATAACTCATGTCATAAAATGTATCTACATTACCTTTTTCTAGGTACATCAAACTCTTAATCTGCATTTGTGTAATCAGATTGGTTACATTGTATACTTTTCTCATGGTGATAGACGTTAGCGGTCATTAAAACTTCAGCATACTTTTTATGCAGACAAAGATCTTCAAGTACTTGCGACTTGCCTTTGAATATATCACGTACTCATGCGTTATTCGCAATTCGCAGACAACAAAAAAGGCTCTAATAAAATGCACCCTTTACGACTTTCTTAGTGGGTCTCATCAATAACCATCTGTCATATCATGACGCAGAATGTATACGTTGTGTCTGCAGATAAATAATACATTTGCCCTTGAACTATGCTGACTCTGTGCTCTCGCAAGTACGTTCGTTCAGCCGGATTATTTTGCTCCGTTTCAGTTTCAATTTTCAGTTCCACGGTTGTAATTCAGTAAGAACTTGAATCGGCACTGTCATTAGCATTACGAGGTGCAGGGGATAAGCTCTAAACAAACTCATTTCCAATAAATACTTTATACTTTACCTCGGTAGATGTTATCTATCGCCTCTATCGGCAATTTAAGATGAAAGTGCCGTTAACATCGGAAAACATTCACTTGGCCCTAATGCTAAAATAGACGTGGTCCACAAAATCAACGTCTTTTTCTGAGGTTTAATATTTTTTTTCTCCAAAAAAGAAGCATATAAGGAATGTATATAAAATACTTCTCATACTAGGTATGTAAATTAAGTGATGAAACTGATTTTTTTATTTTTTATTCAAATATAATTACAATTTTATATTGCCACCCTCGTATAACTTTCTTCTGAAGCCACACAGCGTTGGAGACGGTTCTTCCACTCCTCATAGCTGTGCTGGAACTCTGAATGTTTTCGACTGTGCCAAAATCCCTTGAGTCCAAAATCCCTTCAGTTGATTTTTCAACCTCGGGAAGAGAAAAAAGTCACAAGGACTCAAGTCAGGCGAATAACGAGGCTGAGGAGCCACATGCCAAAAACTCGTTGATTCGCATTGCTGTGTGACAAGGAGCATTGTAGTAATGCAATACCCAGTTCTTGATCTGATGAACGGTGGTGTGAGTCAAATTTAACTCTTCCCTGATCATTCTGATTGACAACCGATGACCATAACGCACAAGATCCCGGTTCTGTCGATATTTTCATCGGTTCTTGAAGATGAAGGCCTTTCGCTTCGTGGTTCATCTTCAATCGACTCTCTCTGAAAATGCCTTAAACTACCTAAAAAGCCGGACTCCTGACAAAACACTATTTCCTGCTGAAGTTTAGCAAGAGTTTCCGTTGCACTGTGCCCAAGTGCGCAACCTGATAGCACACCGTTGCTCGAAATTGATGTCACTCATTTTTAGAACACAAGAAAAAACTGTTTCTCAAAAAAAATATTTAATGTACAACCAAATGACTCGAGCGAGTTCAAACTTGTACTGAAGGCGGATCACATTTTCCTCTGCCTTCCCTCCAAGCCCGGTGCATCCAGTGTTGCCAGATCGGACGTTATGTTGAAAGCATCATCACTTAATTTACGGACCATGCAGATGCGTTAAAATAAACTATACTTTGACTTTGTAAGTGGACATTTTAGAACTTGTTTTTTGAATTATCCTGCATGGATAGTGTTAAGTTTGTAAATAATAAAACACATCTCAACTTGTAAAAAATTACCATTCCTAAAAAGGCTTCAATTCGCGAGTTCAAACTTGTACTGAAGGCGGATCACATTTTCCTCTGCCTTCCCTCCAAGTCCGGCGAATCCAGTGTTGCCAGATCGGACGCTATGTTGAAAACATCATTACTTAATCTACAGACCTTGCACATGCGTTCAAATAAACTATACTTTGAATTTGTAAGTGGACATTTTAGAACTTGTTTTTCGAATTATCCTGCATGGATGGTGTTAAGTTTGTGAATAATAAAACACATCTCAACTTGTAAAAAAATACCATTCCTAAAAAGGCTTCAATTCCGTGACACTTCCGGGCACTTTAGCACTTTTTATTGCAAGGATCCTTTCTTCACAGGTATGAAGTCCCATTTTATCAATTTTTCACCTGCATTTCTGTGATCTTTTGAATACCAACTCTAACCTTTCTAAATGCTCACAGTCATGACTGCCCGTAACTAGAGTATCATCTAGAAAACATACAACCCCTGATATATCTACTAACATTTGTTCAATTATACTAAGTGACATATAAATCCGAACACCCAGTTTAAATGGTTTTATTTTAATAAAATTTTGTATAAGTACTTAATGAAGCATAATAAGTAAATGATAAAAATTTCAAAATTATTGCACTGCTTTAAAGCCCTTTGACCTTTAATAATGTGTGGATGCACCCTGACGTGCTACGCATTCTCCAACGCGCCTAAGCAACCACCAACTCCTCTCGAAGTGCTTCTAGAGTCTGAGGAGGACGTTGCAAATTGAGCAATCTCCTACCCATCATATCCCACACGTGCTCAATTGGGGATAAGTCGGGAGATCTTGGTGGCCAAGGTAACAATGTGACATCATTATGTTGAAAGTAGTCTATTGTGACTCTTGCAACATGTGGTCGGGCATTATCTTGTTGAAAAGTTGGATCTGTCAGGGTGTCAAGATAGGGCAAAAGATGGGGTTCTAGAACTTCGTGGATATAACGCTGCGCGTTCATGTTACCTTTGATGAAGATTAAAGGTGACCTGGAACCATAAGCAATAGCACCCCAAACCATAACTCCAACAGTGTGATGAACATGTCTTTCAACAAAAAACTGTGGATCCCTCCTTTCACCACGTCGCCTTCTAACCCTGGCACGACCATCGTGCATGCCTAAACAAAATCGAGACTCGTCACTAAAGACAATACTGTTCCATTCCTGATCCCAGAGTGACCGTTGTCTGCACCACTCAAGGCGATTACGTCGGTGTTCTCGAGTTAAAGGGAGGACCCAGTGTGGCCGTTATGAAAACAAGCCAAAACTTCTCATTCGTCGGTAAACACTTTGCATGCCAATAGGTCTTCCATGTTCTGCAAACCATTCATTTGCAATGAACCTGGTAGTGGAGAAACGGTCCCTTAAAGCCAATAATCTTAGGCGGCGATCTTCACGGTTTGTTGTTCTACGGCGGCGTCCAGTGCCCCTTGCTCTTTGCGTACGGCCTTCTCGAAGCCATGCCTGACAACACCTAACCACAGTGTCTACACTTCTTTGCACTCTAACTGCAATTGCCAGAAAAGAAAGTCCAGCTTCCCGAAGTCCCACTATACGGCCCCTATCAAACTCACTAAGTTGACGAAATCGTACAGGTCTCCGTACTCTAGGCATCGTAACCGATCGTAAAGGATGTCAAGAACTAAAATCCGCCAACGTTGATTCTTTACTGCGGCTGAAATATTCATTTTTAGAGCGTTAGTGAATTAAAAAAAAGCAGTATAAAAACCGGAATGTCCAACTGATAAGGCTGAAAATTTTTTCACTTGTTGTTTACAGTAAGATAAATACATTCACCAACTTTTATTAAAATAAAACCATTTAAACTGGGTGTTCGGATTTATATGTCACTTAGTATATGTTTTGAAAAATCCTGGTGCACAACTTATACCCTATGGTAAGGAAGTCTACAAGTAAAGACCCTTATGGGTTGAAATTGTAACCAGTTTCCTAGACTCTTCCTGAAGTTCTGTTTGCTGATAAGAATCCGAAATTTCCGAAAATTTTTCAGCTTGTGGCAACTGAAAAAATCAATACTGGTACAATAGGGCTTGATCACTCAACCGAAATTTTGTCTCTTAAAGAAAAGGGTACTGTCTTGGTTTGCACAATTTCGGCACAGAATTCTTATTTAGTTTTAGAAAAAAATTAAATTTTTTAAACGTGACTATTGTTTTTATCAAATAATGCACTATATATTTTTAGAAGTAAGTAAATGTTGTGAACGCTATTTGTCAGAGTGATGTTATTCAATGCAAGAGACTTATCAAGTTTTATTATGCTCATATTCAGCATTTGTAACCCGTTTCTTCCGATTAATGGATCTTATGACATACGTTTTCAAAAAATAATGCTTATCCTAGCATCAAGAATTTAAACATAGTATAAGAGTTAAGTGCTTTCTGATCTCACCTCGTAATTTTGACTCGATTTTACAACCGACAAATTCTCGCATCTTCTAAATATTAATCAAATGCTTATCATTGAATTTATATTGCCACTGAAGTTCATGAATAAAATAATTCTCAAAGGAACGTCGTTATTTCCTCTAACGCATTTAATATCGACGAATGATCGTTGGATGTTTCAGTAAATGTAATTTTACTTCACTTTATTACATTTTACATGCAAATTGATAGTTTGAGCATCAAATATAATTTTGTTATCTGAAATTACCCTGCAGAGATGAAGCTTTATAATTTATTACATCTTCAATAAAGATGTCTTGTGACAATGATGATAAGGCGGACGTTTCGGAGGAAGTAATATTAAATATTGCTGTAAATCGTTTGAGGCTGTTTAACTATCGTCACTTTTAGATAATGGATATAATTGATGCACACTGAATATGACTAATGCTTTAACATCTATAATAGATAATAATTTGCTATTTCATAATGCATTTTTCCTTTTACTACTAATACTAGCATATGTTATGTACGAGTTTTAATAGAAAAGGGCATTGTATTGCATATTCTTGACAAGGTAATAAAACAATAATCGATGATAATTACAAAGAGATACTTGGAACTAATGCATTCGAACAAAAAACAAATCGAATTAAAACTAATACTAATCGTTAAGGATGCCTACGTCAAAGGTGAGACTACGAGTATTACAAAATATACTAATTAACGGATACATGTTCATTAGATTTGTAAGCTTTGGAGGTTTGTGAGTATATTATTGGAAAATATAAAGCAGTTAAAGATATCTTATAGATCCGAATTTAGCTTTGTCTTAAGTTACAAGAAACAGATGGCAAATTGTTCCACATATTCGACATTATAAGAACCAAGGAGCTGTCGAGCTGTGATTTTGCTTGTTTCATATGCAGCAGTAACGTTATCAAATAATAACAAATGCATCCGTAAGTCGCGCTTCAGAGCAACTGAACAATTTATTTGACCTTTGTTACTAAGAATTTTCGACTGTAGCATATTTTGCAAACAAGTTTATATCAGTACTGTATCCATTAAATCCAGTGTAGCGCAAGTCCGTATTCATATTTACAGGGTGACTTCGAAGTTGAGTCATTTATTTTAACAGTGAGTAGATCTGATCAAAAGAAATGTTTTTTCCTATAACATTTTTCTGGTAAAATTAAAGCAACATAGTTATAGCCCTTTAGTCCTTTAGAAGTTTGAGTATCGTCCTGTCTCAATAATAATATTATGTGCTCGTGTTTGGCAACAAGCCCAGCTCTGCGTCGAGCAAAACGGAAATATTTCGGACAGTTTTTGTGACATGCTTTTGGGCGCACAGGTCCGCACTGAAATACTTACCGGGAGGATACTTTATAAAACAAGGTAACATTTTTTTTTTATTTTTACACTCATATTTTGGTTTATCTTCCTCCTATTATTATCTGAAAATTAATGACTCAACTTCAAAGTGTATATTTTCCGCAAAAATCTCCTTTTTGGTACCACTCGTGCCAGCTTTTTGCGTTGCAATTTTGCCGAGCGGCGGTACCGCTCATTAGTCCCTATTGTTTCCGAGACGTGTGGGCTCTATTTATATGGGGTACGGCCAGGATAAACGAGCGCTCTGTATGTATGTAAGCGACCTGGCTCCGTCGGCCGATACCCTAATGGGCGTAGGCCGCACCGAGAGAGCAGTGGTTCTGGAAAAAAGGTACGACCGGACTCGCAGACACAAAGGGACTTTCATGGCTCCGTTCGCGCACGGTGGCTGTGGGCGGGTCGATATACACGCACGGGCGATTTTTTTTATTAGTGGTCACAATGCCTTGTAGTCCGGTCTTCAAGGGATAAATCAGGCAGGAATCTAGGAGCATTTTGGTTAGATAGAATATCCGTTCGGAAAGCTTGGCGTAGTTGTACCAGATACAGGGTGTTCCTTAATGATATGCGAAGATTTAAGGGTGTGAATCTACATGAAAAACACTGGACAACAAATTTTAGATTTTTAATTGTATCTTGTGGGAAAAGTGCACTTCTTTGTTAATTTTGGGGCGCTGAATCCAAAAATGACAATGAAATAAAAAAATTAGATGCGGTTTAGAAAAAAAACTTTTTATTTTTAAGGATATATTGAAAAAAGTAACAAGATTCATATACTTATAAGAATCACTATATGCGCTGTCTTTTTGCTGTTCTTTTATGGATCGTTTCTGGAGCATCTCTACCAAGAGTCCAACAGTAGTCTGCAAGCATGGAAGGATTCCACTTGCCCTGGTACCTTTTTTCCATTGTTGAAATATCCTGATGAAAACGTTCGCCGTGCTCATCACTTACGGCTCCGCAATTGTCAGGAAAAAAGTCCAGGTGTGAGTGTAGGAAATGTATCTTAAGAGACATATTACAGCCCATCTTTTGATACGATGACAGCATATTTTTGACAAGGGTTTTATAGTTGTCAGCGTTTCTATTTCCCAAGAAATTAGTGACCACCAGACGGAAACCATTCCAAGCAGTTTTTTCAATACCTGTTAAAGTGTTTTCAAACTGTGTATCTTTCAAAATATTTAGAATCTGTGGCCCAACAAGAATACCTTCTTTACCTTTGCCTCACTTAGTCTTGGAAATTTCTGACGCAGGTATTGAAAAGCTGACCCATCTCTATCTAATGCCTTGTCAAAGTTTTTCATTAGGCCCAACTTGATATGCAGTGGTGGTAATAACATTTTTTTCGAATCTACTAATGGTAGTACATTTTTTTGACCTGGCTCTAGGAATTGACGAACAGGCCAGTTTTGTCTGGTGTAATGAAGTGCCTTTGCCCGAATGTCCCATTCACACAAAAAACAGCAAAACTTTGTGTAGCCTAGCTGCAGCCCAAGTAAAAGTGCAACAACTTTCAAATTGCCACAAATATGCCATTGGTGCTCATCGTATTTTATGCATGTCAATAGGTACTTCATATTGTCATATGATTCTTTCATGCGAACTGCATACCCTACAGGAAGAGATGGTAAAATATTTCCAATATGCAATAACACTGCCTTTAAACTCAATGTTGAACTGTCTATAAACAATCTCCATTCTTCTGGGTTATAGTTTATATTTAAAGCCGCCAGTAAGCTGTTAATGTTACTGCAGAAAACCAAGTTATTCTCCATATTGAAAAATGGTTCTAAGTCTTTGTGGCGTTTACGAAAAACACATGCCGAAACATCGTCTTCTAACAAGTTCCACTGCTGCAGTCTTGATCCAAGTAACTCTGCCTTACATTTTGGAAGTGCTAAATCTCTTACAAGATCATTTAATTCTGACTGTGTTATTTTGTGCGGATGGTGGCATGACGTGCTCGGTATAAAATCAGGATCTCTTGACGTTGATGGCATATCTTCTTCCTGAAGAATCACTCGATCGCCATGATCTGATTCGTTTTCTGATTCGCAAGTGCAGGATTCTGGGGGTTTTGGAATAGGATTTTCGTCACTGTGAGGCACAGGTCTCATCGCAGATGGTATGTTTGGGTAGTTAATAACCGATTTTTTTTTCTTGGACATACCTGTGGCTTGTCCAACACAAGGTACCATGCAAAAGTAACAATCATTAATATGATTTGTAGGCTCTTTCCAAACCATTGGGACCGTTTTTTGCCATTTAACCAGCTCCTCAGACTTGAAGCACATGTATTACAGCAGATGTGGGGTGCCCACTGTTTGTCTTGATCACCTAGTTTACAACCGAAATAAAGCTGATATGCCTTTGTTATTAGTGGAGTAATAGACCGTCTCTGAGACGCAAAAGTCACATCACCACACACGTAACAAAACTGATCTGGATTGTTTACACACTTTCGAGACATCTTGCATGAACGCTGTCAGCCAACCGAGGAAAAAATGACTAATATAAAACAATATAATAATATATATATATATATATATATATAAACGTAACACAATCATGCCGAGTACATCATCTTTCCTTGCCGAATATAAAAATGTAGCACGTGCATTCTTGTGAATTACAGTATATTAACACTGTCACAGCAGGAACACATAATTACCGTATCTCTAAAACTTGAACTAATATTGAAAAAATAAGTTTCATTCCGGTTTTAGCACATTAAAAATAGTAATATTTTGTTGATTTTATTTAGGATATTTTTTGGCTGTTGATCAGTGTTATTTTTGAATTCCCCGTTCAATTTGAAACAAATGATCTCTCTTGAGTTGCTTTCCCTCGATGCGCTATTTTTGAGTAAAAAAATAAAAACCGTTCTATTGTCTAACTTGAAAAATTATTATTAATTTAATTGCAAAAAATAAACACATTAGGGGTAATGAACAACAACAACTGACAACATAAACATAACATTAAAAGCAACGAAATAATTACAAACATTTTTGAAAACGGCCCCCTTTACTTGGTATGCATGCTTCCGCCCTCCTTCTCATGGAATTGCGCACTGATTGAAATAGCCCTGGAGTGGCACGCACTGAAAAACATCTTGGTCATCTTCTGCAAGCTTGACTCATTTTGTCTTTGTGGAAAGCATCCAATGCATGGTATGCTTCTTCTCTTTACCTTCATCTGAACAAATATTCTTTATTTCCAAGGTTTCGGAGATCATGGTGGGCCTTCAAACGTTTAATCAGAACAGAAATCACGAAACAGACACAGCTGTAATTTATCTCAGTGACAAGCTAGATGCGTTGACATTCAGTACACTATCTGACCCGGATATTAAGATACATTTGAAATTGAAATTAAATAAACGCATTCAAAAACTCGTCTCCACACCACGTCCGATCGAAATGTACCACTAAATGCGCTAAATGATTTAATTAAAGACTCAGACAGCAAGTTTAATCGTTCACCATTGCTCACGGCGTTCAACAATCTCTCTCTCCAGTTCCTATCAGCTCACTTCATGCTTTTCAATCAGTCATTATTCAAAACAGCTACACGGAGTTTGTGGAACAACGCTGGCTTGACTTGAGGCCTCCGGGGCGCTTCTATCTAAATATAGTGATTACCGTCGGCGGCAACAAGTGACTACGGTTTTACGCTCACGTTTCGACGGAGTAATTGGGACCTCAGGCGAGAGCTAGTGGCAATTAAAACTTAAACAAAATCAGGTCATACGGTTAAGTAGAAATAACTTCACCATGCTCTATACAAGGCGCAGATAAGACTCTTCCCTAACAGGAAGTTTCGGGACCCTTTCGCACCGGCGGGCCGTAGGCGATCTAGCTCTCTTCATGATGCCACCGCGCGATGTGCCTGCCAGACAGACCCGCCTGACTTCGACCTCCCATCCTAACCGTGTCGAACTTCGTACATCCAGAACTGGCCGATACGACCGCTCATTTGTCCATAGGGTATCGAAATTGTGAAACAATCTACAAAAGAGGAAGCTTTCCTAAGTTCTATTAACCTTAGGCAGTCCTAAAATCGGATTGACAAAGTTTCTCCGGGATTCCCATGGCATTTAGGCTTCTGCCTGTGCCGCTGCGTCGGTATAAAAAACTTGTTTTATTTTGTGAAAATATCTTCTCTTCAATATAGGAGACTTACAACGTCGATTAAGACAGCAATTGGGCAAAAAAAGAAGAAAATACTTTCTAAACGGGTTATTCGGTGCGCACTACCCCATAATGAATACCGGTATACGTATCAAATCGTAGAAGAAGCAATACCAAGAGGAAAAGAGCCCGGGGCGTATATTCCGTCTACGTCTGACCCTCGATAAGCGGAAATGAACAACACAGTCCACGGCGGTGCGGCGTTCGACCATTGTGCACCTCTTTCCCACGAGCCATACGTGTGTCTACGTACGTCTGTTTGTGTGTATGCGCGCCAAGTTCACTCCTCTCCACCCAATGCTTTGCGCATAGCCAGGTCGTCTTTATGACCAATGCCAATGTCAGGAGATGGCTTAGTTTGATCGACTCTGCATCCGCTGTGTAGTATCCATTTGTCGTCAATATGGAAGATGCCGTATTTTTCTTATTGCATTCATTTTAAAGAATATACGAAAAAAAAATTACTCATTTAACGAAGTTAACAGTTTAATTGCGAAAACGGACCTAAATTTACGATAATATTTCCTACTAGAATATAGTGAGAGGTTACTGTTTTTACACGGAAGCAGCCGCGCAGGCAGAAGCCTAAATGCAAAAGCAGCGTGGTTGCTATGAAGATCCCAAAGAAAGTTTTTTAATTCGATTTTTGAACTGCCTAAGGCTAGTAGAAATGGGAAAAGCCTCCTTCTGTAGAATGTTCGACAATCTCGGCAGCCTATGTTTTCAAACATTTTACCGTAAAAGGCGTGTTTTTTTTTTCAAAATTCATCTATTCGAGATGGCGGATGAGAATACCTTCCTCTAAATGCACACCGGTGCGTGCCACTATAAAATTTCTCATCAAACAAAGGGCATCCAGGGTATCGATCGCCACAGATACAAAAACTATCCATTGCACATTTTCGCTTTTCGTCAGCCATATGCGGTGCTCTAAGTTAAATGTACCATACCGTCAAGTGTCGGGCGATAATTTAAAGCTTATTCACACTACAGAAAAACGACTATGCGTTTTAACCCTTCCAATTAAGGGTTGCAACGGATCCGCGAACACCGATTGTTGCCAGAAGACGGACGACGCACTTTATTTATTGGAGTGCATTGTGAACGAGTTTTTAGGGGGTGAGTCGTGTAAACAGATGAACGGCCTCATGTGGAGACGGCACCCGGATAAAAAAATAAATACTCGAATGGGTGTGTGAAAATAAACTTGTACGCGGTGCGCCGCAAAGTGATGGCTAGGAAATGTGGACAGTTGTTTGCGGGTTGGGTGTTAATCTGTATGCCAACTAAACTACGGCCTTTTGGTTCGGGTAAACTGGTGGGTGTGCCGGACAGCCATTTTGCTTTAATGTGAAACGGAAACTCTTAGAGATTACTCCTTATTCTTTTAAGATTGTTTTTGAAATGTAACAAGAGATGGAAGTAAAACCGCGTATAGTCTAATCATATTAGTAAATTTCCCCGAAATAATTGTCAAGTCTGGTTTTATTGAGGATAGGTGTTCCAGGGGGTATTTAAAAGATGGAATGGGTACACCAATTTTTGTGGGAAAACTTTTTATTCCACAACAAAGAAGGAGAAAATGTGTTTTTTGGGATTTAATCGAAGGTGTTAACTGGAACCAAAAAACTCTTCAAATAAGATTTTTAGGTATTTATGAAATCTTCAGAATGAGACCACACGTAAAAGGATCCGACTAATACTAAAAAAGTTTTGGCCGAAAACCGAGGCAAAATGCAGGTTATGGCTCTTGTTGCTAATGCGACGATAATTAAACACAGCTACTTCTAATTCTTCAAATGTTGAGGCTTCGTACATCTGTCTTCCGGCCATCACTATTACTTTACTGAGCAATATACAGGGTTCATTCAAAGGGCATTCAATAGCGAAATACACGAGTTACCTTGCCGACATGACATCACAAACCATTCCGAAAGATAAATAATTGTTATTTCTATGCGAAAAACGAAGGGGATAAACAATTAGAAATTCTCAAAAACTACTTGACCAATCGACTTCAATTTTGTTGTCGTTATTTAGAAGTATGAAGCCTACAAATTTGAAAAAAAAAATATAATTGGAACTATCGTCGCATTACCAACAAGTGCGGAAACCTGCATCTTGCCTCGGTTTTCGGCCATAACTTTATTATCATTACTCGCATCTTTTTACGTGTGGTCTCATTCTGTGGGTCTCATAAATACCTAAAAATCTTATTTGAAGAGTTTTTTCGTTCCCGTCAACACTTTCGATTGAATCCCAAAAAACACGTTTTCACGGTCTTTGTTGTCGAATAAAAAGTTTTCTCACAAAAATTGGTGTACCATTTTATGCGTCCACGATTTAAATACCCCCTTGAACAACTTGTATCAATAAAACCAGACTTTACAATTATTATTTCGCAAACCAGGGGTATTTTCGTCTAATATGATCAGACTAGTAAACGTATTCGTATGAAGCAAATCCTGTCGCCGAGGATGGTGTAGCTGTTGGAAATCTAGTAGTCGTAGAACATGACGTACAGCGTCTGTGCATTGTCAAAAATGTCAATATAACCATAAAGAGGTATCTTTATGTGTTGATCAAATTTTTGATTTGTTTATCTATAATTCTGTTAATTATATTCAACAATATCACGATCATTCCTTAAACGTGTAGTGTGTTGAACTGCGGTGGAAAAAATTGGAAATAACGAAGCGTGCCATCGAACAGTTCGACCCGAAAAACTACTGCAAACGAACTACGACATATTATTATTACGTACGCGAAAGCCTGATTCCCAAGATTTTCCATTCACTCACGTTTGGCCATACTTTGTGGGTATATTACTGCGTGGTTTATTAATTTGTGCTTGCAACTCGTCCGAACTGTTAAAATTGGAGTTTTTGATAGTCATGATAACAGCAACAGAGAGAGATGAGACATACGCAGTACGTGAAATTCATTTTCTGCGCAGTGTACATTCGAGACATATGTCCTAAGCACAGCACCGGAAATTCATTTCCTGCGCAGTGTACTCACTTCATCGTCGACACTTTTGGCTTCACTCCCACTCTGTGAGTTTGACCTTCTATCTCTGGTCTTCATGAGTAAATACAAAAAAACGAAACAAACCATGACCTTATTGTCATTTTGGCTTCTATGTGAATTTCGCTCTTTGTGAACATGGCTTTAAAATCGAGAGTCACCATCTGATTTTATTGGAGTATTAGCATTTTTTCGCTTAAATTTCTTTGGATATGCTTGAAAATCCGTGATCTTTTTAGAAATCCTTATACCTCCTTCGAATGAAATCGTAAAATCAGAAAAACCAGTACAGAGAAACCATACAAAAATTTCTTTTGATTGTCTCTGATCGTCTGTATTGCTTAGGGTATCCCTGGATTGTTCATTATCGTTAGCGATTTATCAAGTCAAGTAGCTTGATATTTTCATAAAATTCTTGACAATAAAATTACTTGAAACATTAGTGCTTGACTTGACATGCTTTTTTTATCGTTCTACTTGATTTGAAGTTGAGCATTTTCAAATTACTTGATACTTGATAAAGAAAGACCTTCAGTGGTATTTATTTGTATAACCGACGATCCGTATTTTGTATTTTAATGCAAATAATCACATAAAAGATCGTGTACACTGTCATCTCAAATGATCAATGCAAACAGCATTCAAAAAACAAAAAAAACACGAAGTTGTTGAAATTTGGTAGATTCAAGAATAAAATCGATAGGAAGAAAGAACCAGGGCCAGTCTAAGATCAGTGGCGGATCAAGCGCTTTTAGGCCACGCAGCTCCATCTATGAAAAGTATATTTTCGTATAGCCTGGGCACACAACACAGATACAGAGGTGTCCTATAAATATAAAATTAAATTAAAATTAAACTTCTTCAAAAAAAAAACCGCAACTAATTTCACATGTTTTTACAAGAACAAAATGTGTCTTTTGCTAATACATGTTGTATAACAGATACAACTTAAAAATAATTATTATTATACCTGTATCCAAAGCGTGGTTCAAAATCCGGTCAGTTGTCATTTCAATTATTTGCGAAAGAAAGGAATTTAAGATTCTTTTTTGGTATCAGCTGGTGAAGAAATGTTTGTTCTACCAGATTTTACAGTTTTATCGTACTATTGTTATACGATGAACAAATTATTTTGTTCAATATGTATTGTCTTCTCTGAAACTTGTGACAAAGTCTATCCGTTGTGCATTTATAAACTACTCGTATTTATATTATTAAGTAATATCAAGACTACTTGAAATTTCAAGTACCTGACAAACGTAAAAACTACTTCATTTGATATCAGATTGCTAATATCTAATACTTGACTTGATTTGAAGCTTGAGAACCAAGTCAAGCAGTGAATCCCTAATTATTGCCCTATGATGCATTAATCCTACTTTCAAAAATAACCCTCATTACGAGCTATTCATTCTGATCTCACGTTCTTATTCAATGACGGACGGTCCAATAGGGCAATATTTGCTTAGGCCACCATCCTGTACCTGTACCTTTTATCATCCACTTTCGATCAGAGGTAGTACTTGCCATAATACCTCTCTCGGGCACCGCTGCCGCGTGTTGTGGTACCCGCCCGCGCCGTTGCCACATAGTGCTTTGGGTTCGGTCTCGTGTCGGCCACTTGCCAGCTTGCATTTCTGTTTTTATTCATGATCGCCCTTCTCTCCGGCTTCTGCTTTTCCTCAGGTTGGTGACGTTGCCGTATCTTGCAGTCGGGTACTCGCATGTTGTCAAGTGGTACTGTTTTTAGGGGGTCGTACCTTGAATACTCGGTTGCGTATTCAGTCGTTTTAAGAACGGAGCTTGAGTTTGCCATAATTCGGGAAAGGTATTTCTTAAATTACATACACCAAATGTACTATACTCGTATATAGTTGCTTGATATTTTATCTTTGAATTTGTTTGAGAGGACGTCAATTTTGCTTAATATCCGGGCTCATAAGCCTCTTATGGGGAGGACTGTCTAAAGTTATTAGTTCCTACGAAAAATCTGAAAGATCTGAGAAAACGGATAATTACTGGATGCCTCTCAATATGACCCTAGTGTATACAGGGTCTACCAGAATACCACTTTGAGGTTTAATTAATGCTTAGCCATTGCATCTCACTTTAAGAAATATAAATTCAGATTAGAACACAAAAAAGTAATGCCACAAGTTCCATAAATGACGCTATAGTATATAGGTTTTCCTTTAATAGTTTTTGTACGGCATTGCATAATTCAGCGAAATTTTGATTGACTAGTAACCAATATAGGCTTCACATGGTAGTGTTCATGAAACACCAAACTATGTTTTTTTCATTTTGTGAAATAATGGCTTAAATTAATATTTATATGAAACTCAACCCTATAGTTGAAGACGTATTTTTGTTAGATTTGGGAAAAATGAGTCATTTTTGAGAAAAAAGCTTTGTTTCATAATGTTCCATCGATTTACACTGCTGAAGTTTAAACAGCACCCGCTAAGAGTGTGATTCAAAACTTTATGAAAATAAATGTTACTCGTAAAACCTGTAACTTATCCTCTAGCGCTGGCCCTACGCGAGGGAGTACACGATTTAATTTGGTACCACTCTGAAACTAAAATTTTTGCTAACTTCAAATACCTTGCGAACCCCTCTTAGCGATCCAAAAATTTATATTCTGGTGTTTAAAATATTCTATCCAGAGCAGGCTGAACACTTCTTTTCTAGCAGGTGTGAAATTAAGAATTTTATTTCAGAAAGCTTTGTTCCTGGCATAAGCAGAAACTTTTACGTAAACATAGCTCTGGTAATGCTTCAGTTTCATGATACAGTACCAAACTTTTTTTCAAAACAGGACTTCCTTTTAGATCGCAACAGTTCTTAAATTTTTTTGTAAAAATTCGTTAAAACGTAGTACTGACGTATTGTCAAAAATTCAAGCAAAACCCATTGCGAAAAACACTTTAATAAGGCCACTAATGACCACGGCGATCTAGATCACCGGATTTAAATGAGCTATTTTTTTCTTTTGAGGTTCGGGCTTTATTTCACATTGAATTCAATGTACAAATTCATCTTTGCACGCAAAACTCAACAATTTCCAATAAAGTTGGCTGAGGAATCATTGAGAGTTTTACAATAAATAGGTAATTTGGAAAAGGTGGTCACTTTCTTCATAGACCTTCGTAATATTATAAATTGTGTGTGTTGAGCAGAAACTATTTTTGCTTATCTCATTAATAACTTTTAAATCTGTTTTAATCAAGCACCTTCTGATCGATTTACTTCTCCATCACTGAGACGCTTTTAGTTGGTCGGCAGCTTTTTTGGTGCTTCCTGTTGAAACGAAAAGAATACTTCTCGAGGGACCGGAGATAGCAATTTCGGTAAGCATATCTCAAGCCCCAAAAAACTACCGTACAAATAACTCGGTACAATCAGATAGTGGTTTCTTCGAAACGAGGCAATATAATGATCCTCCAAGGACCGCATTGTCTTCAGGCGGACAGTAGATACGGCAACGTTGCAGGAAGCCCATTTTCAACTTGGATATTTATGTTTTGACAAGCCGTCTGCGTACGAGACCAGAATAATGAAGACGTTTCTGAGGACGAGTATCGCCATACAGTATCTAGGCAGTTTTCGGTGGAAAGACTGTAAAGCTGATCATAATGGTAGAAGATAAGGGGACATATTTGTGTAGAGCGAAGATTAGGGATCTAGGTCCCGGTTTATGGGGGCAGCGCCATCAGTGTCGTTGTGGTATGACCGCGGAATGAGCATGGTTTCGTTTCTGTCTAGTTCATATGGTAATTTATGGCGTGTTTTGTGGTATGGCAGAGTGTCAGGTTATTGTTGAAGGCTTGGCCTACGTATGAAATATTCATGAAAAATTAAGCAATGTCAACTTTCAAGCATATCGTGGCAGCATTCAAAGATCCCAATGGCTTAACTCAGTTGCTGAATATTGCTCGCTATCGACTGAATCTGCGTTAGCTATCACAGCTCACGATAATCTTCTGTCGATCTGAAATTTTCCTAAATTTTCAAAGCGGTCTAGCCATAACATCTAACAGACTAGGCTAAGCTCGCTAGCTCGTAGCAGCAAGGTGCAACTGAACGTGGTTATATTTGGCCATAGATCTCCATACATCTGTCACAAAGGGTGCATAAGCAATTTTTCCCTTGCTAATATCAATCTATAAATTCAAAATCTAAATAAAATTAAAATATACCTTTGCCTTTCGCACTATGTGCGGCCAACCGATTCTTCTTATCGGATATTCAAAAGGCCAACGATTTTATGCTTTACGATTTTCTAAACAATCCACTAGCAAAGTCATAGCAGCTGTACGCTCCCAACCGAATATCGATGGAAATCTATTGACATCTAACTTGTGAACAAGTGAGATTTTAGGACGTCTATGGTGGCAGATTTTTTGACCTGACATTTATTGATATCTCAGGCAGCAGTTAACCAAGAATTTTATTTTACATTCTTGTATATTCTGTCATCTATACGGAGACATATCTCGAGCAAGTTTTTGGGGTACTTGGTAATCTAGTCCAGATGTTTTTAAAAAGAATCGGTGACACAAAAATTGCAGATGTTAATGTTCATATAATTTTCACAAACATCCTATCACAAAATTTATTATTGTACCTCATCTTTATTAACGATTTGTCTCTTGAGCTCAAGCGTTTGCATCTGTTTTTTGCTGACGACGTTAAGATTTACGCATCGGTCGAGTCAATTGATGATTGTCTCATGCTGCAGGATAATTTAGACTTAATTTCTTCATGGTGCTCGCGAAACTGTCTTAGTTTAAATGTTTCTAAATGTAAAGTTGTTTCTTATACAAGAAATACTAATTATTTAATATACGATGATTATAACGTCAACGGTCAGGTTCTAGACAGATGCTACTCTTTTAAGGACCTTGGAGTAACCTTTGATAGCAGGCTAATGTTTAGCGAACATATACTTAATATCTCATCGGCTGCCACCAGACTACTTGGCTTCTGTATCAGAAACTGGAAGGGGTTCTCCAATGTCAGTACTTTAATGACTTTGTTCGTTACTTTTGTCAGAAGCAAGCTGGAATATGCAACCCTGATCTGGTCTCCAACATACCTAAATTCAGTGTCAATGATTGAAGGCATTCAACGTAAGGCTATTAAGTATTTTTACCTGAAATGTACTGGTTCTTATCCAGGAAAAGGTTTTTGTCATCACTTTTGATTTTTTTCGATTTCACTATCAATTAGACATAATATGTTTGCCTTATCGTCTTTATATGGCCTTATGCATAATCTTACTTGGAAAAGTATATTTCCGTATTCCAAGGCTTGAAAGTCGTCAACAATCAGCCTTTTATTGTCATCAGGCCGGACGAATGTAATGTTGAAAACTCCAGTTTATGTAATGTGCAGTCTGATGAACTTTATTTGTGATCTGTGTGATATTTATAATGACAGTTGTAAATCAATCATAAATTGCTATAAGTCATCGATTGTTCTCTGAGCTTACTTAGGCCAATTGATGCTAAGTTTAAGTTTTCAATGTGTCTCTTTATTTTCTTTTTGTTAATGCAAGTGAGCCTTTCCTGTAATTGGGTTTTACCTGTAGGAAATGTGAAGAATAAATAATGACTTGATTGCCAGTATGCATTCCTTATAATGTATTCTATTTTTTCCTCTAATACTAAAAAGGTATGATAATAACCTCCTCACTTTGCACAAGGCCCAGATAATTCCTAGCGTCAGTTAATGCTCACATGTTTGGGGTGCTGCCGCCCCGACCACATTATTCATGCACCGACGGGACGTCGGTAGAAGAGAGCGATGTCAACTGGCCGATATGGCCGCTCCTTTGCCCCTAGGGTTTCGAGATTGTGGAAAAATCTGCTCGGAGAGGCTTTTTCCGGTTCCACTAACCTTAAGCGTTCAAAAACAGTATTAACATAGTGTCTGTTGTGCTCCATGATGCAGCCGCGGTGCCCCAGTATTTAGGGCTGCTTCAGTATAAAAAAAATACATGACACGTATAAACGTCTCTCTTAAGAGTCTCAATTATTCTATTTTACTCTTGTCTTATTTTTTTGCCTGATTTGCCATGATTAACCCTAGCATCTGGGAATAGAGATGAAAATTACTCCATATAAAAATTATATTGATCACAAATTATCTCATGCTTTCAAAAATACCATGTGGTTAAAGACGTCGCCTCGAGGATACCAGCAACCATTTATTAGCTACATAACAGATATTTGGGAAAAACAGGTGCCAGGTAGGTAAAAGTAAACCCTGCAATTGAGGCATATCAAATTATGGAAAGTAGGTAGCACATCTACTGTGCATTGCTGATGCATCCCTGTTAGTTGTGTTGAGAAAAATGATGATATATTGAGTTATAAACGAATTATATGGCTCTTAAAATTTTAATGTTTAGATAATCTACGCTTTTTCATTACCAAATAACCGTATGTGTCTTGTGATTGAGTCACAATGAAGTTCTAAATTGAAATTTGATGTAGTATGGAACAGATCCATTGCACTATTTTATAACAAGACACTTTTTACTAGCATCGTAATAACTAAGTTATTGATTGCTACTTACGCTGAAGATTATACCTCAACTGAGCATAATTATCGGTAATTCGTTACAGCCCTTCTCAAATATAGAAATAAATCGTTGTCAATTATCGATGCAACTGTAAAATAATGAATAAATGTAAATCAATAATTATTATAAATTCAAACTTTAGTTACGGCATCTACCCATTAAACAAACGGCTTTGTGAACAATTATTTTCTTGTTATTCTGGGAACTTATTATAATTTTAAATATCTTTTTCATGTACCATCGAGTTTCACCAGTCCCGTAAAACAACTCAAAATGAAAAAACTATATTGTATCGGATATTTTTTTAGTATCCGAGAGGTTAGTAAAATTTTCCAAAATTAGGAACAAGCATAATAAAATTATTATTTTAAAACGAAACTTACAAATGAGAAATTATTTTTGGCTTAACAAGGTACTTGCGTGACAGTCGGAGATACAGGGTCCGTCAGAAAGTACGCATGTTTTTTAAATAGTACAGTCAAAATAAGTATGGGAAAAATATTTTATTACATCAAAATACCGAAATGCAACTTGGATTTTGTAAGGATGGAACACAAAATCCTTCTTCAAGATGCGACGTACAGAGGACGCGTGGATCCTTAGGGAACTGGCACGCAAACGGACGGAACGATTCGGTCTTTGCAGCGTGTAAACTCTCACTCTGTCTACGTTTTCGGGGGTTCTAACAGTACGGTGTCGCCCTGGAGGTTTTTCTTCATAACATTGTATTGAATGTTTCCACCCACCTCAAAATGGTGCTACGGTCTGGTACCGTCCCACGACGTGGAACACGAAAGTGAACGCGAAACTCACGTTGCGTTCGCCATTTTGAAAGTACCGACGTACAGTGAACACACGATGCTCAACGTTCCAAACCATCTTGCCAACTCAAAAGGCACTTCTCCCACTATTCAACACGCCCTTCCCCACCGACACGGGACCAGCCCACTCGATGTGGTACCCATTCGAAAAACATGCGTTCTTTCTGACGGACCCTGTATATAATAGCAGGCCGAAACACCATTTATAACACGCTTAGCAGCAACAAAATCGGATAGTAGGTAGACCTTTTTCATTTTCCTTATCGGACAATTGAGTATGACAGAAACTAAGGATAACGATTTATAAGCTTACTTTTTTGAAACCAAAAAATGTTGTGATGGAGTGTCATGGTTTAGAGTTTAGATGTAAAACGGAAAATTCGATTTCAGGGGGTCCGGTCTGCCTGTGTTTCCCCTATATACCTGCAAAATTAAATTATATGAGTAACTCAATATTTAAGTGTAATTTTCAGTGATAAGCAATAAAAAATATGACCATCAATATGATTATTTTGCTTAAGTTATATACCACTAACTCTATTTCTTCTAAAACAAGATATTTCAGACCAGTCGGTTGAGCTTTTTCCTTTATTATTATTAATAAACTGTGAAGGTAATTCGACATTCCAATCTTTTACAAGTCAAATACTACGTGAATCCCAAAAAAGTTCTTTAAAACTGGTTCATTGGTCAATAGATTTTTTTGTCTCTTTGAAAATTCAAAATATGTGACTTATCAGGTTTTAGAATCGATTATCGATTCAATTGTTTTTTTTTCAAATAAAATGAATAATATGGGAAAACATCCATGTTTTATCAACGTTCCAGCTGATTATTTCAAAAATGAGACGAGGGATTATCGTTATAAATTTCATGTAGTACTTGACTATCCGTGTTTAGTTTTTCAAATTTTTCTTTATATTAGTGAAAATGTATCATGGGTGTAAAGGTGGTAAAATCCCATGATCCAGTCAAATAAGCCGTTTCATTTCATCACACCGTCGTACTGTCACATAACTCCGATCTAAAAAACCGACTTTCCATTATAATAAACATCGGTAAAGCTGTCGTTACTTCTCTCCTGCCTGATATAAATATTTACAATATACGTCGCATTGTGGAAGTCTGCGTCTGGTTGCAAGCTCGCCCAATTTTCATGGGAAAGTATATGCTAGCAGCGAGAAAGAAAACAAATAATGCCAAGATAGAGGATAATGATACAGCTTCAGTGTTAAATGATGTAGATGGAGAAGTCAATCATTTCCAGCAGATAATCAAAATAGGCGGCTTTGGAATATTGGAATTGCATTTATTCCGATATTTTGATACCGTATACCGAGATAGCACTTTAGATTTGCTGGTATCAAACAGGCACGAATTTTGAGAGATTGTGTTGAAATAAGTATATGTTATTAGGACTTGATTGTATAGAATGTTTTTTCAATAGTGTTGCCCCCTTACACTTAGAGTAGGATTAGTTTTTGATATTGGTGCTAACTTTGACGCTGTGGAGTATGTGGAAAAATGTTAGAAAACTGTTTTTCAGTTTATTAATTATTTGATTGATATTTCATTCATTCATTTGTTCACATATGGACATACATTTACCTGCTTTTAAACTTCCATTATATAGAATGGTTCAAATAAACATGCAGTTATCCCTTTGTGCATTTTATTTTTTTATTAATGTAGTTAAAGAAACACTCTAACCAGCTTTTGTTGTAGTTAACGAATTAAAATACATTTTGTATTTATTGGCAAAATTTAGGTATTATGTAAAAAAAATCCCATAATAGGTCCATATGCTTCATCTGATACAAATCAACGCATTGTTTGTTATCTTTTTTCCCTAAATAGGAACCAAAATCAAGCATGCGTGCTATTCGCCGAATCACATACACATGTTACACTCCCACTAAAATAACAATAACAAATAGAAAACTCTTAAAACAGATTAGCCTGCACATGTTTGTCCAAACACGTTTGAAAAAAATCTGGAAGAATAGCATAGATGGAAGAACCCCTCCGAAAAAACGGACAAAGGGCGTGGGGATCTATTGACCCGATTTTTTATAACAATGCGTCGCCAAGCCCCCGCATATGTTACAGTTTGTAGGATTTGTATCTGCTTGTATACAGGGCCGTATTCATCATCACTAGTTTAAATCTACCCGCAGAAATTAAAAATAGAAATAAAAGTGAGCCTGATTCTAAATGATTTTCGACCATTGAAATGGATTTCGATAGCGCCTTGTGACAATATACTTGATTCGCTATGATAGTCTTAACAAATCCATGGTAATTTGAATATAAAAGATCGATATAAGCAGATATCAAAATTACTATAGCGAATCAAGTATATCGTCACAAGACGCCATCAAAATTAATTTCAACGGTCGAGACGCATTTAGAGTCAGACCCCAGTGCTTCTTGCTCATTCATTTTGAACCATTTGTCAAATTCACAAAGGCACGCTTTTCAAAAACAATTTTTTATCGTTCTAAGTATTAAGGGCAAATATAGAGGGCGTAATCTATGATGCGTGAAATCTGTCTAATAGGTGCGTATAATTATCTGGGTTGGAAGTGTATTATTATACTAATATCAAAAATTGCAATCCCCACCCACCAATTTTTTGCCCTTAAATGTTTTTAAAAAACGAAGCTTAAACGTTTTTTTACTTAGTGACATTTCACTCTAAGATTCGCATTATAATTTCGAAACGAAGTGCCTTTTCGAAAATCGTTAACGTGCAAAATACAATAAAGACTTCTTGCCCCGTGTTTAGGAATTTTTTCGTTCCTGATTCGAACTTACACAGAGCGTTAAGAACGCGATGCAGACAACTATAGAAAAAATGTTTCAAGTAGGTTTCCTCCGCACTTTCCACGCACTTCATAAAAGATTGTAACAAAGCAATCAAATAAATAAAATCAATCAAATTAGTCTCCAGACCCTAGCCATTTAACAAGGTTTCAATCGAGAAACGTGTCCTCTGTTCTACCGACCATCCGACAATGTTGCGATCGCAGTTGCGATGAGCAAACCTCGTGAGCGGGGTCCACCGTGAGCAATCGCAATCGCCAACTTATCGTGCAAAATATTGATTGCCGGTCCGGTCGACACACCTACGGCCTCTGTTACTTCGCGCACTTTCGTTCGTCGTGGACTTTTTGAATGATCTCCTCGGTAAACCACGTCTGGCGGGCGTCCTGGTCGATCCTCATCAAAAACGGAGCTTTCTTACTGTGTTCATGGATGGCGAAGTGTCCCCATAAACAGCATCCAACTTTGCTTTTATCTCCTCGCATTTTTTCCCGTCCAAAAACAAGAATCGAATACCGAACGATACTGCTCTTTTTCCATCTTGGCGAAAATCACGAAACACGTGTTACTCGAATGGCTGCCAAATCCAAACTAACCTATCAATCAGACTGAAATTTGTCGTGCCGTCGTTTGATAGATGGCAGCACACGATGATAACATTAACTTCCCTCAGGCACGCCCTCTGTCGTGAAACACGGGTACTTATTGAACCGCCCTCGTACTTCCTCGCCAATGGGTGTGGGAAGTAAAAAGCTTAAGTTTTGCTATATGTTTGCCAAAATTTTGGTCATTTTACCTTATTTAACATTCTGAATGCTTCTGGTGAAGCTGTTTGAAATGGTCAAACAGAAAAGTTGATTACGGTTCTGTATGAGCATCAATAGCCAATAAACGTCCATCGCTTGGCGCGTATAGGGCCGGGCACACGCAAGTGCAATCTAAATGAACCGCGGCTGTGGGAATCAATGGACCAATTAACGCTCATTGTTCGTAGGGTGATCTTGTAGTTGGCCGGTCAATCGCCCTTCAGAGGTCGACGCCGGTTTCCTAGGTCGAGTCAGGTTGATGCGCAGATGGTCCAAACGTATGGAGCGTGAATTAGACCGAGGACAATCATGTTCGATTGTTGATAGCTGGGGGGTGATGTCCATTTTCAAAAGATTATATTTTAAAGCGTTATGAATTGGACATGGTGAAATATGTACCGTGAAAATATAGTTCAATGAGTTCATCACACAATATAATATGAAACTTCGGTGTTAAATTGATTGCTGCTATTCGTTGAATGGAATAATTGAAAGTGGATATTTATTCATATTTACTTGAAATGAGTCGTATTATGTTATCACGACAAATATTGCGTCGGTCATAGGCTTTTCGTCAAAAAAAAAAAAAAAAAAAAAAAAAAACGGGTCGCGGAGGCAGATATCTCTGACATGCATACTCATATGAAAAATAGGTCAACATACTTCGAATAGACTGAATATAATTTTTTATTTTCATTCACATAACGTGGAGCAATCTATTGTAGTAGTAGTAGTAGTAGTAGTAGCTAAAATGAAAGTGGGTTAAATTTACCTCTTTTATCTATTGATACTATTCTATGACACAAAAGCTACGTTAAATTAACTATTACTGGTGTTACCGGATGTTGATGAGTAGGGGTGTCGATCCCGAATGGTTTTCGTAATCCCGGGATTTTCGAGGCTCTTCTATCCCGGGACCAATCCCGAAAAAAAAATTATAAATTAAACTTTTCTCAACAAAAAACAGAATTTACATAAAACAATTCAAAGAACTTAACAAAGCATAAATACTACAAACTATGACTATAGATACAAGTGTTATAATAAAGAGTTAAGTGAGTGTGTAAATAAATATAATATATAAAAATAAACATTATTTGATATTTTTTGGTAATAAACATTCATAAGAACTGGGAATGAAAATTCAATTATAAGTTGTTAAAATTCGATCGCAAAAGTATGAGTGCGCTTAAAGTTTCAACCTTTAGGCTTGAACGGATTTTATTACATAAGCGTTCCTGCAGAAGAAAATCATCTCCCGGACTCTACACTAGTGGGCTGAATTGTTGACAGATAATCGTATGCTTTTAGAAGCAAGCTGACACGATTTCCGCCATTTGAAAAAATATCAATTTCTTGGCTAAATATACCAGACAATCTTTTGATCTTCTTCTGCTTTGATTCTGAATATGTAACTACTGCTTCTTGAAGCTTGATATCTAATGGTTCATAAATAGCAATAAAACATTTATTAAATGATATACTAAATATCACCTAATAAAAAATTTCGCGACTAATACCGAAATTATTAGTCAATCCCGGGACTTTCGAGACAGGTTTTCGTCTTGGATCCCGGGATTAACACCCCTAGTGTTGACCGGTGAACAAAGTACTCATAAGGAGATGATCCCCCAAAGAATGTTCCAAGATGGCGCTCAGCCGCAAATATTCAACGTTCACGCTAACATATAGTATTTATGCGTCAATTTCACTATTCGGAATTTGAGCTCGCTATCTTGATCCGTTCAAAAATAAGTAGGGTGGGGGCGACCTTTTCAAAAAACACTGCACGTATGTCTATTATATCAAACAAATTCCTAGTAACGCTGGGAACAGAAACTTCTGAATAATAAAACGTATTTCGTTGCTACTAAAAATGAAACATTTAAAACTACCTACCTTCTACAACACACAATTTCCAACCCTTCCTAATTTTTTTCTGAAAATGATCAGCAGTCGCAAAAACAGTGTTTGCCAAACTTTTGACATTTGTGTACCCCTTGTGTAATTTTCGTAATGCTGTGTGTCCGTTGTCAGATAAGGTGGATGTATAGTGATAAGAATCAGAGCATACACAAAACTGTAACAAACGAAAAATGAAATATATTCGAAATAAAACATGAATAATAGTTCTTTTTTTTTGTACATGCAGAAAATAATATCAAGCACAAAATAAAATATATTCATTATAAAACATAAGCAAAAGTTGAATTATGAGATCAGATCCTCATAATTTGGTCCTCTTGATGTTAATTTTAACCTGAATTGCGCATAAATATGAAGTGGGAAAAGGAGATATGTATTTCAAAACTTTGGCTGTTGAAGCTGTTCACACATTTTGCGTTTGTAACCAGAATGCTAAGCTACACTCATTATGTTTACTTTTTGAGATTCCGCCAGAAGCCAATTGCAACAACTGGTCTTCTTCCGCGTGAGACAAACCTGGCATGGATTCAGGAAACACTACTTTAAAACGTCAAAAAACGGAGTTTTAGCAGCTTTTATGTTTTACGTTTTTTACCTGCAGCTCCTGCGCCACTGGATCGATTTACAAAACCTACAAAGCTTTTTTGTCCTTTGGCTTGGATAGTAGACAGTAAACTAATATTCCAAGTTATGTACCCTATTTCACGAGTATCCATCGCGGCAGGATGACAGCTGATTATCTAAGAATATCTCAGAATTCCCCATATCCGCACAGCATACATAATTCTGACGGATCCGTCAATGCCAGGTATTCAGTGCCGAATTTTGTTTTGGTGTTTTGTACGCTGCAGACTCATTTTGTACTTGGCTAACAGCTCTTTTATTTAGAAATGTTTATTTGCACACGAAAAACAAAACGCCATAAACAAGTTTTACCTGATTTATACCCGATCCATTATTACCAACGTTGCAGACTAACACAAAAATGTCACTTGCTGATCAGCTCTTCACGACAGTAGACGTCAAAGCGTGATGGATACTCGTGAAATAGGGTATAAAAATGCTACGGATTACCGTACATACATACAATAAATTGGTCCACTGTCCTAGGAGGTACAATTTCAGCGATTGTTACGCTAATTTATTTATCATTCTATTTAGATAGAATTTTCCATTTATTCTGAGTGTTCCGATTTTTCTGCCCGTTTCAATGAGGATATCAGAGGTGCAAGGTAACGTTAGGAGCGCAGGAAGTATTTAGTTGATGTTACAGTAAGATAGGCCTTTGGAAATAGTGTATTTAGAGGCAGAAAGTTGTCTTGGTGATGCGGTTTTGCTTGCACCCATTGTGCAAGCGCCGCCCAAGCGTAAAAACAAAAAACTATGAATTGAGCGGCTCAGATCATTTCGATTGGATTGCTATTTAATTCAAATAAAATAAGATGAATCGTCAATATCAGAAAACAGTCTGTGGAAACAGCTTTCTTTTCTTAAAAGTCCATAAAACGACAAACGAGTCTGCTATGGCGGCGCCACATCAAGGATGCAATATAGGAGTATTCAGCGTTTTATGTTGCACGGACTGCACCTTTTATTATGAGGGATTCTACGCGGAGCTGTAAAACGGAAGATCGAATTATGCCTCCTCTAATCGTGGCCGTTTGACGGCAGACTAAACACTTTTATGAGTTCCTTATTAGACGGTTGTAAAGTTGCGGAAGCTTAGCTTTTGTGATTGTTTTGTGAAGTTTTTATAACTAATGTGGGTGCCCGTCGGGTTAATTTGAATCGCCGATAGGATTTAATGCAAAACGGCTCAACAGATAATTAGATGCTTGTTATAAACCAATTGACGTACTAATACGTTGATTTTCAGGGAATATTAAATTACTATTACCGGTATGTTTCACAGTTCTATCAGTTAATGGACTATTTCTTATATTGAGATGATTTTTTACTGATAATTAAAAAAAAATAGGATTTTTAAATTTATGTTTATCACTAGAATCGGAGAGCGGATCGCATAGCGGCTATATGTTGGAAATGTAAAGATCTCAGTTCATCCAGTCAACATGTAACTATTAGCTGGCTGCCGATTTATCATGCTTATCATGCTTACTTACTTACTTCTGGTGATAGATGGCGCTTTGCGATAGACCGTAACTTCTGGATAGAGACGAGAGACCAAGCCTAGACCACACTAATGAGTAACCAAGAAGCACAAAACAGCTGACCATGGTTGCCTGTCTGTTTAAATCTATGTTTATTTAAAATACTTACGAAAGTGAAAATATGTAAATGTGTAACGGGTTCACTACATTTAAAAATACTGTACCTCAACCAGAAGTTTGAGATTATCGATTAAGATTATCTAACTAACAAGCAGCAATTGGTTGTCAGTCCCTATCTTCTTAATGTAATTTTGATATGATCCTATGTTTTCCATCTGAGTCAATAACCCCGAACAGATTATACGATTACTTAAATTATTAACTAAACATCAAGCGGTTGGAGATTAAAAGATTACCACCACATCTGCATGAATGAATACCAGTCTATTATAACTGAATAGCAACAATTTCCTTTCTCAGTGTATTAAAGATTTAACAATTACTCAAAGTAAAAAATGATAACGTAGAGCCATGGAGTGGAAGTTCCCATATTTTTTTCTCTGTGGTAAAGCAGAAACCATATGGCCTTAAGTATTTTTAAGAACGTACAACCGTATCTGTTTCATATGCCCAACACGTGGTTTTCCTTCCATGTTTAGATTGCATGGTTTTTACAGGGCGTCACCGTTTAAAACTTTAAAAACAGATATTAATAAGGGGTAAGGTTCATTCGCTTTGAAATTTGTGTGTTCTGCAATTGCCTCATCCTTTTTAGTTACCGGAATGCAGCATATGATTGGCCATATTTAGGTAGAATATGTTAATCAATGTTAGAAGATAGGCTATAATGCTAAAAATCCTCGAGATAGCATTTTCAAAACCGTACTTTCAGATAGCACTTATACTCGTATCTAATATCAAAAATAAATGATTCGAATTATTGTCCTCCAACCATCGTATAGTCGAACTAATCCTTAATCGTGCTTATTCCTGTAGAGAACAAAAGAATATGAGCATTTTCCCATGGTTTGCTCAAAGGTATGAACTATACGAGATGCTATTTCCTAGCTTGCTATTAAATTAATCATCGAAAAATTTTAAAGCGGCAATGAACTGTTAACGACATTTTAATAAGATTTTTAACCTACGTACAACAGCGGGGACTTTGTCATTATGTCATTAGGATTATAAATTCATAATAAAAACATAGTCGGCTTGGTGTACATACGTGCGATTATGTTTGATAATAACAAAGCTATGGTTCCGCGCCTGTAATGAAATGAAAGCTCCCTTGGGTACAAAAAACAGGGCAGGATCTTGTTATAACTGAGATTTTGGTATAAATTGCTCCCAGCTTCCGTAAAAATGCTGAGTAAAATAAATTAGGTCTCTAATATGAAGCATAATACTTTTTTATTCGCGTTGTGAACCAGATTGACCATGCATCTTGAGAGATTACACAACTCTATGAATTAGTAGCATCTTCCTCGTTAGAAAAAATAACACCATTGTGGCGGGACCTCCATAATGACTGGAGACTAAGTGCATTTGCGGCAAAATTGCTGCACAATTACTAAATAGAAACGTATCACTTTTCTCATATAGTGTAAACATTGCAAAACATGTAATGCCTGTAATTCCTTGATGGAAGAGGCTCACACTATCTCTCGATGCGCGTAACCAAATCCGCTCCGAGATAAGAAATGACGGACTTGCGTGCAATGTAGTGGAAGAACTTAAAGTTGAACTCGGGATTGAAGAGAGAATGTTTACAGTAACATCCGATGAAAAATGTGGATATTACCACATGTTGCGTGGCTTTCGGTGCGTAGTTATTCCAAAGGTTACGCCATTCACATCGGTAGTATCGGTTTCGTGGTGAAGGAGCATAGATCGGGTGTGATCTAGATCGATTTAAAGGAAGTGATGAATTGATGAAGACCTATAACTTCGCATATATTTACTTCCTTTTTGGTATGCAAGAGGAGGGCTTCAGATTTTTATTTCCTGAAACGTTCTGAGTTCGAAATGATTATATATATATATATATATATATATATATATAAGAGAAAAAAATATCATGCGGAAAAAGGTACATAACAAAAAATAGGAAAATAATGGTCAAAATTCGCAAAAAGGCATTTTTTCCTTCTCCATCTTCGTTTCCTCAGGTTACACCCGTATCCGGATGTATGGGCATGTGTATCAACTTTGGTAGTTGCATATGCCTGATGAAGCCAACCAGCAGAAATACGTATCGCTCGGGTTACCTATCCTACTTTCTACTCATATCCACTTTCCTTCTTTTTGCGGCTTTTGACCATTATTTTCCTATTTTTTTGTTATATATTTATTTATATATATATATATATATATATATATAGTATTCATAGTTAATTGCCTTAACTGTTAGGAAAAAATATCCTAGAATTTCTTTGGGTAGAAAGCAAGGTATTGCAAAAGTACACTCTTATAACTTAAACGCAAGCTTTCGAAGATCTATGTCTTCTTCGTCTGGAGCTGGAAACAATTTTTGACAATAGCAACAATTAACAGTTAGGAGGAAAAATAGTTACTTACTAAATCGGCGAGATTAGTTATTCGTCGACTATGTGTTCCCTTCACTGTTGTTTAAAAAAACAATTTCAGCAAACAATCTCGCCGACTTAGTAACTATTTTTCCTCCTAATTGTTAATTGTTGCTATTGTCAAAAAATGTTTCCAGCTCCAGACGATGAAGACATAGATCTTCGAAAGCTTGAGTTTAAGTTATAAGAGTGTACTCGTGCAATATTTTGCCTTCTACCCAAAGAAATTCAAGGATATATATTATATATATTTATTGCTTTTTTAAAAAGTCCTCCCCACTTTTTTGAACGAGCAAGATGAAGTACGGTAGAGGTTTTACGTATCTTGAAAAGTGACATTATGTCGGTTTCTTTTACATGTAGGTTTTTTGTGACATTATGTAGGACGTTGCTTGGCGCCTCTTTTTTCAACCGATTCGCCCATTAGCGAATTTTTATTTTTTGTTATACCGTAGTTTCTGTGTTTAATCCGCAACATATGTTTGGCGATAGAGTTTCAAAATATTTGTCTTCGACTTCTGGAATGTGAAATTCTTTTTTTTTGCAAACCATATGTTGGGTTTTCGCGTGATTCGAATGAATAAATATTGTCTTCTCAGAATTTTCAAATGCCAATTCTCATACGTATTGTGTTTCAGCAAGAACGTTTTCCGTTAGCGCCACATGTTCCGTAAAAAGCCTGGCAACCAAAGCCACAGATGTAAACAAAAAATTCATACTACGCATAACTGAACAGCATTACTTTTTGAGCAACTGAATCTGTTAATTGAAAAAAGCTGTTTGGGAGCTTGAATTGCTTATATTTGATGAATGTTACAACTTATTCAAAGTGGCATAAAGGCAATGTGGTGGTGGTATGTATATGTTAGAATCAAAAAACTATCTTAAAAAAATGTCTGTTACTTTGTTATGCTTTGTCAGCCTATATATCTTACTTTGTTCAATGATAATTTCCATTGTATATTGAATGTTTAATAGTCATTTATCTTGTCACAGGTGACACATCGATATATCTTCATACAGTGAACGAACATAGTCATCTATCTCAATATATTTTCATTACCGTTTTTGTATTGCATGTTCTATATACTTCAATAAGAAAAACCTGCATCGGAGGTGTAATCGTCCATGAAATCTGCGTGTTTCTATTGCAGAATTATGTAACAAATGCAAATGATACAGTTTTCTCTTGATGCATTTTTGTCAAGAAAAAGCGTTTGTAATTAGAAAGTGTCAATCTTAACTTTTTTTAAGATAACCTACTTCTGCGCCGAAAACAAAAACATTGGCAGTCTTACAAATAAGAAAGTATCACTCGGTATTAGAAACCGCACACAAAATCATCTAACGCATTTTTCTTCTTTTTGTATAAAGGTTCAAATTTCTCTACCACGATATAAACAAGTATTTTTAAGTTAATATTGAATAACAGTAGATTGAATTATTTTTAAAATCAATAATGTTTACAATTTTCAAATCGTATAATTTGTAGGGTTTTTGTTGTTGATGTATAATAAGATTCCAATTAGTATTGTGTACACGTGTGCCGGTTGTACAGTACTAATTGCAAAGCAAATACTTTGGAAATTAATTCGAAAACTGTAAAACGTTTTTTTTTTAATACATAGTTGTTTCTTTTGGGAAATGAGGTATTTTGACGGTATATTTTGTGATTCTAGATTTGCAATGTATTTAAAGTATCTCAAGCTACATTTGACGACGCTTCTCAATAAAGCAAAATTATAGAGATATAGGAACAAAGAGTAGCAACAAAGTAAAAACTTCTGCTTCTGAAGGTAACAGGGTTATTTCTGAAGATTTGTGAGCGTTATAATTTTTTGAGTGTGCGTCGCGTTGTTTTGTGCTCGTCAAGTGACGTAATAATAATCTCCAGAACATTTTCTGTATACAAGTGGTGCAGTTTCGAGGTATCAACCAGCCTATAACGGAAGAAATCAAAGAATCCTTTTCATTTGGCTCTCTAACTCTTTTGCTGCAGCTGTAACATTTCAGCGGCGACATTTTGTAACCGGCGGCAATTACAGATATAAATTATGTTTATTTTCCTCGCAGACAGGAAATAGCAGAAGAAATGCTTAATTGCTGTGCGTGGTGTAAATTCTCATATACGAGAGTCACATCGCTACTCCCGTCTGTATCTTCTAAACCGGATATGATGAGGTTGATGAATTGGTTCGAATATGGGACAACGCTTCATTCCCAAAGAAGTTATAAATAATAAAAAAATATGGTAGCTTTGGCCTACATTGAATTGATATAGCCGATAATTGTTTTTTCAAAATTTTCCAGCGATTTGCATAAAAAGTAGAATTCTCCTAGAAAATTATTCAGTTTATTGATAAGACAAAAAAAGGTACTCTTAGAGCGGAAGATGTCTCCAAGTTTGTATAAATTCACAAAACAACTTTTCCTTTTTCGTAATATACTCATACGAGGTCTTTAAATTAAGTAATCAGATTGTCATCGTAGCGTTCGATCTGGCAACACTGGAGGCGCCTGGTGGGGAGACAGGGGAACGTGATCCGCCTTCAGTACAAGCTTGAACTCGTTTGAGTCATTAAGTTGTTTGTAGCGATTTTTTTTATTAAATAGTTTTTCCTATTGTGCTCTAAAAATGAGTGACATCAACTTGGAGCAACGATTTGCTATCAGGTTTTGCTTCAGCCAGCAACGGAAAATCTTGCTAAACACGGCTTACAGAGCGGAGGTTTAAGGCATTTTCAGAAGAGAGAGTCGATTGAAGAACCGAAGAAAATGTAGACAAATTCGACTCACACCACCGTTTGTCAGATCAAGAGCAACTGAATGTTGTATCATGATAATGCCACACAGCAAAGTCAATAAACGAGATTTTGGGCAGTAATAACATTCCGTGGCTCTTCAGCATGGGACAGTCAAAGACATTCAAAGGCTGTAACCGACCAGCTGAAGGCTATTTCAGTATCCGAGTTGCAGAAGGTTTTAATCTGCTACTTTAATTTTGTATCGAGATACGTGTTTTGTGTACTAGCGAAAATGTAGAAAAATACCCACGTTTAGTCATTCATCGGAATAACTGAAAAAAACCTCCATCGTATCTTTGTACATTTTGTATAGATTTTGCTCATTTTTATCATTATTTGGGGATGTTTCACAATACAGTAATCCCCCTCGCCCAATAAAACGAACAATCAATATTTGGTGTATTGAGGAAGCTTAAGCCCTGTGGACACCCTGATAAGCTGGCACACAACGGGGAGTAAAATTGTTATAAATATGTCTTAATTGTCACTTGCCTCAATAACTTCTTTATAATCTCTTCAAAAACTGTTATGAATAACTAACAGTTCGATCAGGGTTACTAGGTAGTAAAACATAACATATCCATCAATAATCTTCATAATAAACAGTGTGGGAAAATCGAATGATACTTTTGTAGACGACCATCATAAAAACAGAAAGCTCTAGCTTTACGGAGTGCATTAAAAACTTGCACTGTAACTTAACAGGATGTTGGAATGCAAAGAGTTGCAATTACGCTTTTCGAGCGATTGCTGCTGCTCTTATGAATATATCAACGAGTTTTTGTTACTCATTAGTACGTCAATTTTTCATGAATGTCGTGCGGGCTTTAGATTATCACTACATTAAATACGTTGCTACTCGACTTTAGCGGGATTAAATCATGTCAAGTTGTGGAAGTTTGTATCAATAAAATCGTAAACTGCGAGCACAAAAGAGGAAGATTTCCGTTTGCTTATGAGAGCTATGCTAATCAAATCTGTCATTCATTTTGTAATGCTTCTTATGTCAGCACAGAAACAAAATGAAATCCTAACATATTTCTCTCCGCAAACCGTGAAAGATGTCTACTCGTAAATTCAAAACCTGGAATACAGTAAAACTATCTAGTGTCACCCAGCAGTATTTTTAGTTGCTGATTTTGCTTAAACTGTCAGCATCGCGGCAGATCCATATTCTTTCAACAAAGCATATGTTTAAACTTTGTATATTAGGACAATACTGGCGGTAACATGTATTGATTCAGTGATAGGAGTAATTAGATCTTGACCGTGCAGTACTAGATAGTCCCGCAATATGTTGCCGACATTTGCCAGGAATGAAAACTATGATGTGGTCAAAAATGTGGTAAGTACAATGCACAACATTTGCATCAACAATTGTCATGGATAATGGAAAAATATTGTAACGTACTCAGGAAATTTGCAGTATGTATTATCAAAAGTCCAGCAACATGTTGCGCGTCATGTGTCGTCACAAGCGCTGAACTTTTCTGGTTAGATGGAAATAGTTTGCAACATGTGGCACTGGTTCATTTCTATTGCACTGCCAGTATCTAATGGCGGGTATGTCTTAACCTCACTACTGTACTCTTGTAGAAGGGGCTTTAGTCTGGTGAAAAGGTCAATCCTAAAAATACTCGTCGAAACATAAATTAGCAAAAACAGGTTGGCAGCGCTGGCGAGTCTAGCGGCCATGAGTAGTACCGTTTTATCAATGAGAATAATTGTAGGAAAACAGCATTGTAATTTGTAATTAGAATTACTATACGGTTGGATATACATAAAGTCTACACGTATGAAAGGAACAAAATGAGTCAAACACAAAGCACGACAGCAAACAGCGAAATAAGTACCGCTTATAGTTCAGTGAAAGTAGAATCATTACCTAGCCAATATTGAATCAAATATTGTTTGAGTTCTCTGGTAAATAGTTTAAGAGTTAATAATAACACTGTTTTCAGTTTCACGCATCTAAAATCAGGTACACACATACGAATATGTAACAACATTGTAAATCCAGTGAAACAAATGTTCCTACTTAACATAAGTTTAAATTACAGTTTAAACTAACTGGTATTTCCAGGGAAAGTTAGGTTTTTTATAACTTGTAAATTTTATTTAACCAAAATTATTTTTTTAATTTAACCAACTGTGGTCAAAAACCCCTCACTATTACAGCACCTTATATGCACCCTTCTTCGCCAGATTTAGTGACCTTACTTTTATATGATATATTGCCAATAATCGTAAAATCTTAATCAGACTTTATCTTAAGTTTTAGTTTAAGAGTAAATAATCTACGTTTATTCCTTTCTCATTCTCACATATAAATACAAATGAAAAAGTTGTACGATACGTTTGACAGAATTTATTAAACCAAAAAAAATTGATGTAATCAAAAGACCCGGTTTTTTTGTTTGTTTTCTCAAAAGCCTGGGTTTTACCGATCCTGATTTCAAGCATGAATATCTTTGAAGTATAGTATTTCCAATATGACCGTACTATGAACGCTAACGTACTTTTCACATGCACCGCGGCAATTGCTATCATTGCGCTATGACTTTACCTTGAATTTAATATTGAATGGGCTCCATTCATACGCGCGATGTATTTTTCCATAAAAACGAGATATGAGCGGATCGTTGGCGATGTGGATATTTAACAACAGGAAGCAAGTCGAAACCTGCATCGGTTTTATCTGGGTCTGTTAAGGCAGGTGGTGGCTTTAAAATTGCGCAATGTTGTCTTATATACCGTTCGAACGACCATCTTTTGCGGTCAGGAGGTTGGCTTATTAACAATTACAACGTTTCAGTTTGTAACGAAGTAATTTGTTGAATAATACGAGTATGATACATGTACAGCTACAGGACTTCTCTAGTGTTATGAAAAATTAGTTAGAGGGTCTCATCGCGTTCTACACTTTTTCTAACATGAAGATAGAAAAGAACGTTGTTTGAGTGGCTTTTGACTCATCTAGCTACCCTTAGGAAAACCGATATCGGTCAAAAACGAACCTTTACTTAACGATAGTCCTCGTTGAGTAGTTGAAAACAGTGGACCTAGGTCTGACAAAGTACTATTTTGCATGCTATTTGTTGCCACTGCTTCTCGTTTTTCTGCATATTTTTCAGCGATTTTTTATTTGTCCACGAATTCATATTCACCACGCAAAAATGCATAAAAAAAATGTGGCCTAGTCATTTTATAATGAAATTTCCTTTTAATGAATCAGTGCGCAGTGAATTCACTTTAGAAGGATTCAGGTACAAAATAGTAGTTTTACCGACCTGGGTCCCGTTGACTTTTTAATACACACTCATGATTCAGCAAAGTTTCGGTAAATTTGACCAGTGCAGGTTTTCTGTAAGGATAGTTGCAGGGCCCATTATGTTAAGTAGTGACAAACACATTAGATTTTATATCTTGACACAACACCTGCGTACAAATCTACCGATCACCCACGCTTGCTGAGATCTTATAATAAACGAAAACAATTAATGACAGTCACTCAAAGCAAACACTTGTCCTTTCTACGAAAGTGGCCCTACACACGTACAATAAGGAAGGGGAACAGAGACAGAGAGAGGCCAACAAAAGAGCAAGGGTTTCTCTTTGATACCCAATCTCGGTGGGAAGAGATGCGTCTGTACGATATCGCCTTACTTCCCCCTCACACACACACATGCATGCATGTGTGGACTGATATTATTTTCGTCTCTTCGTTAATGAATGGTCCCGTACACTTCGAAGCTATATTGAATGTTAAGGATGTAAAAGTGCAAAAAAAGTAAAGGAACATCATCTAATGAAGATGGCGTGTATAGGCAAGCTCTTGGGGGCACACATTCAAATACAAGCGCTCACACCAAACACATTATGCCAATATAAATATATCAGAATCCATCAGTATTCATATCGCACTAGCAGCATTCGCAATAAAATCCTCGAGCCAATTAATCTCAATTCTCGATCTCGCATGTCGTCCCATTACGGCCAATAAAAGTCGAGCAAACGAAGAATGTCGAAGAAGAGTTGGCCGTGGAGAGAAAAAAAGACGATCGCCGATCACCATAAACGTTCAATTGTTTCTACGAATGCCGGCGCGGCCAGCTCCGATTTGGGATGCTCTGCGGGGCATCTGTCAATTAAAGAGCGCTCTAGCTTAATTGTCGGAAAACAAAGCGGCCTTGCCGCTGTACGTGCGAGAGGAGAGATATGATGAAATATGTTATTGGTATGTGAGGGGTCAAATAGCGGTGCAGACAAAGCAAAAAAAGGCGTCAAGTAGATTGACTTGAAGCTGTCAACAGGTTTCAAAATGTAATCAAGAGGGCTCAGGTTTGCGCTGCTTCTAGAGGAGTACATTTGTCTGATATTATTTTTCATACATAATTTTTAAGTTTCAATAGAATATTAAGATGAAAAAAATAGACGTATTTTATTTCATTTCACAACTATTCAAGATATCAGTCAGTTACATATCGGCCACCCTGTATAAACAAAGCAGATGCTTTCCATGCATCCAAATAAACATATCGTTGTCGTTAGTACTTATTACATACATACTCTCATCATTGGCGTAGGTGTCGATAACACTTCAATAGGTTCTTATAGTTTTTTTTGTCAATCGTTTGGTAGTTTTACCTGGCCATTCTAGGGAGAACTGATATCCTTTAGATTTCTACGTGTCTTCACGAGCTTTGAAGGAAGAAGAAGGAATGAATTTTACTGGTTTCTAAATCTTCGCAGAAACTGTTGATCATACAAAAAATGTGAAATACGTATACTTTATTTGAAGTCACTTGAAATAGCATAAAAACCTTTGGTCGGCGCGTCCTTTGTAATTTCATGACGTATCATAGGCGTGCGGTCATTTATTTAGAACGATAATAATAATGTTTTTATATCACAATAAATGGATTTTACTATCTTCTTATTTTTTGATTTGGGATAAAAAATACTTATATTGGGAGTTTAATTTATGTTGACTGAAAGTTAAGAAATGGAAAAATTACAGAATTCCAACGTTTGACATAGCAGGTAGGTACATAAAAAGGTATATAAAGACTTACATTATAGGTATTTATATATCATCCTCGCCTTCGGAGCTGTCGCTAGAGTCATCTTGTAGAGGAATTACAACGGGATTTACAGGAGGCAAAACACAATATTCATTTTCTTTTTCAATAATATGCCTAGAACACTGCTTCCATAGGTCTGTGGCAGCCATATGAGATACTGCATCTCTTATTGTGGCCAATAGCGATTCACTTAATTGAGGGGTCTGACTATGTTTTCTTACTTTTTTTTTTTAAAGCAGCCCAGACCAACTCAATCGGGTTAAAAATGCAGTAATAGGGAGGTAGACGTAATACTTCATGGCCATTTTGCTGAAGCAGATTGTCAACAACATACTCTTTTTCAAATTTTTGTCTTTTAATAAGATCCAATAATATGGCTTTGGTTGATTTTTGTGGTATTTCCATTCCCTTATCCTTCATAAAATCAATAATGTCTTGTTTTTTTGTGCCTGTATTCGGAATTTTGTTTTTCTGTCGGGAATGGTATGGCGCATTGTCCATAATAATCACTGAATTTGGGGAAATGTTTGGTATTAACTGCTGCTCTATCCACTTTTCAAATAAGTCGGAGGTCATGTCCTCATGATAGTCGGCACATGATTCTTTGATATTTTTGGCAGATAACAGCAAGGCATTAGGTATAAATCCATTTTCACTGCCAGCATGGAGAATAATGATTCGTTTTCCACGGTTCCATGGTGCATTTAAAATGCACTTGTTGCTGTCGTCAACCCAGCCGTACTGCACAACATTATGGGTATCATACCACGTTTCATCCAGGTAAATCAGATTTCTTTTCTGCTCTCCATAGATTTTAACTTTGTGCAAAAATTCTTGGCGCAATTCAACGATTCGAGACGACTCCATAATCACCATTCTTTTATCTAATTTTTTGTATTGAAAACCACACAGTTTTACAATACAGTGCAGTGAGTCTAAGCATTTGTAATTATAAAAATCTTCAGGATAATCTTTTAATTTATCCCGTATCATTTCCAACGTGGGCACCAAATTTTCTTTATAAAATCCGTATATTATACGACGAATATCTTCCTGAAAACCCACGTCTATTCTTTTTAATTTTTGCCCTATGCGCTTTCTGTGGAAGGAATGGTTGACTACATCTCCCCTTTTTATAACCCGATAAATGGTAGACCGACTGATTTTTGTCAGGATACAAATCCTGTTTAAAATTTGATTTTGCGAGGAATCTGGATTTTCGTTTTTCAGACAATCATACATATTTAGGATTACTCTTTGGGTCTGTTCCTCTAAATCTTTATGAAAGAATTCTGCCTGCACAGGTTCATCAACCATCTCCTCGTGGCTTGGAGCATTTTCCCAAGGTCTCCAAAGAGCCATATTTAGGACACACAAGAACAATCAACACAACAATTAAATCAACAAGTAAACTGAGTATTCAAAAGTCAAAAACACACAAACTAATAAAATCTATGAAAAAACTGTTTCAATTTGCAGTAGCCACCTGCACTTGTTCGGAGCTCTGAAATACACGCTTTCTCATTGGCTATGTCCACGCATAAGCGTGCTTTACTCCACGTGGACCGGTGAAACTGCCTTTGATCTTATACGGGGGATATTTGCTGCGAAATTTGGCGATTTTTGCAGCAACAGAGCGTGTTAAATATATATATATATATAAAACGCACCCGGTATTTCACAGTGTTTCAAGTGACTTCAGATAAAGTTATACATTAAGATATTTTCGTTGGTTTATTTATTGTATAGTCATTTTCATAGCAAATTGAATCAAAAAGGAAATATTGTCAAACAAATCGAACATTCGGAAAAAACTTGAGGATCATGAGGATATTAACATTTTCAGATTTCCCCGGCAGCCACGTTCCCTTCATCAATATGAAAGGTTTCCTCGTACATCTTCCATTTCAGGATTGCATATTGATGATGTAAAAACATTGTCATTATACAGTTTGATCAGAATAACCATCACCTGTCCACATCCATGACAAATTGGCATGCACGCTTGCATGCTAGTAGACTATCTAAGTACAAAGTAAGCTTTATTACTCCAGTTGCGCTCATACGGTTGTGCTATCAAAAAAAGTTGATCTCAATTTGCTCAGGTGTAACAAGGTACCTACGGTGTCATAAACGAGCTTAACGACGCTGTAAAAACTTTCAAAAGTTGTAAAACATCATTATTTATACGAAAATAATAAAGAATGAGCTTTCGCGAAGGGTCCTTACATTGCAGGTCTCCGTTATTGTGAAAGCTAATTTACTTTTTCTGATACTGGATGCGATTTTTGGGATTATTAAATTAATCAGAAGATAATTGCAGTCCATCCAAAAGATGATTTTTATGGCTAAAATTGTTATAAAAAGTTTGGAAAGCGGTTCATAAGCTTGCTTGTCAAGCAAAAACAAAGAGAAAATATTGTAAATTTTAGGGTTCTTTTTCAACGATTTTTTTTTCACTACCTCAGCATAAAATTGTATCAAAGCCTGGCAAGTAGCAGTGTATACATATAAATATTTACACAATTAGAACAGTTATAAATATTCACAAACAACAGTAAGATACAGTTTATTTTGGATACATCTTTGAACTTGTCAGACAGGAAGGAGGAAGGAGGAGAAGGCTTTACATACAAGGTATTTTTTAATATTACTCTTGAAGTGTGCACCATTTAATATGTATGTAATTGTATAATGTCAAACTTCATACAGTCATAGTTTATTCTATTTTTTTTTAATTAGTGAGCCTTAAATGATTAGGTAAGATGCAACTATTAGTGGTAATAGTTCTTCATTTCCGAGTACAGCATAAAATTCAGTTTAAAGCTTGATATCTTCGAACTTACGTTTAACTAGGGATACGAGGGATGTCTTTTAAGTTTTGCATATGGAAATAAAACAACACGGTAGGTAGTTTTAAATGACTTTATTGTTTTTCGAAGTATTCTCTACGAAGATTAATACACATCTGCATGCACTCGAACCAATTTTCGAAGCACTTATTCCACTCGTTTGCTGGCAGATCCAAAACGGCATTTTTGAATGCGTCAACTGCTTCTTCTGGTGACTGGAACCTTTGACCACGCAGTCTGTTTTTAATTTTCGGGAAAGTAAAGAAATCGTTAGGACTTAGATCGGGACTATATGGAGGATGGTCCAATAATTCCACGTTTTCTTCCGTTAAATACTGCCTTGTTTTTTTTTTGGGCTGTGTGCGAGCTTGCATCGTCTTAGTGGAGGATGATTCTTCTTTCGGGGTTGATTTTTCGAAGCTCGGTGATGACTTTTGGCAAACAAATGGTGGTATACCAATCCGCAGTAACAATTCTTTGCTCATTAAGAGGAATTGTTGCAATATTACCCGCTTTTGACACAAATGTCGCGACCATCTTTTTCGAAACACTTCGAGAACGGATGACTTTTGTTGGCTTTTCTTCACCTTGGAACACCCAAACAGCCCATTGCGTTTTATTTTCTGGTTCATAACAGTAAATTCACGATTCATCACCACTAACAATGCTGTACACATTTTTTGAGTTTCCGGAATTGAAACGGACAAGCGTTTTTTGACACCAATAAACCCTGGCTGCTTTCTGCTCGTCAGTCAACAGGTGGGGTATCCAACGAGAAACTAATTTTCTTACTCCTAATTCTTCATGTAAAATTTTTTGAATTGAGGTCTTTGAGATCCGCAATCTCGCGATATGTCAAATGTCTATCTTCAATGATGAGTTTGCACAGCATCGACGTTTTCCTGGGTGACTGCCGTTCTTGGTGCACCCACCCTGGGATCGTCGCTAAGACTCATCCGTCCAGGTTTGAATTCTCCATACCAACGGGAAATTGTCGACTGATGTGGCGCTTTGTTGCCGAAAACAGACAGTAACTCAGCAAGGCATTTTCGTTGCGATAATTGTCTCTGAAAGTTGTAATAAATTATGGCGCGAAAATGTTCTCGGTTGAGTTCCATTTTTCTAATGACTTGGTGACACTTAAAAATTCACTGTAATGGGAACACTGCACCTATTGTTGTGCAACTTTGATTTAAGTTTACTAAAGAGTGAGGTTAAGATTCAGTACTGGCGTTCGATCCGCGCGGCCTTCTATGTTTCTATATGCAAAACTTAAAATTAGCAAAACTTTGACACATTTGGCACTCAGTTCGTAACCAGTACTTTTATTGGTGCTTTCAGATATAATTCTAACAAAAAATACCTATTGGCGTCAAGTTATGTTAAGACAAAACGCACCAGAAGATACCAACCTGGTTGAAAGCCCTACCTACGCCAAAATAAGCTTAAGAATAAACAATTTTATTCAAAATGGGGATTAATCCAATCATACTTGATGGCAATAAGACTGTGACAAAGAAAATTGCAAGTGAACGCCCAAACACAACATTATGACGAACATGGAAATACGATAATGCTTAATTCTGGTTACTGCTTATAACTCGTCTTACAGTTTGAAAAATAAAAGAATGTACAAATACTTGACGCGTATAACCGCCATCGTAAGACAATAGACTGAAACAATTTTGGAAATGTACTGTACGCCTATACAGCCTGCGTCACAGCGGGACCGTCCATAAGCGCGCACAAACTATACACCAATCATTGATAAGAAACTCGTAAAACGAATAAAACTCCGCCGACACACCAATGATTCGTCAGTTACGACATCTTTTACGACTCCGAACTCGAATATCATCAAACCACAAATCATTCGCCGGCAGTCTTCCTCTTCTTCATCTTAATTCCAAATGCAAATAACCAAGTCCATATCCAGTAGGATGAGCGCTGCTCGAGGTGCTAAATGTAAAAACATACATGCCAACCGGTGAACCTGATTGGTGGAAGAGAGAAAAGCTATGGCGGTCGAAGCATGCATATTTATACCAATAGTGGTGTTTTTACATAAGCAATTAGCTTTTACGACATGAGTATACTGGACGTCAGCGACATCTTATGCATACAGGGTGATACAAACAACGACGGTAATGTTTCAATCAAAACTAACAGAAGAATTAAATTATATCCCTTACCAAGATACGGGTGTTGAATATTCCTATGCCACTGACGAGACTGATCAAACACAAAACATAAATAGTTCTCGAATAACGCGTGGTGAGATGGGATCACTCCATTAAAATAATAAAACTTTCAATGTCAAACTGTATTAGCTCCGTAGTTTCAGATTTTGGATTTAGGTTTTTTTATATGGATTTTACTTCAGTCATTTTTCGGAGAAAAAAATGTCACGAGAGACAATTCATATCAAATCAAATGCCTTGAATGCTGACGAAGGTCTTTTAAAAAAAATAGTTGCCTAGAAAATATATTTGTTTGTTCCTCTGCGGTGCCCAAAATTTCCCAGTTACTACGTCACTGTTGTAGCTCTAGTGGCGAACATTTTTATATGTACTGGTTATGCTCTTATTTGTACGTGTACAATTTTAAGTAGAGAGCTAGCTATTCATTCCAGAGGTATAGTTTTTGCATTGGTTGCGATATTATAACCTTAAGCACCCTGGATCTTATAATCGGGTACCGAAAGGAACAGACCAGCAAAACATCGTGCGTCACTGCCACCGGATAGCGTGTGTTGTGTTTTGTTGCTCTCTCCCTTTTCGGGACCAGACTATCGTAGGAAGGCAATTCTGGACCCATATTGTTATTTTCATTTTTTCTGTCATAGAAACATTGCAACTTTTTTTAGAATCACCCTGTATGTGTATGTGCCTTCTGGCTGTGAAGCTTCATGGTATTTTGTATACGGCAGGTAGATGCATCATGAAATTTATGGGTGTACTTTGGTTATTGTACAAGTACAGACTTGCTAATGCGAGGAATATGGTTTGACAGCTGTATAAATATGAAGATCGTAAACATAAGATAAAGGAAATGAATCAATATTATTGTTGGAATGTTTTAGACATATCAACTGTTGAATCGTCAAATTATTTTAGCAAATTTATGTTGAAAATACTTGGTATGATATCATATGACATAATATCAACAGACAAGGTTTAAGCTTTTATAATTATTTAGTACTGAAATAGAAATGGCACAAATTGTACTTTATATTTTAGATCTAAGTGATTTTTAACTGTATGTTAATGCAGCATTGTAACTTAAAGCTAAATAAACACCTATTGCATTCTAAAAACAATGTGAAAAAGTTGATTAGCCTTGCAACATGCAGAGAAAGATTTTGAAATATATGAAAAAAGTTATGATAACAGTACAATGTAAGTCATTTTGGAGCTTCAAAATCGTAGACACTTCTTACATTGATGATTAAGAAACAAAGGTTTGCAATAACAGTACCCCTTAAAATACTTTGGGATTTTGGTAATGGATGTTAGATGAATATTGAGGAATTTTGGTGATATTAAATTTTTTTTCTTCTCTGTGTCGAAAATGGCATATTTTGCACTGTTTCAAATAATAAATCGCTTATATCTCGATAACTATCAACTTTAGGCTAAAGTTCAAACGAGCTTTTTTTGTTCCGAAGATCGAAAAAACTCCGTAGCGAAAAAAGCAATTTTTTGAATAAGAAATTGTTCAATAATTCTTTTTCAATAAGATAATGCAAAAAATCGAATCAGAATATTTTTCCCAGCGTATCCGAAAATACTTTCTGGACTACCAGCTGCCTCCTAGTTAGCAACTCAGAATACTCGACAATTTGAAATGCAACAAACTTTCTTTTGAATTATTTTTGTATCATATAAACGTAAAATAACCGATCCTTCTAAACACCTGGTGGAATAAAAATCACCTTGCCTTGGAATCAGCGATCGGGTATGTGTATGCACGTACCGTCTCTTTGTAAATCGACTGACGTAGAGTTACTGTGCCTGTTTGTTTTTATGAGACTGCCGATATTCCGAGAAACGGTTAGAACAAAAACGCATTGCGTGCAATCTTGTGCAGGTTGGAGGATTCAATCCACCGAGCCTTATGTGGATATGAGCATAGATGTAGTTTTGGGGGAAGCCGAGATTTTAGAACCGATTCCTTGAACATATACTAAGTGACATATAAATCCGAACACTCAGTTTAAATGGTTTTATTTTAATAAAAGTTGGTGAATGTATTTATCTTACTGTAAATAACAAGTGACAAAATTTTCAGCCTTATCAGTTGGACATTCCGGTTTTTTTACTGCTTTTTTTTTAATTCACTAACGCTCTAAAAATGAATATTTCAGCCGCAGTAAAGAATCAACGTTGGCGGATTTTGGTTCTTGACATCCTTTACGATCGGTTACGATGCCTAGAGTACGGAGACCTGTACGATTTCGTCAACTTAGTGAGTTTGATAGGGGCCGTATAGTGGGACTTCGGGAAGCTGGACTTTCTTTTCGGGCAATTGCAGTTAGAGTGCAAAGAAGTGTAGACACTGTGGTTAGGTGTTGTCAGGCATGGCTTCGAGAAGGCCGTACGCAAGGAGCAAGGGGCACTGGACGCCGCCGTAGAACAACAGACCGTGAAGATCGCCGCCTAAGATTATTGGCTTTAAGGGACCGTTTCTCCACTACCAGGTGCATTGCAAATGAATGGTTTGCAGAACACGGAAGACCTATTGGCATGCGAAGTGTTTACCGACGAATGAGAAGTTTTGGCTTGTTTTCATACCGGCCACACTGAGTCCTCCCTTTAACTCGAGAACACCGACGTAATCGCCTTGAGTGGTGCAGACAACGGTCACTCTGGGATCAGGAATGGAACAGTATTGTCTTTAGTGACGAGTCTCGATTTTGTTTAGGCATGCACGGTGGTCGTGCCAGGGTTAGAAGGCGACGTGGTGAAAGGAGGAATCCACAGTTTTTTGTTGAAAGACATGTTCATCACACTGTTGGAGTTATGGTTTGGGGTGCTATAGCTTATGGTTCCAGGTCACCTTTAATCTTCATCAGAGGTAACATGAACGCGCAGCGTTATATCCACGAAGTTCTAGAACCCCATCTTTTACCCTATCTTGACACCCTGGCAGATCCAACTTTCCAACAAGATAATGCCCGACCACATGTTGCAAGAGTCACAATAGACTTCTTTCAACATAATGATGTCACATTGTTACCATGGCCACCAAGATCTCCCGACTTATCCCCAATTGAGCACGTGTGGGATATGATGGGTAGGAGATTGCTCAATTTGCATCGTCCTCCTCAGACTCTAGAAGCACTTCGAGAGGAGTTGGTGGTTGCCTGGAATGAGATACCTCAGGAGGACATTGACCACCTAATCAGAAGCATGCCTAGGCGCGTTGGAGAATGCGTAGCACATCAGGGTGCATCCACACATTATTAAATGTCAAAGGGTTTTTTAATTTTAATTTTTATCATTTACTTATTATGCTTCATTAAGTACTTATACAAAATTTTATTAAAATAAAACCATTTAAACTGGGTGTTCGGATTTATATGTCACTTAGTATAAATATGTTTGATAACACACGATGGAGTTGGCTTTGGATGACTGGTTATCATACACGAAGTTGCAGATCTCTAGGTCTCAGGATAGTTTACGTAGGGGGTAACAGCACTGTAAGTTTGAAAAAAAAAATGATGTTTTATTGGCTTAAAAATACTTTGAACCTTTTAGAATACTGGGAAAATATTTCATATTTGAAAGTAATTTTTCACTTGTAATTTCGAGCTCTTCTGGAACCTGGCCTTTTGCTTTATTTTTATTTCTACATCCCCAAGTATAGTAAAATATTTCATTTTAAGGCATTTATGTTCAGGTAGAAGCATTTCAGTAGTCATAATTTTCCATGTCTATAATCTCTTTGGAACACTATTTTTAAAACTATTATCTCGATATCTTTGAAGTAGTATTTTGAAGATCAATAAGGAGATTTTCGATAAGTTAATTTAGTCGTTTTTTATTAACAGATGATAAATTTCCATGGTCGAAAATATAAAGTTTTTATTCAAATACTCCCCAGTCACACAAAAATTAATATTTATAAAATCCACTACGTATTTCCTTAGCTATAAACATAAGTGCTTTTTGTCCAAGTTTGCAGCAGTTACACTACATGCCGCAGCTAAACATTCTATATATCTCGCGATTTTTTTCCTTTGAATATATGCTTAATTTAATGCATTCCTCCAACATCTATATTTCATTATCTTTTCTTCCGCAAAAAAAAAAATGACAAAAACACTTTTATGCGTTACCTCTAAGGTCTACCTATAGTAAAGAATATGCAACATGTATAAGCGAACATTTTGGAACGTTGATTGTACTATGTTGGGTGTCCTGTGTTCTATTAGCACTCACACTAACAAAGTAGTGGTATCGCCCCTTCCAGAATCCTGAAAATAAACCTTATGACTGAGTAGTTTAGTTATATTTTGAGTTTCATGTGTAATGGTCTGTGACGTATTTGTGAAATGTAGTGGAATCCCTGATCCCACCCATATCAGTGTTGTGATGTCGACCGTGTATGGCTGACCAGTTGCTGTAAACCTCGGATTTTTGTAGCGCAGAAACGTCTCAACAGCATCCCAAGAGTTATGGGGTACTTTTAAGGAAAAAGATCGAAAGTGCCTGAAAAAATTCCGTGTAATGGAGATGGATTGGTGTAGTTACGACTGACGAGATGAGATTGTACGATAGCGGATACTGAAGAGGTTTGATCGCATATCGGTACCAGATCATCTTTAAATTATGCGGCAGAGTTGTTGCGGTCCCAAAACGGAATGATGGATTCTAAATGCGTGCAGTCAATATAAGTGAAGATGGGGATATGTTGACATAATATGATGATCGATATGTGATCAAAACGTAGAAAAGTAACGAGAAGGAACCTGTTACAAGGTCTTAATTTTTAACTTTCGAGCTCCGGAGAGCTTATCGGGTTTGAAGGTAAAAATAGTATTCCAGTATCCAACCACTTGTCTTGATACTAAACGGTCAATAGTAGCAGAATTATTGGAATACAAAATGAGCTAGAGTGCGTCTTCATCGTACGTGGATGGTGATGAAAATCAATTTGGAGAAACCGTTGGTAGGAGACGATCGTCAGTTTTTCCATCTACTGGCCAATAAAGTTCGCTGTTATCGTGGAATAACATAGAGCTTAACCAAACGGCTACTTTACATAATCTCAGATAATATTGAAATTATTGAATGATTCAATCAATGAATTAGACTTAACCATTCCTAAATTGCGTTCGCGCCTTGCATCAGCACACTATGTATTATATTACAAGAAACCTGAGTATATTCAGCGTGTAACAATTCGCTAAGATAATTTAAATAATGTGTCGTGAGAACGGACAAGGCAGAAACGATATTAATGGCAACACATGATAAATATTTATGAATATATAATAATTGCAAGCTCGAAATTTTGTTTTATTTATAATATATTATCTACTAGGCAAGTCGGTAGCTGAAGTAATAATGTTGCTCAGCATATACCCAGAGTCATAAAAGATACATGCATCACGCTCGTTAAACCACTCGGTATCATTTTGTTATACCAGAATATCGATATTTAGAAACGGTAGCATTGTATCTCTATGACGTTGTCACTAATATGTGGAAAACTCTCGCTGGAAAAGTATTGCTCGAGAGGGTATTTTCCAAAATTCTCATTTCGATCAATTATCATTTTGCCCCCAAAAACTTTAGTTTGGGTGTTCTCACGAAAAATAGTAAAACCGAAAAGTTCTTACAAAAAATTTCGCTCCAAGGTTATAACGTAATACGTTCTGGTGATTAAAACCACAAATGGTGGCTGAAAAAATTACTATTTTAAAAAAGACTATTTTTTCAGCAATCAGTATTAATAAAACCCCGTTATCAGTTCACAAAGGATTAATTTCAGCGCAATTTAAATAAAAATTGACTTACAGACATCTACAACACAGAAATTACTCAATTAGTCCATAGACGTTCTTTCCCTGCCCTACTGGACCATGTGGCAACGTTGTCCCTTTCCACATCTGCGAGGCATCGCATCTTTCGTTTCGTGTAGAGTCAATGTTTTTTGCGCTTCAGTACGGATACACATACAGGAAGAACATAGTGAGGAGGAACGCCGTCTTGCTGGAAATACATTTCAGCCTTATTCTTATTTGCGATCCAGTTTGAGTAGATTTAGTAACAAGGTCCAAAACATACCTATGCGAAGTTATCTTCCCCGGAAGTAAAATCTGAACCAATAAATTAATTTTCACTATCTCAAGATTGTCGCTAAGGTACTGACAGCAACTTAAATTCTTTCTTTCCCTTAGCAACAAATAACTAAACAGGTATAACAACAATAAATACAGTTCGTCCTGGCTATCTGTGTTGATGAAAAGAATGCGGGAAAATTCGGGTTGTTATTTGGTTGTTCCGAATTGCTGTTTTTTTTTAGTTTCCGTTTTAAATTATAAACGAATTGTAGATTCGGCAAACCCTTTTGAAATTAAAAGTGATACCTTCGTGTGTTTTTATTTTCTGTCTGAACAGATATAATATATAAAGATTTTTCTAATTTTCTCGAAAACGAATCGATTTAAAAAATCTAACGTCAAAAGAAAGGACTTCAAACAAGCTATTACTCGATACAACTTGTCATTTAAAATTTTCAAGGTAATGACCCTGGGGGCCAAGGGTGAAGGGGGGTGAAGTAGTTTTTGGTTAAAAAATTGTCCCCCTTGACAATTTCTTTGACGTGTCTCAGCGTTTTTTCTTTTAATAAGTGGTTTTCGTTTAATTTCATATACCCCCCGAATCCCCTACAACCCCCAACTCTCAAATTTCAACCATTACAAAAAAAATCCGGAAATGATCTATATAAAACGTCAAAAAACGAAGTCTGAGCCCCGCCACCACTAGACCGATTTTTAAAAGCCACAAAGCTTTTTCATTCTTGGTATATTAATCCTTGTCTGAAAATTTCATCAAAATCCAAGCGGTGCTTCTCAACTGATAGCGGACAGGTAGACAGACATAAATGGAAATGGCAATGAGTGACATCGTTTTTCGTGATGTCATGATGTCATATAACATCTAAAGAACGTATCTCAGTTTCGAATTTTTTGCGATTCCAATACTTCCTCGTCAGTTTGGCAAAGGAAGTAAAAATAAAAAGTCTTGACATCAAACAGTTCTTTGATTCTAATATCATATCACATCTAGATTTAAAAGCGATGTGTGATTCAAGTCGCATCCTTGAGTCATTCCGTACAAATATCGAACATATTGTTGACTTCCTCTGTTACGTATCACATGTTGCAATAAGCTGAATTCCACAGTAAACGCTGTAATTTTGATTTTTCTCTAAATGCCGTCCTTTTACTTCAGTAATAGACATATATGTATATGTATGTAAATGAAGTAAATGTATTAATTAGAATCTAAAACACGACTTGGAATGATTGATTTAATCTTTGATGAATACCAAAAGTTATCGCAGATGTGCAGGTGCAAATCTGTTTATGAGATTCGATTTGAGATAAGCAAAAACATAAAATTTGTTTTTCCCAAAGCAAATGGGATTATAGAGGTTCCTCATACAGCTTTCTGATGTTTAATATAATAAATAAACTAGAAACTAGAATTCCAGTATGAGATATTTTCTAAAAAAAGTTATCCACGAAATATCAATATTTTGCCTTCAAAATTCAAATTTCTCGCCAAGGCATAGGAAGCATAGGAAACACTAACATCAAAAAATTGAGATACACTCACCCCACCCCTCACCCCCAAGTTTTTTCTATCTCCTATTTTTTTCCAAAAATGATCAGGATTCTCGGAAAAATGAAGGTTGGGCCATTTTAATTCTTTTTCGTTTTTGTCATCACCTGACCGATGGATGTAAAATGAACAGTTTATTTCAGCTATTAATTATGTCATTTTGTCTAGCTGGAGATAACCCCATTTCGGAGCTAGATATGATATAGAAGAATAGACATCTAACCCCCAATATAAATATTTTCTGAAGACGAAACTCTAACAAAAATTTCAAGCTATCGCCGAGAATACGTTGTTTTTTAAGTTATCCTCCTTGAAATGGCCTGAAGAATCAAACTCTGACCGTAATGTTTACACATCTATAACCGATACATCTGCAATCCCAGTAAAAATATCCATGTTATGACGAGTACCATATGTTGAACGGAATTGAGTCCAACATTAATTGCTTGCGAAGTATAATAAATAATTCGCCACAGTTAAGCATAATGAGCTATTTCACTGCGAATGTCATGGTTCTTATGTGGACAGCACCAGTACCTCTGGTCATGGCGGAGATACCACTGACTTGCGAAACTTGAGCTGACCGTCGAAATCGCAGTTACCCGGTCCAGCGAAAATCGCAGGTAGAAAATGCAAATAGGCGAGGGTGACTCCATTATTGTAAAACTTTAAAGCTCCTCTTTTATCTCGGGTACACATCGGGATCGAATACCTAACACATAGGCGTAGCCATATAACTATTAACACCTGTTTTTAATAATGAAGAATCACAGTTGTTTTAGATCATTTTGTGATTAGGACTCTCGAATCCATTAGCACGTAGTTGTGACTATGCAGCTGGTTGACACTAAACGAATTTTATGTACAGCAGATGAACGGGACCTTACCAGCACTTGCATGCATCTATGAGGAATAAAATGAGACAGTGGTATACCTGATATGACGTGTTATAAACTATCCATTTTAGAAAATTTAATTCGCAAGTTGAAGTTTCCAACTACCCTACCGTTACATCGCTTGGTATCTCAAAAAAAAAATCATCCCAACGAAATGTAGGTGTGATGTTAACATATATAAATGAACGCTATTCAATATTGCATGATTTAAAAGTATAAAATTGTAACAGTTATACAAAACAAAGGAACGTTATATCAGAAATATTTTTGTGTGAGGTGACAGATAAATTTTATCAACTAATTTATATACTTCTATTCAAAATAAATTTCTTCATATGATAGCAATTTTGTGGATCGAGGTAGAGCATTGTAAAAAATAATTGCGTTGTAGATGAAGCATTTACGAAAGAATGATGTCCTGTGAAGGGGCATTGTGAGTGTTTCAGTGAATCGAATGTCCCTAGAATGGATATTGCTTCTAGATATCAGCTAATTTCTCAAAAACGGCGGAATGGACGATAGCAAAAGCTATGTGAGTAACTAAGTGTAGCTCACACAGTTCATTTACTCTCAACCACTTCATATCATTGAAAAAAGGGCTATGATCATATTTTTTCAAATTGTTGATCAACCTACAACATGAGTTTTGGATTTTTTGGAGACGTGCTAGAGATATTGAGTCAAGAAATGGGAGATAAACTAAATCGTAATAACTAAATTTAGACATTCCCAAGATTCCCACAAAATGTTTTTAGTTGTAAAGTCAAGACATTGTTTATTAAGATATAATTGACGTAAAATTGAAAAACAACTCTTGATGTTATTTACATGTGGTATAAAATTTAGACATTCATCTAAAGTTACGTCCAAGTTTTTCACTGACTCACTTACTTTAGTCTCATCATTTAATTTTACTTTAAAATTTCTTTTGACATCACTTCTAAATAGTTTTTGAGAAAAAATGATGACTTTCGATTTTAAAGGGTTCAACTGAAAGTTATGATTTTTTGCACCTCAGATTCAGCATTTTGAATGTCGTGATTATGGAAATGACTGTAGATCTGTGAATCGTCGGCAAAGAATTGGATATTACAATATTTAACAACTGAGTGGAGATCAGAAATATAGAAAATGAATAGGAGTGGCCCAAGTACAGACTCTTGAGGCACTCCGGAGGAAATGAGGCACTTTGAAGATAGAACCATGTCAATGTGTACCTTTTGATATCGATTTCCTAAGAAGCTTTGAACCATTTTTGAGGAAGAGTCGGAAAAACCAAAATATTTGCACTTGGCTACTAGAAGACGATGATTTATGGTATCGAACGCCTTAGAGAAGTCAAGAAGAACTAAAGATGTGATCAGATGTTGATCCCAGGCTCTAACAATGTTATCGGTTAAGTCTAATAGGGCACATGCAGGGTTATATCCTTTTCGATAACCGCATTGTTTGGGAGGCACAATTTTATGTTTAGAGAGATAATCGTGAATTTGGACGTACATTGCATTTCTAATAATTTGGACAAAACAGGTAAAATACTAATTGGTCTTAAATCACAATATAATTTTGGTTTACTTATTTTATCTAGAGGTAACACTAATGCTTCTTTCCATGATTCAGGAATGAATCCCCTTTCTAAACAGGTATTTATGATGTGTAAAATGTGACCCGAAATCGCAAAGAAGCATATTTTTATTTAGCATTCTGAGTGACACGCCATCACTTCCCAAGGCATTCGATTTCAGGGACTTGGATTTCAAATCGGTAATTTTTTTAATTTAAGTATTTTGATGCCCTTAAACAGAACAAAATCAAAGCGTATTTGTAGTAAAACCATCAGCCACCAAATATTTAACCCCTGACTCCACGGGGTTATTTTAACGTGGCGACCAAAAAATTAACAATCCAGTGTTGTCTACGTCACTGAGACTACTCGCTTCACCTGCTAAAATGGATGATGAAAGAAAAAAATCACTAGAAACATTCTTTGTCTGATACCTCAAGACTTCAATAATTAGTCGACATCTTTTGCAACTTGTACCTGGAAATAAGGCCTTACGAACTCGTACGCCACTGGATCGCTAGGAGGCTGTTCTCTTAAGCGATATTAAACTGAAAGAAGCCTTGCATGCGAGTCTCTACTTTTTGTCCATTTTGCTTCGTCTTACAAATTGTCGGCAAGGCATTCTCTCTCTTCCACTAATTGATTTGGCTTATCGTCAGAGACTTATCGAAACGTCTCGAACGACATTTTCAACGTGCACGGTTTTTAAACGTTGACACTACTAATACGTTTCGGGAAAGCCCCGGGTCACGACGGTATGTTTTTGGTTGTCGGAATATTAATTTTGAAAATACAATTGATATTCCTTCATACGACCACTGTCGTTTATGATGAATTTAAATGATCATTTATCAGTATGTGCTCATGTTTTCTTCTAAGGTGCAGTTAGGAACATCGTACATTCTATTTTATTACTACAATGAATAAAAAACTATTTGAATGCCCAAACAGTTTTATAATATTCAGTAATAAAAAATTATCTATACAAGGTGTTATACAATGATGCCAGAAAAATTCAAGGGCAGATTCAGCGTATAATAATATGAAAAAAGACCATATAAATATAATAATAATAATAATAATCGTCTTTATTTAAACTGTACTTCATACAGAAACAAGAGTTGCATATGGTGGCAAAGTTTAGCAACATGCTACTCTTACACTTAACCACCCATGCAAAAAAAAAGTTGTTAAGTAGCAGATATCAAACAAAATATACATATATACATACACATGTACATACATACATATACACACATTACATACGTACATGTTGCACCAAGGTTTGCTACATGTACACAAGGGAAGTAAAGAATCATTTAACAATATATCTATAGCAATCTAATTAAGACTATGGATCCAAGTAAATATGAGATTTGACAGCTTTCTTGAAGCAATTTAAGGACATGGTTTTGAATTCAGGACTCAAGGCATTGTATAACACTGAAGCCCTGTACGTGAAAGAACGCTGGAATAAAGTTGTGGAGTGAATAGGTGTAGTTATCAAATCTGGAAATCTAATATGTCTATGATGAATATTTCGCCTAAAGATCAGCTTTTCTCTTAAGTATATAGGTTTTGACATAAGTATTAGTTTATGAATAAAAACAAGGTAATGATATTTGACAATATTTTTTGTTATCATCCAGTTTAATTCAATAAGACTACCAGAAACATGGTCAAAGCGCCTTAGACCGCAGATGAACCTAGCACAATTGTTTTGCACAATTTGAATCCGATTTCTAGTAACAACATTGAGACACGGATAATATAAAATATCACAGTAGTTGAAAATCGGCATAACCAAAGATGTACACAGTTTTTTCCTTAGCTTATAATTGAAAATTGCTTTATTGGCATATAATGATCTCAGTCTCAAGTAGGTTTTCTTCAAAAGATTTTTAACATGACTGGTGAATCTAAGTTTGAAATCGATTACCACGCCAAGAATTTTAACCTCATCAACCGGGTACAGTCTTTGAGATCCAATTTTAATAGTTAATCGACTTTTAATTTCTTCTCTCCTATGATCCGAACAAAAAAATAACAGGCTGGATTTACCAGGATTTATTGACAGGTTGTGGTTTATCGAGAAGTCATACACTTTTTGAATATCATGGTTTATTGATGTCTGTGCCATTTCCATATCATCAGTATCAAAATAATGGACCAGTTGAGTATCATCCGCAAAAGACTGGAGTTCACAAAAACTCACAGCCTTAGGCAGATCAGCAATATATATCAAAAACAACAAGGAACCCAAAACAGACCCCTGGGGTACTACAGACGAGATTTCTAGAAAACTAGATTTATTGTTTTCAATTGATACACATGCGATCGATTTGATATATAATTTCGAAAAAAATTCAATGCAATTGGATCTATGCCATAATACTTCAACTTTGCTATTAACAACTCATGATTTATTTTGTCAAAGGCCTTGGAATAATCGATTGACATCACTGCTACGCCCTTTTTTTTATCAAGTGCTCTAATAATATTATCCACTAAGTTTAAGAGGGAAGTAGTAGTACTGAAAGATTTCCTAAAAGCAGACTGATCAGATGGGATGATATGTTCCTCTGCATAATGCATTAGTTGTATGTGGGCTGCCTTTTCAACTACCTTCGATAAACAAGGCAACAGGCTTATAGGCCTTAGATCAGCAAACTCATCTGGATTTGATTTTTTTGGAACTGGTACCACAATTGCTCGCTTCCACGTTTCAGGGAAATAACCTCTTTTAAGGCAACTATTAACAAGGTGGGTGATGTAGATGAGAGTAACACACACACACAGTAATATGGGCCTAGAAGTTCGCTGTTTTGTTTAAACTTTGTGTTTAGCCAAAAATTTAATAACGATAAACTGATTATTGTACAGATAAATAATTAAAATTTTAAAACAAGACGGTACTTGAAATTTCTGATCAAATGACTAGTGAATACTTTATTCCAATTTCTGTTTAACATTAGTTCTGGTAATAACACTGTATTTTATCTGTATCTTTGATGACATTAGTAAATTGACAGCCAACTCGCATGCTTGGGCAGTTTCGTTACTGTATTAGTGGTCCTATCTACACGTTCCACGGGTAAAACTGCAGGGCAGAAAGGTAGTCATAAATAAATAGGTAGTAAGAGCTCAACTCAGGTAGACAGATTTATACTCGAACTGTAAAACGGAAGGTAGACCAAAAATTAACGTTTCCAGATGTGTGCACTTGTTCATCTAAACAACACTATGCAAATAAGAACTATGAATATACATTTCAACTTTATAATGCTAAGTGTTATGTAAATTAGGTACTTTCGATTATGGAAATATTCATTCATATACCTAATCCCCAAAAATATTCTTCTCAGCTGTAGGTATCGGTTACTTTCAATTCTCGGTTAGACAAACCGGTATCGTGCTTTTTCTTATCTTTAATTATGATATACTGATTGATTAGCATGCTTAAACTAGGAGATGACGTAACGGATGTGGATAGAAGAGATGTGTGGGTGTATCGTTTAGATTAGATGAAGAATTGAATATTATATTAAGTCCTGGATCAATGTATATAAATGTACCTATGTTAACTGATGCAAATTCAGTAGACTATGGCATAGAGTTTGAAGCAGTTGTATAAACCAGTACGTAAAGACTTTGGCCTGAAGCTTTCCATGGTACATCTGCAATCACTGAAGCTCAAAATCTTAACCATGAGCCATTTGAGTTGGATGTAAATTGCATGGGGATGAATGAGTAGAGGAAAGTAATTGTACGAATTGTGTCTGGCACCGTATCCACATACCAGTAAGCGAAGCCATTATTTTGCTGTATTTGCCGAAATATCGAAATTCTGACTAAAAAAATTATCTTGTGATCGTTTTCACAATTTTCTAATCTACGAGGCAAGTGGCAAAGGTTGCTCTCCAAGGTTCAAACGTAAAATTTCGCGCCAAAAGTAGTAAAGTGTAGAGCCTCTTTGGCTTGTTGGGCACAGACTTGTCACTGATATCATAACCTTTATACATTTTCGAATATTATTTACAATTGTTTACTATAAGTAAATACTCAGTCTGTTTTATAACTGATTTTATTATTAATTGTAGTAATTTATCCTATTATTTTAACAGCTTGAAAGTTACATGCTACTTCATGAATTGGTGTATTTGAAAATGAGCGATAAATGAATTATGTGTCGACATAAGCATCTATATTTGTCGTACTCTATCATGTAGCAGCACCGTTCTATGATGCAGACATTGCGTGAGCTTCCTTCAGACATTGTTGTCAGAGGTTCTGAAAATTCTCAGATATGCTATATTTCAAGGTTCAATCAAATTAAATATATCATTAGTAGTAGTAGTAGCAGCTGTGTGCTCTGCGAATAATGACATTACTTCTCCACTAATGTGTGACATATTTTTAGGCTCTGCTTTTGCTATGAAGGCTAGCCTTATGTCAGACGCGAGGACAGTTTGACATGAAATGTACGAAAACATCGATCTACCTTTTGAACAATAGGTGATTATTTCCGTTATTTCGATGCGTGGGAAGTGCCGAATCAGTCTACATGACTCCATTTTTTGTGTACACACATGACTGACGAACACAATTTCAATCTTGCATAAACAAATTCCATCGGTGCTTTCCCATAGACATGCTAACCGTGCCCCGTCATCACTGCTATCGTCCATATCTCGGCGATCGCATCGTATCGGTCCAGTGTGGAAAGTACCATCAGGGAACTTTTTCGGTTCATCCCGCCGACTTAATGGTACTATATGGTATAATTATTAGTTGTGCTGTGTACGGGTGAGTGCTGGCATACTCGACTGGCGCATACATTAAAAACCCTTTTAATTTTAATGGTCGAGGAAAAGAAGCGCCACGCTCCCATAAAACACGCCCTCCGAACGATGGCGCTGGATTGGTTGCAATAAAAAAAGGTTTAGAGTAAGAGCTAACTGCAAAAATGTGACACAGAGGTAGTGCGTTAAAATAGTTTTAGTAGTAGTTATAGAACCGGAAATGTTAATAACTAGACTTAGGGCCGATTTCACCAACATTATTATTGTGGACCAATAGGAAAATACCTTATCGAAATGCAATTTGACGGAAGCTGTCAAAGGTCTCAGAATATCAGTGATTTCTATTGAAACGTTGAATAAAATCGTGAAAATTCGACAGTATAATGAACAAGACCACTTTTTGATTCCAACATGATGCTTTTGTACAGAGAAAACAGGACAACTTTCATGTATTTTGATTTTTGTTATAGGTGTACATTTGACCATCCGTTATCCCCTCAGCGAATGGGAATGGGAGAAATAATAGGTCGATTTTCTAGCTGTTAAATTTGGCAGCAGGTTTGGTCATTTGTTAATTCATGGCAATCTCGAAATTTGTTAAGTTCAATATACTGTGTGAATATGTGATCATTATAGCTACACATACCTGTTGAATTGTGCGGATTTGCAAGAAAATAGAATATGAAATGTATTCCAACCAATTCCTCATCTCTCTGTACATCATAATAGTAATCATTTGTTATAAATTCATGGGTTAATGAATTTCTTCAAAGCAATCAAAACAGTATGTCGTCCCCATCCTAAAACACCGATATGTGCAAAACATGTTAATCCCTACATCTCCGAGGTGCATAATGCAATTACTGTAGACATAGACCTAAAATTATTAGTAATTATTGAAAAATAAGAGCTAAAAAGAATTATAAATAGATAAAATATTGGAGGTTAAGGTTTTTGACTGGTGACTGGTGGGGATACAATATAGGGATGGCGACGATAGACGATGCATTGATGTATCGAAAACATCGATACATCGGACGTAGAACATCGATCTTTACGCATCGATGGTTTCATAACGATATATCTTTATTGAGAGGAATCATAAACATCCGTATCCGTATACCCCGAGTCTATCCTTAACTGTGCTACCATCTCTAAGCGAGGACTGGTAGCTTCGAAATTGAAATGCCAGAAAGCTATTTAGGTGTTTAGTAGTATTTGAATATTATCATTACAGACGAGCACTGAGCCACTGAGTAGCCACTGAGCACTGTAGTCTTTTCTTCATTCTGTACTTCCCCAAGCGATAGAATAAAATAGGCTGGAAACAGCGGGTTTAATGATTTTCAGTTCTCATAGAAAGATTTTCCCCTGCCGGCCGTTGACATCGTTTCGAAATACGCGCACGACATGAGAGTTGTTTAATATTGTTATGGGAGCAACTTTAGGATCAAAGGTATTCACTAAGGTAGAGTATTTTAAACACAAAAACTGCGCTAGTTTTATCAGAAGAAAACACTATATCTCTGAGCCACAGAAGCAAAGCGAATCTCAGGCTTTCGATTCTCCCATCACTAGTGTGATGAAATGACAATTTGTCCCTTCTTCGATTACTTGAAAAAGTGATATGCTTTCCAGTTCGTTTCATTAAGTTGCGTTCAGTTCTAGGAACTAGATCTACTACTTTTCTACTTCTTTATGGAACAATACCACAACAAATATATATACAGAAACAGAGTAGACATTCCAGTCTTTCAGTCGAGATAACGTACAAACGTTTCAATTCATATTTTTTAACCGTTCCAATACATTCCACTGATCGCAAATGTATTCTCCCATCACTAACATTATGAGACACTAATTTTAAATGTCAATTCCGATCTCCTTTGGTCTATTCTCCTTCTCCAACGTCACTGTATTCTATGTTTTGTGATCACTTGTTTTGTTATGTGTGAAAAATGGAATTTTTAACAACAAATTTCCGTATAAAAGCGCTCCCTCCAAGATTTTTTTGTGAAGAAATACATTATTACACTGTCGTGTACACGTTAAATCTGCACGAACCCCTAAATACGTGGTTATGTTGAATGTACCATCACCGATGGTGCGACTGATCATACACTGAAATTAAAACAAAAAACTGCAACTGCAATTGTATGTATGAATGTTGAAACTGTTGAACAGTTTCGGACCAGTGGGGTTAAAATATCGTTGAGGAACTGGAAAGAAGTGTATGAATGTGTTGAAATGCAACACCTAACAAAAATTTGAGTGCAAATGTAGGATAAACTATAAGCACACAGTAGGTGATATAATCACATATGGATTACAAAAGTTGCTGTAAACATGGAAAAACCTTCAGCTAATGTGAAAAAATAGATTTTACTCAGACATCAAGCATTTTTAAAAATTTTGGCTCAGATTTACATAATTTCATAATATTTAATAAATTGAAAAGATTTCAATGGCAAGCTGTCACTTCATATTTTACAGTGTTTTGTTTTGAATACTTTGATGCTATTTGCTGCCAAAAATTTGACGGAGAGATCTTGATGCTGATTGGGTATATTTAACGGACTGTTTGGTACTCGTACCCTATTGGTGCAGAATAATGGTTTGTTAAATTGTGAAATCCACCCTTAACCTGCGGATAATCTCGCGTGGAAGCAGTGTTGCCAACCTTGATTTTAAAAAGTAGGTAGATTAAGTGCCTTACATTGGTAGAATTATAAAATGAAAATCGGTTCTTCTAACACTCAGATTCAGTGGATTTTTTAGTATTATAAATGTATAAAACTTCTGGAATGATTTATTATTACATATTTTTGTTAAAGAGGGAAAAGTACAAATTCTGTAATACTGATTCTGTTGGAACGATATTAATGCAGACTACTCATATTTATTACCGTTCTGTTACTGAATCCTATCAACTCTATTTTATACTTCATAATCCATTAAACTACAGAATATCAGACATTGACGTTGACATTTAGTGACCAAGAGGTCATATTTGACAGAACGGGTGACCAGCCGGACCAACTGAAAGGACTTGACGTATTACAGTTATAATCGTTGTGTTATTGTCAATTGTTAGAGTAGGTAGTCAAAAGTAAACTGTCAAAACACACTCCGTGTCAAAGGGATTGATTTTTGTGAAATAAATGCAATATCAAAAGTAATGCAATAGTTACTTTGACAATGAACATATTTATTCAACATTTTAATTCGACAATAAATTAATTTCAATATTTTGCTTTTTTATATCCTCGACAAGTACCGAGATTACTCGAAAATTTATCTGGTTTAAAAATGACCTTGAAGCTCATGGTCAGGTTCATAGGCAAGGATATACTTGAACTTAAAATTGTCCGCAATTTGCATTCCAGTTATTAAACATAAATATGTTTCCCGTTGAAAATCCATTTGATCTTCAAGTGATCTTGATGGTTATAGTCAAGGTCATGGATATACTTGAACATAATCTTTCTTGTTTTTTTTATTTTGCGGTGTCAAAACTAGATGTTTCCATTCAAGAGAACAGTCTTGACCTTCAAATGAGCTTGAACAAAATATGTACTTCCAAAGTAAATGGTTTTGGACAAACCTGCTAAGGGGGGATACACTATATTCGTACCTTGCATTCATTGTTATTTATGTTGCAAGTGACATATTATATGAAAAGGAAACAAACGAAGGTTTTTTAGTCAAAAGGAGTAGAGTAAAACCTCAATTGATTTTCACAAAACTGAAAAGCAACCTTTGCAATATTATGTTCTCGGTGCTGTCATGATTGTTCAGAATTTGAAAGCAAATCTATTTTCTCTGCCATCGCTATAGTTATTATAATATTTGAATAATGTTCTTTGTGAATGCCTGGATTGGGGTGCTCAGCTCTTGGTCTATTATGCTGCCAGACGAGGTTATTGACATTGGTCAATATGCTTCATAGATGAGTGGAATGCTTTTGAAGTGATTGATCGCTATAATAAACAGTCCAGATATTAATTGTTATGCAAGCATTTGTACGGTATTCACTAATAAATCACAGTTGATAGTCCAAGACAAAAACTCTTATTATAATTTCATTGCAGACTGAGCCGAGCATTGAGAATGGCTTTGTTACTATTTTATACCAGTTTTAAGCTACGATATAGATTGAAAGTTGCTGTTATCTTCTGGATGCAATTCCCCCATCAGTTTTGATACAGTTCTTTCCAACAAGGAATTGAGATTGTCAAATACAGTCATCCAAACAAATTAATTATATGATGTTCCCTATCTACGCGCTGAACTGATCTGCTCTACTGTAACTGACAGTTCGGAACTGTCAGTAATTCATTGTTGCAAATAACCGAATGAAACTGTGGTTCGGTAAAGTATATGACAAACTTACTTTCATGTGTCAACCATATATTGAATTTTACGCAAATTCTTTTAGCAGTGCTTCTAATTCAAGGTTGATCAAGTTATAACCAAACCTATTCTATTCATAACAATGACGTGATTGTCATTACCTGGTTCTGAACTTTTAGATCCTGCCTCGCAGGGGTTTTACGTAACTTGAAGTGACATTATGTAGGCTTTTTTTGACTTTATGTCGGCTTTTTTTATGACATTATGTAGGTTTTCCTACAAGCCGTGAACTTGGAACTGTCATTCACTTCATGCTCAAAAAGTTGACATTTTATCCAATTTTTTGACATTATATAGGTTTCTTACGGAATAACCCTGCGGGAGGCTGGCTCTGATTCCGGTCTGTGACATCTGTCATGAATTTGAAGTGAATTGCTAAATATGGAGCAATGATATGCAACATTTACTACTTTTCTTTCTTTTCCTGAGAGGCTAAAGCCCTCAAGCAAAACTTGAAAAGTTCAAAATTTGCGAAAATGATTCGCCTTTTATATTCTTGACAGGACCTAGCTAAGGTCCTCTTGAAACTTTTAAATACTGTTTGATTTGATATGGTGCTATTAAATATTGATAAAACGCGCATAATAATTGAGGTACTACCAATATTAACTCCTGTAAAATTTAATCTCATTTATAAGAGGACATCGCCGAATACCCGAGGTGTATTCTCCAATATTAAGTGTCTTGTATGTCTTATGACTCAGGATAAAATTTCAAATACGCAGTACCAATACCAAATATACCATACTAGAACAAAAGGCAATAACTCATAATATTCAAAGAAGCACATATTTATACCTTATTCGTTGTGCCCATAATCCATTGTCTTTTTAATAAGCGGATATGTATAAGGAAACATTGGATTGGTCGTATTCGATTTTACTATAATTGAACGATAAAAAACTATGTATATAGAAAATTAAAAGGACATTCTAACTCCTTTTCCTTTCAGCACAAACGAATAATGCATTCATTATTTTTTTTATCTAACCTTGACTATTGGAGCATTATTGATAATGCAAACAATATTGCAATCAGCTCAGTTAGCTACTGATAATTTATCAAACATTTTAGTACGAATATTTATTAACTGAATCGCCACTGTACGCATCTACAGGTTTCACCTAGACAGAGATAACGGAGAATAAATTAAAAGATTATGACATCGATGCTATACATATATCCTGATCTACTAGAGTCTAAGAATCTCTTATGACAAACTATCCATGTAACTGAAATTAGAACCATTTTTGGCTGCACTTTTGCTCCAGGTCAAATGCGTTTGCAAACTCGAAAGACATATACGAATCACAAGCTCTCGAACAGGTGGCATTTTAACATGACCATGAGTAAAATAAAAAAAATGAGGAAAATGTATTTCAATGAAAGAAAAAGAGTTCAGACATAAAAACGGCACTCATCTCGAGACCTAATGGCACTCGAAACGCGAGTCCCAGCACTGCACCAGCATTAACGTTAATAATGGGCAACCGTGGGTCTCTTATCTGACCCGTTTTGATTGGCCATCTCCAATGGTGAACTAAAAGACCCATTTGCCCGAATGAGTCTTTGTTTCTTCCACCTTCACTCTTTTTATTTCTTTTTGGACTTGAGAGATACTTTATTTCAGCTTATATAGGATTGCGTCTACACCATGGCAGTATTCGTGTCGTTCTCAAAGAGATGCTTAAGTTGCTTCTTTATTTCATTATATTGGGTGCCCTAAAAGGTACGAGGTCTGTGAATTGAGTGATGAGACTGATTTTTTTTTCCAAATATAATTACAATTTTATATTGTCACCCTGAAAATAACGTCCTTTTTGAAGCCACATACCGCTGGAGACAGATCATCGACTTCTCATGGGAATCATCAGAACCAACCGAAGCTATCAACGAAATGAAAGAAAAATTTTCATTCGCAGATGATAGCACAAAGAACGAATTGACAGTTATTTTACGTTATTTTGGAGGCAAATTTGTGATCAACCAGGGCAGTGTTTCAAACACTGACACTGCACTAGTTTTATAAAGCAGTCCTGAAAAATGACGCCAAATTTAAATCCCAAAGTAACTATTGACACACGTTTTATACGCGTATTGCCTATCCCACTTCTGAAAACTTGAAAGGTCCACCGCTGGACTCGGCCATCTTCATTACAGTCGCGATAAACCATACCATAAACTCGCAGTCAACACGCAATCAGTGCAGAATCATCAGAACCAACCGAAGCTATCGACGAAATGAAAGAAAAATTTTCATTCGCGGATGATAGCACAAAGAACGAATTGACAGTTATTTTACGTTCTTTTGGAGGCAAATTTGTGATTAACCAGGGCAGTGTTTCAAACACTGACACTGCACTAGTTTTATAAAGCAGTCTTGAAAAATGTCGCCAAATTTAAATCCCAAAGTAACTATTGATACACGTTTTATACGCGTATTGCCTATCCCACTTCTGAAAACTTGAAAGGTCCACCGCTGGACTCGGCCATCTTCATTACAGTCGCGATAAACCATTCCATAAACTCGCAGTCAACACGCAATCAGTGCAGAATCATCAGAACCAACCGAAGACATCAACGAAATGAAAGAAAATTTTTCATTCGCGGATGATAGCACAAAGAACGAATTGACAGTTATTTTAAGTTATTTTGGAGGCAAATTTGTGATTAACCAGGGCAGTGTTTCAAACACTGACACCGCACTAGTTTTATAAAGCAGTCTTGAAAAATGTCGCCAAATTTAAATCCCAAAGTAACTATTGACACACGTTTTATACGCGTATTGCCTATCCCACTTCTGAAAACTTGAAAGGTCCACCGCTGGACTCGGCCATCTTCATTACAGTCGCGATAAACCATACCATAAACGCACAGTGAACACGCAATCAGTGCAGAATCATCAGAACCAACCGAAGCTATCGGAAATATATTATAAAATAACCAGCGATGTTTCTAGGTCCGATAAAATCCCTACTTAACTCACGGAATTATCTAAATAGCTCCAAATGACATCTCAGATAGTCATTGGCATGGCTCGGGTTCGATCTATCGCTGCCGTGTGGAAAATATTTTCGTTCTGTTGCGTTTTTTGCCCTTTCTGTGTTTGCGACTCGTGACATGAAACACTTGGATGGTTATCCATTGCAGAAAGCATCCAGAGCTCGCATGCTCGAGATGGAACAGAAAAGGTAGCGTTTGGATGGCCAATCTAAGCCATAAAAGTGAGAGATAACACGCACCTGTCCTGGATTGATATTTTTATTGTCTTCATGCGATTCTTAGTCAGAGCTGCATTCCAGTGGTTTTTGATTTGAAAGTGACGTGCTCCGTAACTGCTTAGAAAATGTGCATGAGAGTACAAAGTGCAGTGGAACGATATTCAGTGCTGGACACTACTGAGTTGCTGCGAATAACTCAAGGTAACTCAAATGGGCCACTGGAAAGCAGCTCAGAAGAGATATCTTTGGGGTCATTCTCTTCCGAAATGGAAATAAAATATAATCTCTTCGGAGTGGATTAAGATATTGACTACAAAATTTGTACATGTAGTACTGGCATCATAGTCAATGCATACAAAATCTTCGTATCTGAAACCACACCAATGGCACAGAAAATGAGCAAAATTGACCCCTACAGAAGAAAAAACAAAATTATTTTTACGCCACGCCTTTTCTGAATTTGAATAAGTTATACATGAATTGCTCTTTTGGAAAAAATGGTTTAAACCTTTGAGGTAAAATCCGTATAAAACGCTTCGTTTGTATGTATTGTATTGGATCATATTTGAATAATGTTTATGCTTTGTCCTTATTCATTCTGATCAATCGCGTAGAAATTTACAACTATCTCTATCCTGGGATTGGGCCATTTTAGGAGCTATGTTTATAAGACCTTTTTTATTTTTGGATGTATTTTCTATTCTAGGAATATTGCCAGGTTTATCTGTATCATCCTCAAAAAAAAAATAATAAATAAATAAAAGTTTAGGTGGGGAGAGCGTATCTCAATTTTCTGATGGCAGTATATTTATAAGCTCTCAACCTTGGTAATTTTTTTAGGTAGGACAGGGGAAGAATGTCTAAGGAATAATTGTATCCTGTTTCCTCAGAGCAACTAGTTTGTGCTGAACATAATTCTTTATGACCTGGTAACGGCGTTGCGAGGGATGTACAGAGTCAATCTACTTGACGCTCTTTTCGTCCACCGCGTGCGCGGCGATCGATTTAGTTCCTCCACTATGCACCTCGTTCCTGACAAATAGTGACATTCTCCGTGACTACATATGCAACCTTACCACCAGTAGCATCTCGATGTACATACCTTCATAAATAGTGATTCTGTTCTGTACTGTATTGCAGATACTTTGTACAAGAAAATATACCTGTTTATAATGAAGCAGAAATGGTCCAATTAGCATCAATTTGACCTCTGTTGATCTCATTATGCACATTTACCGGCGCTCAATTTGCATTTCTGTATCAGTGCGCAAATCCCCAGAAGAAAAAAATGAGGCAGCGTTGTGGTCTTCCGAAGGTGTAGAGTTTCATATGGAAATTTCAGACGATTGCTTGTGTTTCATACGCGTATCGAATTAAAAAAAAGATGCAACATGGCGGTCTGGTACCGGTCGGTTGTATGGGAAGCGTATTGGGTTCTATAAAACTCCCATGCGAATATGGAACGATCAGCGAGTATTTATCAAGCCTCCATAACAACGATCCCACAAAATTAAACGAGTGTAATCATATTAGACGAAAATACCCCTAGTTTGCGAAATAATTGTAAAGTTTGGTTTTATTGGTGCAAGTTGTTCAAGGGGGACATAATGTTTTCAGTACTTCTCCGCTTGAGGTGTTGGCAGATTTTTAGCTTCATGGGCGGCGAGCACCAACCAAGATAACTCAGACCTAAGTTAATATGTTGCTGAACATATCTGCGACTTCAGGAGTTCTCTGCTCGAATCATGAGATAATATTCTTAATAATGAAGCTCGACAGCTCTACTACATTCGTATACGGAACCAATTTTACCGCGAATTTCCAACAACAAACTAATTAATAATAAAAAATAATAATTAATTTTGAATCCTCTGAGCTGAGGATCGCCACCCCATCAGTAAATAAGTGATTTGCAAAGGAGAATGGGCATTCTGGAACCAAGTGATAATGTCATTCAATAAGTCTTTTCAAATGGAAAAAGATTTACCAAGATGAGAATTGCGAAATGACTAAATCAACAGACTAGCTGCTGGCGGCTACTATGCGCTCATGGACATATCTCAAAGCTACATATTGTGTCCATTCTTCGAGTACGGCGCAAATACTTATTTTTCATTGGTGCATCATATGATCATGGCCGCTAATTTGGTGTCGGGTGCAAATGAAAAAATAAGTTTTTTTAGCTAAATCAAGTGATTTATATCTTGATTTGATATGGGAACTAGAGATCCATCTTACACAAACCGTATTTTTTTCTCTAGTTGGAGAGACAGTTTACAAGAACTTGACCATATTGTGCTTTAGGCGTGGAAGTAAAAAATGAGCGATATGCGATCATATGCGTGTTATAATTATCTATTTTAGGAAGCAACCTATTTATCTGTCGCCTTTTTCGATGTTTATTATAAAAAATATTGTTACAATCCATTTAGAACATTCCTGTATAAAAAGCTGACCAATAAAACCGAAAAACGTACGACCATAGCTGGGTATAAATGTCATAATTCGGCTCCCGTAGCGCGAAGAACAAAAAACCCAATAAAATTACCATTTTACAGATATTATATGCCGGACCGAAACGGGCTGCAAGAACGCAGCAGACAAAACTAAATCGTCCATATATCACTTTTTGGGATACGTCGAAAATCGGTTAACGCTGACCTTAATTCGAATATTATGTAAATAATGGAGTACGGGTACTCCTCCTTTCTAAATTGACAGACGTATCGACATGTTATAAGCGCGACCATGATTGATTCGACGAAATCGCTCGGATGATTGATATTAATGGTTCGCTATTCAAGTGATGGTCCGGAGGAATGTCACGAGGTCGAATGGTTATAATTGTTTTTATATACTGAGACAGGAACAGTTTCGTGTTATAATAAACATCGCTTTGTTGATTTGACAATAGAATATTGATGGGCGGCTACAGACAGAAATAGGTGATGTGTCTGGCTGGTTGATTGAAAGAAAATGTTATACAAAGTATATCGTGAGCATGCCCGCAATAAAGGAACGACCAGAAGTAAGTTACGCTCGGAAGCGGTAGGAGATGCGAAGTCGCCACCTCAGTTGTTTCTGACTACATCTTTACTACAGAAGGCACCTAAAGTATAATGTAATTGTCAGTTTAAGGCCCAATTTCACCAACAACAGTCCGTTATTCTCCACCTATAGGGTAACAGACCGTCAGATACAGCGAATGAGCTTCAAGTTTCAATCAACAAATTTTAGCAACCAATAGCTATGAAATGTTGAAAACAAAATACTGTCAAAGTATGAGATGACATCTTGTCATTGAAACATCATTAATAATAATAATTCAGTCAAAATTTTAACAAATGTTTGATTTTTGAATTAAATTCATGTTTTAATTACTATTGTTGATTTTTTATTCATGTTTATATTATTTTCTTCAATTGATATGCGATACTGGGTGTTTTTTCCTATAAACCTCTTGCAGATAGCCATTAAGCAAGATATTGCTCGTTTCCAAACATTCATTCATTTACTTGCCGTTCATCAGAACCATTATGGCACCTTAGATTGATATTCCCACAAAACCATTCAGGTCTTTTGATATCCATACATACATATAATTGAATATTTTTCGTTGTTCAGGAACTGAACAAACATCCACACTATATTCACAACGATTAAGAAATTCCCAAACATATGCCTTAAAGCTACCAGCAAACCTAAAACCTCCAAAAAAACTACAAATTTGCCATATTTTTCTTTTTCCACGAGTACACATTCTAGGTTATATTTATATTAGACATTATTTGAATACAGCTGATTATTGCATTTCAAGGAGTGACACATGTGTGGGATCTGTGAACTCTTGGTACCAGTCACCAAACATATTATACTCTGAACGTTTAATTCCATGACAACACGGTGACTTGTGTGGTTATCAGCGGCCATTTTGTGAGGGTGCGATAGGGTTGCCAGATTGTGCATTAATATCCCGTTTCACCCTCCTGGTCCCAGTGGAGTAAGTTCCGCCAACTGTGGAAATATCTCTACTATGCTTTATAAGACTATTCGTGACATTTTTCACACTTTAACAGAGAAAAATCCTCTTCAAAATATCAGGGATCTCGTGAACTATGCAATACTATCCTACTGGCTGCGCCAATTTAGGTATCGTGTCGTGAGTTTTTAAAAAAACGTTTTACAGGGGATTTATTTAAAGTACAAGTATCGTTTCAGACAACAATGGTTTTGTTACCAAATCTAAGACTACGTGAGCTTACAAGCGATTGACTAATAGATGTAACCTAAAGTAATAGCTGATGTAAACTGATGCCTAAAGGGCACAAACAAGAATTTATAATATGGGGTTGTTTATAAAGATAAGATATAAGTACACCAATTAGGGAGATATACGAGGGGCTCTCGCTATATAACTCCACTATCCTTTCATTGGTCTAAGAGTTCATCGAATTGCATTACTCGTTGGTCTACGCCATTGAATCGGAGGGAATCTAGCGGGAATGCCCTCGCGACAGATACACAAGACAATGGAGTGGAGATGGAGCGATATCGAGATGCCTTCTGGAATCGCAGAAGCTAGCGAATGACTCGAACTTCGCTGCAGAAGCAGTACCGGGCAGTCGGCAAAAGGTAGAAGCAGTATGGAAATCGGCGTGCGAGCCCGCTCGTGACCAGACGAGACGCTCGACGCTGAACAATTGCTACTTAAAATAAATGAATTCCAAGCGCAAAATGTCATTGCGCGCAATGCGATGCTTGGCGTTTCCGCGTGCCACGCAGCCCGCACAATGGACGATTTTCAAAAATCAAGCCACTGAGCTAGGAAAACAGGAGAACGGATTCTGAAATGCTCATCCATTAGGGATACCGCTAAGCAGGTGACAAGCAGCGAGCATGGTTCAGAAGTGGGATACACAACACCTAAGTGACCAATTTAGCGTGACATAGCTTCATGATATTATCTTATTTGGGAAATGCGATGTTCTCCTGTGTATCCCGTATCCAGAATATATACTAAATGACATACAAATTTTAAGTCTACTGATAAATACATTCGTTAAGTCGTCGCGGCATTGATTGGATAAGGTGATTGATGTCTTCTTGGTGTGTTGTATCCCAGGCCATCTGAATTATTTTTTGTAGAACCTCCAATGTTTGTGGAGGGTGCAGTGAATTTTGCAAACTTCTTCCTATCACGTCCCATACATGTTCGATGGGAGAAAGGCCTGGAGATCGAGGAGGCCACTGCAGCAGATTTACTCTGGATGCTTCTAAAAAGTCTAAACTAACACGTGCGACATGAGGTCGTATATTGTCCTGCTGAAAAAGTGTATCTTGCAATCTTTCAAAAAACGGAAGCAGATATGGTTGTAAAACATCTTGGATATAGCGTTGGACATGCTACCTCGAATGAACACTAATCGTGACTTGCTGCCGTAAACAATGGCACCCCATTCCATAACACCCACAGTGCGATGAATATGCCGTTCGATGGAATATTGGACGTCTTTCACTACGTCTCCTCCTTACTCTTGCACAGCCATTATGTGTGCCCAAACAGAATCTGGACTCATCGATGAACATGGCTGAATTCCATTCCATATTCCATTCAAGTCTCTCCCTGCTCCATAAAAATCGTTGTCGGCGATGCTGTGGGATCAGAGGTAGTACAAGATTATGACAGAAAAAAAGCCTTTACAAAAAAATTATGGCTCGCAATGCCTTTAACATTTTATCAGCGTTCACTTCCATAATCGCAAATATGTTCTTATCAAAATTCAATAAATAATTCTGGGTGTTGCATTTTATATGTCACTTAGTATACACCTACGAGTATAATGGTCTAACAGATAACGGATAGTCAGGCACCAATCGATGCAATACGATACACATTATCTGGAATGCAATCTGAAATACTAGATACAAAACACGTATCTTTTAAAAACTTTTTAAAGATAAAATGCTTTTGTCAGAAAACGTTTTCAGACATTGTTTTGGAAGGGATGAAAATTGTAGGTTGCACGCTGCATGCGGTAAGTGGTTGTAAATTGTTGCATATTTGGTGTCTATTAAGAAGCTGCTAGTCTCAGTGATACTATGCACCTGTTAGTCATAATAAGTCACACATGAAAACACATATGTGATAGATTTGCTTTATGTATATAATTTGATATGCAAAGCTTGGAGATTCAACGTACCTAAATGAAAAGATCTAACCGCGATTCGATTTTGCCTTTTCAAATGGTTTGACTCATTTTTTTTAATTGCAACCTCCAATGAAGGCGTAAGAAACATAAATTCAATCTACTTGACGCCATTTTTTCTTATATATTGTTGTACGGGATTATTGTTGATATTCTTGTTTGTATCTTTTTCTTGGATTTTTGTGTATACCTACATTTGTTTTAGATACTTTTTCACATAGTGGTGTTAAGTGTAAAAGTAGCTCTGTGGCTAAATTTCGCCTCTCTGATGTGCTTCAATACAGTCCGTGTATATTATTATCATTATTGTATTACCATATTTTCCTTATTCCATTGAAAAATGTACTAGAACAAATACAGTATACAGTTACACTGACGTATCGCTTTTTATATTCATAAACTACAGCGGAGACTTGTACAACAAATTATAGAGCTTAAGTTACAGCTATTATTTTTATCCTTCATATTAATGTACAATGGCGCCTCTGGAGACTATGAAAAATCTAACGCGTGCTCCACCCAGGCGATCTTGATTCGTAATGCGCGTGTCCTTTTGAAAACGGCTCTCAGTATATTCCAACGCCCACCAGACCGGTTGGCCGCTCTATAGGTCTCTAGATTACATAAACGCACATAATTTCTTGTTAGGCCTTATTGGCTTTTAGCGTTTTTCCTTTTCGCGGAACGCAATTTGTGAACAATGCATGCATACACTCACATCCAAGCCGTAACAACGTTGTAAAGTCTGGAATGAGACGGGTATACCTACCGTGGTTGTTGTGAGACAAGCAATGCAGAGGCATATGTTCTAGGAAGCAAAACTTGCAAGACGGAAATATTTAGATGATGAAAATAGTATGCAGAACTTGGCAAATGGTAAAATATGTTGGTACTGAATATTTGTGCACAAGCTTCTATATATGAGAAACTTGCAACTGTCCTAGAATACGTGTGAAATCTCTGAGATTCTTGTGAACAAATCGTCATCATCATAGGCCTAGATTGGGGAATGGATAACCGGTACTTCCACGGGTAACAAGGAGTTGCGCAGGATTTTTGGACTTTGTGGCCAAATTCAGTTTTAGTATTGAAATCAAGTAAAAATAGACTGTGACGCTACTCTCAATTCTATACAATTTTTTTTTGTCCTATTTGGTTTTTGTTATGTAAAAATACGGCATTTCTGTTCACTTATGTTATTTATTATAAGAAACAATATTCTTATTGATAAATCAGTCTTCTACAACAAACTAGTAAGTAGTACAATCTTAGATCTAAACATGATTTAAATTCATATTTGGTTCGAAAGTTTATTTATACTTAGTTCCTAAAGTCCCAAAATACCGAGACAGTTTTGAGGTGCCGACTCTTTAGTCTAATTCAAATTTTCTGGTAATTCCGGGACAGAGAAAAAATAAAATAATATTAGATACCTAAATAAAATAAAAAATGATCAGTTTAGTATTGTTTTACTGTAAAAATAGGTCGTGATACACGAACAAAAACTTTAATCTTCACATACACTTTTTCTTAGTGTTCTAATAATCATATATCTCATTAGAACACGTAAGTGCGAAATCACAACTAAAAAAAAGTACCGTTTTACTTTTATCAGTTTTTAATTAAAAAGTCTTTTACAAATAAAAACTACATTTTTTTTCTTAAACGTCTTAAGAAAATAAATAATAGTTCAATAGTTCAAGCTAATAAAAGCGTGTTAAAAAAAAGAAAATACATTTTTTTACCTTCTTTCTTTCTTATTATTTTTTTCAAACAAATAATAATAATTAAGCTGAATTAAAGGAATATTAAACTTTAAAATAAAAGTTTCGCAGTCTTTTCTCCTCCAAGTATGTTTCCAGGTCGGGTATAAGAAAGAAAAAAGTACTAAAGATCCTTTTGTGGAGTGGCGAAACTGTCTTTGTCACGTATAGGTCGTAGTGTTAGTTAGTACTTTTGCAACCTGAAAGTAGGCAAATCGAAAACAGTCAAAAGCTACAATTAGTAGATTTTATTATTTGTAATATCTTGAGACAAAGGGCCACAAAGCGACCCAAAAACTGGTCAATCCGAACGACTACACTTAATTATTTTTTGCAGTCTGACTGGAACAACCTTTCATGTTCGATGTTTTCGAAAAAACGTGCGTGTTATGTCGGAATATCCCATTGAATTCTGTTGACGTTGACAAATGCAAGAAAAAGTTGGATAGTACAAAAAATACAACGGTCGTTTCGTGTCGGCGTTATAAACGCATATAGCTTTATTTATGGCGAATCGAACAGCCTAACCGTATGGACATGTTGGTATCTCATTTGTACTTGACGGATTGCCAATTCATAGTTGCAGCACATAATTTCAAAAAAAAAACAGAGCTCTTTGAGGCTGTCTTCAAATCTACTCTAGGTACTTAAAAGCCTTTGTGTACAGAAATTGGTGACCTGGTAGAAGTGAGTGCGGTTTATATACAAGCATTGACGTAACGTATTCTTCCTCAAGATAAACAATTATCCAAGATGATCTAAGAGAATTTGTCACAGCTGTATTTCTCCGCTTCGCAATAATTAGAAATGTACCTTGAAAAGGTTATTGCCTCATAGATGGCCCTGTAGTCAACTATACGAGGAGGTTCTCAAAAATAACCGGAATAGCATTGCAGTGGGCGGAGCTTGTGTACATTTCTGCCCCTAGAGGCGTACAGCGCAACTCATTACCAGTTCTGTGCCACCCGAGTTGTCGATCTGGCTTGTTTCGTTCCTCTGTAGTCATTATTTTTGCTAGAGCTGTTTCGTGCTTGTTTCGTTTTTTACGATGACAAGCTTCAGTGAGCAACGTGCAGCTGTGAAATTTTGCTTTCTAATTGATAAAAATGCAGCTGAAACTGTTTTAATGTTGAAAATAGCTTACAAAGATGATACTTTGGAAAAAAACTCAGGTGTCCGAGTGGTTTGCTCGATTTAAAAATGGTGACATGTCGATTGATGACAAACCTCGCTCTGCCCGAATCGACGAAAATGTTGAAAAAATTCAAGAGCTTGTGCTTGCAGACAATCGACTGTTGTGTATAATGGTTATTCAATATATCTTCGTAACCAGAGAACTTAAAACTTATTTTTTTTTCAAAGGCCAACATTTTTTGAATGATTATTGAAAAATATGCTAAGATTTCAAATTTTCATCAGTTTGTTGTTGTTCGATTTTGATATTGATTTTTCATGTCCACAATTCCGCGGATGGAGCATCTTGGTTGTTTGTAAAATCCATTACTTCACTTCTTTTTTAAATTAATGTTGTAATTTTTTAATGCCTCTTGTACGAAGTTATATGGTTCCAAGAAGACAAATATCGCTGAGTAATGGTTTTTGACGTTTCCTAATACTTTTGCAGGCAGTTTCCAGTTCTGCTAGCAAATTGTAGCCATTTATTGTTATTAAGATAGTCAACCCAACTGCATGAACTCCTGACATATCCTATGAAATGCTTTGGTTAAGCAGACAAACAAGGAGAGCAAGGCTAGAAGTGCATCGGTTGTCGTGTGGGCAGCACACAGCGCACACAACACAGGGGATTATCTGTTATCTTCTGTGGAGCGGCACGCCCGAGGTGTTGTTTTTTGTCGTTTTACGGCGCCCACCAGGTACCAGTGCAGGGTACCATCGTACCACGGACCGGTCGACCAGACGACGGCCACGGCACCCGACTCTATGCATAATACCTTACGGATTACATAAAACCCACATCTTTCCTGCGTAAAGCTCCTTTGTGATGCTTTGATAGCATGCCCATTAAACAAATGGATGGAATCTTATCGTCTAGAATACAACCACTTTACGGGGCAAATGAGGTAGGATTTCTGCTGATTCACATCTTATTCTGTGGAGGGAAGTATTGGGAAGATACAATTTTAACATTAAAATGTATCTTTTTCTCTTCGCCATTATGGAGTCAGATATTAATCATACTGTATTCGCGGGTGCTTTTTCTTTGCTTTATGAAAACAGAAGATATTCGTAAAATCTGTAAATTGCCCCCTATCTATTTTAATTAGCTTTTAGAATAGAATCCTAGGTGTGAGATTGCACGATTTTAGTCTAGTATCAAAAGTAAACAGGATTCGAGTATTCCATTTTTTACTAGGAATCTAATCAGGATTATCTGTTAAATTTACTGGACCTCCTATAGAATATACGTTTATGGTATATTCATAAATTTTGTTTCTAAAGACCATACCTTTTCTAAACCACCTGGAACAAATTCATACATATTTTGGGTATTCTTCTATTAAAGGACCGCTTCGTCAATGACTTAGTCAACAAATTTCTTTGGTCTTTGTACAAAATATTTAGTTTTCCACCAGCATTTTTGAAAATAGCTGGAATTACAAACAATGAACATCTTCTCCTCGTTAAACAATTTATTACCGCACTAAGGGAGGCTTTTCAACAGTTGTTCATAAATAGCTATATATCAGTAATAGTTTTCAACAGATTTCCGACTATTTATATCAAGGATTTACAGGAAATTAGCTTAAATAGTATTAGGATGATCTGTCTAAGCACAACATTGCCAGATGGGTCGAATTGAGTTTCTCCTGAACAAGCTCAAAAATCCCACACAGTTGCTACTTAAAAAAAAATCTCCCAAATCACAGTTTATTAGGGAAAAGGTTTGGTTCGAATAGCGAGAAGATGCTTTCTATCCACGAAACATGTGATATATCCCAGTCTCATTGTACACAATTAAAAAAAACGGACTTATCACTAACTGTCTCAGCGGTGTGTGAAAGTTTATTGAACTTATTAAAACAATCCACTTATAAATAGGGAACACAATTTTGATACATACATTGTTTTTCTTTGTAAAACCCACAGTGCACTTTTTTGTATTTAAAGAAGGTGTATTCAAAATGTCCTCCACTTTCCTCACAAGCTTCATTATTAAGAACCCAGTTTCCTAGAAGTTGTCCATTTATTATTTCAGCCGCATTAAAATTTTTTTCACGAAGTTGTGCTTCAGTTGTAATTGGACCAGCCTCATAAACCATCCCTTCTCTCCAATACCAGAAATCCATCGGATTGAGGTCGGGAGATCAATTAAATTAATTTAGTACGCCAATGGATACAGAACATCAATCACATCCAGAGAGCGAGTAAGTAAACCTTTTATTTGCGGGTGCTACAGGTGCAAGTGTGTATGCGGACAGAAGTATTTCAAAAAAACAATGTAGAAAATGAGGCAACCTTGATTACGCCTTATGGTGCGCTAACAGCAGTACCTTCCAAGGACGGGCGGTTCGCTCTCCCAAGACCGCATCGGCACGTCCTGCCGACAGGAAGTATCACAAAGAAATGTGGTGGTTGTACCAAAGAACGCATAATTATCTATAACATCATTTAGTATATAACAATCATTTATTTTATTGAGGGATATAAACTGAGAACTAATCAGTTCTTAAAGTACTCCTTACTATTCCATCAACTAATAATGAAAATTGGTTAGAATATGAAATGCTCATTCAGGAAATAAAACTATTAAGTTAATAACCTCATGATTAACTTTGCTATCTATAAATGATTCTACTACCAGAACTTTTCCACTTGCTAACCCTTGTATTGAAAAAGAATACAGTCTCTAAAATAATCCGATTTTTCAAAAACCTCACAGGTCACAAAACCTGAATTTTTTAGGAATGAATAAAAATGTATCATTCACAGATTTTTAGTGGACTTCTTCGGGCTTAATATAGTCTTTGAGTTTCAACAGATTGAAATGTCGAATAACCTTCACAGCTTATCAATAGTAATGATGACTAAAACATGAAAAATTTTATAATTAAAAGCAATACTAATATTTTTTATTGTTTATGATTGAAAATAATACTTAAACATTAACGTATTACAGTTTAAGTTTTGCATGTTTTAATATCTATATTTCAGCAAAAAAGCATATTGGAAAGAAATATAACTTGAGCCTTTTGAAATGGCAATAAGCGAATCAACTCAAAATTACGGTGACAATGCATATTTTGTCTTTTAAAAAGGGCTTCCGGAGTAACAGATACTTAATCAGTAAAAAGTCGCTTTTGCTTGTGCCAACAGGATATATAGATTGATCAACGAGACAACAACAGGATAAGTTTTAGATGTTATATTCACTGTCTTATGTTGTTTACGCAATAAATGTGTATATCCAAAACGTACATCTATCTTTCTGAAATCATTTTCAGCAAAAAAAAAAAACATGAAAAATAATGATCTTAGCGATCAGTAGGTGTTGTGATAGTGAATCTAGTCTACTCTAAGCTCTCTGGTTGTAGCACCACCTGTCGTCAGATTCGAATATATTTTCTCCCTGCATATTTTTGATTTAAGGCTGCGCATTATCGTTTTGTTACAGAAATATTGCACGTTATGCATAATCGAATAAAACAAAAAAATATTTAGAATAAAACTCTTAATATTCTAGTAACTAAGGGTCGTATCATCAGTCGTTCCTACAATTGTATGGCCGCCTTGATTTTGATAGTCTTTTCTCTCCTTCAGAAAGGCTAGGGTATTTCTAGATTTCTACTGTCTCGCTCTCCTATTGTGAGACTATGTTTTCCTTTTGAATTGCAAGCAATTTCCTGCTGATATAATAGATGATATAAATTAGATGCATGAACAATTTATATTTGTAACATAACCTAAAAATAGGGCGCTGATGCGGAACAGTAGAAAACTATGAAAATCAAGGAGGCCATAAAGGCGTTCTACAATTGTATCTACGATACGACCCTAAATCCTCCCATGATTCAAAGTTTATTAACAAAGAAAAGAAAGGCATGCACTTAATTTTGAAGTTCGAAGACAAGGTTGGCATAAGTTGAATTGTCAGCCAAAATTGTTCGATCAAAATGATTAAATGAAACACATTCAGTGCAGGCTAGGGACAGGCAATCCACTATAGTTTTGAACAATGGATTTCTGTGGTACCAAAAGTGATATGAGATCTATGTCTAATTTTATGTATACTTTGATATAAAGATTAGACCCATCTAGTCAAAAACGAATTATTACTGACATCCTAAAGATAATTCGATACGTCCGACTGTATAACTTGGATGTCCTCAAATTTCTTAAGGTCCGAGAGCGTTCGTAATCATTATCTCGTTTTTAAATACCGTTGGCAACTTAACGAGACATGCTTAAATGGAATTTGGACTGCTCATTTTTTGGTAGTTGGTATTTTGATTTATGGATCTCAAGCTTAATTTAGCGGGCCTTATAAAGAGATTTTGATTTACGGGTAAGCGGCCGTGTGATGGGTACGATCTTTTCATACGGAAAATGTTCCAGATGGCATTGACAGCATCTCTTATTTTTGTTAAGTTATTTGACGTGGACTGTAATATAATAATTTTTAACTCTTCAAACCTCGATTACGAAAGACGGGTCTTGAAAGTGTACCCTTTAAGGGAATGTAACTCCAAAATGGTAGAAGCGGTTTTGATTTCATTGCTCTGTTTGAAAGATAACTTGGAGGAGAGCGTTCTTAGCTATAATACAAGAAAACCACTTAACTGTTCAAAGATAGTAACTAAGGATTTACCAAGTAATTCGCGAAGCGTTTTTTGCGACGTCAATTCATCGACATTGAAGATTAACAGGATTTGTAACATCTATCTTACGTTCAACTAGGGTATCAACTAAAATATTTACGCAGATACATTCAGTAGAAGAAAGCAGGACTTTTCTGGCGGTTTATGATATAATTCCTATTAGCTTAGAAACAATACAATTACATCAAACAACTTTCTTACAGAATTTTGAGTAGCTACATTCAGATACATACAGCTTCCACAAATCCATAGAATGAAATAATTCTTCAACTTTACTTGACGACATAATCGAACGATTTTTTTCGCATAATTATTTCCATGAATGAATAACTTGGGATTAATAATACGGTATTCTAAAGGCAATTTATTTCATATTGCAACACAATAAATTCTACTTCTCAACAAATAACAGTTTAGCAATAAAATGTCTGTAAATGTACCAACGTGTGTTTTATTTGAACCCGGTTCTAAAACAAACGCGAATGAATCTTTCATGAGACAGAATTAATCGGTTATTTGTACCTATCCCCATGATGGATTGACGTTTCGTAAGGATACAGGTGATTTCATGCAGACAAGAATTACATACATACATAAACACATTTGTTAACATATGACTTTCACATGTCTTCTAGTTAGACATTTGTATCAAGCAATTTGTTGGACAATATTTCGCGATAATAGCATTGCATTAGTACAAATAATACCTAAATACATATTAGGTCATTTGTCACTTGTTTACGATAGATGTGTTTTTGCTTTCATTGTAAATGATTCCATTCTATATTATATATAAGAACATTATGTTTTAAGTTAGCAGGGCAACTCCTGTGGAAACGGGCGTCCAATTATGATGACGTCACTCCTGTTATCTGTCAACATCGAAGTCATCACTAGTGTTAAACAGTTAATATAAGGATGACGGAGTCGCTTTACAGCGTGTAAAAGCTTTCGCAACACGTTAATGGGTTTGATTTACTTATGACAATCTAATAATTTGTCGAGAATCTGGATATCACCTATGACCCGTCTTACAGTATAACAACAGACTCAACCTTGTCGTCTTCATTTTAAATGGAACCGTACAACTACAAACGAAACGAACAAGCAGAAACTATTACGCTTTCTATTCGTTCCGGAGATAACACGAGAGAACATGTTGAAAAATCTACGGAAGTCTCTGACATTTGCGATGCATAAGTAAAAGGTACGACACGTAGGTCGTCCATTAGTGGTGTATCGATTTTTTCCCTCATTAAAGCTGATCGTTCTCTGGTTAATGAGAGCCATTCTAATTTTTCCGCGCCACGAAAACTATCCTTTCATCCGCTGCCGATGCCGCCTTTGCAATTTGTCCCGTACTTTTTTTAGTTCGCTTACTCGCCTATTATTGCGCTGCTACCGTTTGTTCGAACGAATAGTCCAGTTCACGTAGTACTAAGATTGCGAAAAATGTCTTGTAAAACGTTGATTGTATAATGTGATATCTGAAACTTGTCATGTGATAGCCTACATGATCACTTTTTCTACATCTGTGGTTTAATTGCGGGCAGTACATGCTTGGTATATATACGTATAGACACAATAAATAAATAAATTACAAGAAGTGTAGAACTTCCTGTATCTATAGTATATAAGAGGATAGAAATTGAAACGCAAAAAAGGTCCAAAAGTCTACCAATAAAATTGATTCATAATTTATTATCTTTTGTGCAATTGAACAAAAGTTATACACATATACCAAGTAACCAGTGCAAGCTCACCTTGAACTTGCACCAATCATAGTCCTTTTTAAAGTCAGTATCCACATTATAAAACTTATTTTTGTATTCATCTTGCTAAATTGACTGGACTATATCATAGTATTCAGCACTTGGATTTTATTGCAGAGTGATTCAGTCGACATTAGTGTCTTCCTTTTTTGTCTTTTAACGTAGCTCTAATAAAATAAAATGACATATTCTACTGGAACTACCCTACGACAGAAGCCTCTTGCACAAATTCAAGTTTTATGGTTTTCTGATCTTTCAGCCGCAGTTAAATGACAGATAAAAACACCTCACGTTTGAATTCTTGGTATAGTCGAGTCATCTTAGTACTAATGACTTATTAATATTATTTATTCAGTTCAAAACCAGTATCTCGAGTATTTTTTCTGTACTTTCTTCTTGTTTATCGGGATGTCATTTGTAGCGATTTAATAAAATATTAGGCACATTTAAGCGGTACTTTCCAAGACGATTTGGACAGGTGCACTCATAAAAGAAAGACAATTATGCGTCAAACTCAATTGGAACTATTCTCAATCGACTGCAATGCTCAGAAATTTCTTGCTAGAATTCGTATTTTCTGCACAAAACTATCATTTGTACTTATATTTAAGGAAAAATCCCGCTTCATCTCCGAGAATGATTGGTTGACCAACAAATTTAAATAATATACTCGCAAAATTTTTATTGGCATTTTTTTAAAGTACCCAATGTTTGAAAATAGATCATTGGATGGTTTTAAGTCTTGTCATCTAAAAGATTCTACAAGCTTTTCATGACACAGTCCTTTGATTGACACGATCCATTTTGGTTTTTATTAAACAACTTGTTTTGATCTGCCACATTTTCATATGTGTGTCTATCATGAGATTTCGGAATGCAGAAAAAACTAGACCTTTAAATTTACAAATAAACAATATTGATTTGAATGTTCCACAAGAAACTAAATTTTTAGGATTATATCTGGATGAGAGCCTCAGCATTTGGTCTCTAAGTTGAATTCACAGTCATATATTTTCAAGAATTTACGAACAACTGGCAGAAAACCAGTTGGTTTCACTTTACTTATAAGTAGAATCCTGGCTCAGATAGGCCTTGTGCTTTTGGGTGTGTCTACAAATGCATGTTAGGTTTTCTTAAGGCAGAAAAGACTGTTTAAACTGTATGACCGGTGTTGATACAACACACAGCTGTGAGGAGCTGTGTCTGTACTATAAAATTTTAACACTGCTTGCTTTGTTTTATACGATTTGGCAATATTCATATACGTAACTTTACAAGTTGAACAACGATTTACATAATTTTTGTAGTAGGCAAAGACATGGTCTATTTGTGCTCTTTGGAAACTATTTGAAGGGCAAGAAGTCGTCCAGAGTTTTGGGTCCAAAAATTACCTAATGAAGTAAAATTATGTACCTCATTGGAATAGTTAAAAAAATGCTCAAAAAGTTTCTTGTTGAATAAGTGTCTGTTCAGTGTTTTACTGAATTTATAGGTATCTAAATATTTTATGAAAAAACAAATTAATTGAATTGAATGTCATTTTCTAACATAGTTTTCTCTTGTTCCAGCTGCACATCGAGATACGTCGGCGAGTTCTGCCAGCACCTGAACCCGTGCCATACGGGCCCGGGCCCGCGCTGCCAGAACGGCGGTTCGTGCGTCGTTCGTGAAACTGGTTCGTCGACGTTCGCGTTCGAATGCCATTGTCCGCTCGGGTTCGGCGCATCGCTATGCGAGATCCCCGTCGCGAATTCGTGCGATCGAAAGCCGTGCTTGAATGGGGGCACGTGCTCGCTCAGGTCGTTGGAGAGCTACCAGTGTTCCTGTGCTCCAGGGTTTACCGGTGAGTGTCATATATATTTTATTATTATTTCAAATTATTGTTGAATGAATTATTAAAAACGATGAGGTTGAATGAAGGCATAGTATCAAAAAATGATACTTGAAAAATACAAAAAGTAAGATATGCTAGCATAAACAACTCACAAAATACAAAATTTTATGTGAAAACCAATATGGATTTACAGAAGGGGAGTCTACATCGGATGCACTAATTAGAATTGTAAATCAAATGCATCAAGATGTTGATAACAAAGTTCCTTTTATTATTTGCATTTTTGTGGGTTTAAAGAAATCTTCCGACGCAGTACATCATAAATTATTATTAGAAACATTGGAGAGAATCAGTTTTAGAGGAAACGTATACTCGCTGATCGAAAATTACCTGTCAAACTACTCACAATCTGTCCAGATTTCCAGATCATTTGGCAAGGAAATTTATATCAAATGTGGGGTCCCGCAAGGAACAGTCTTAGGACCATTGTTATTTAATATCTATTTAAACGAGATTTTCCGGATTAATTGTATTGATAGTTGTGCATATTATATGAAGACAAAGACTCATCTAAAAAATGAAACTGAAAATGATTTTGTCAATCTTATTCGGTGGTTAAATAGCAAAAAAATGAGCATTAACTATTCTAAAACACATTTTTTACCATTTGTGTCCAACATTAATGATCACAAACTGCCAAACAGAAAATACCTTGGAACAGTATTGGATACTCACGTTGGCACAACCATGTCAATTATATTTTAAAGAAAGTAAATCTCTTGCGAATCTACTGATAGAAAAAAAAACTGAAACTTTATCCCAGTGACGCATCATACGCAGATGTACAAATGTATGATATAAAGCAGCTTTATTCCTTACACACATCATCACTCAGCAGCATAAATTTGTCAACACCGACCAAAAATTAAACATAATTCTTTCTTAAAAATAGGAAAATCATTCAATACGAGGTTATCGAAACAATTTATATTTTGTCTATTGACGGTTTGAGGCAAATGTCTCACGATCAGTGTTTACTGTGGTGCGGACCATCAGTATTTACTTATCATTCCGTCAGTATTAGTGAATTTCTGCGTAACCGTATAGTACATCAATAATTACTGACTTCCTGGCTACACGGTCGATAAATGCCACATTCCATGATAAATATTGATCGATCACGGTACATAATGATCGTGTGTCATTCGCCTTGTTTCTAATATACAGTCCGAAAAAAATATATATTTATCAGTAAAAATTATACTATTATACTATGGGTGATTTTTTTGCTAGTATCTTATTGGCAACACTGTTTTTGATAGATGACGCGTGAATCGTGTCTTGTGTCATTGTCAAACTTGTTTAGTTTGGTCTATAATTTTACCATGAATCGACTTACGAACGAACAACGCTTGCAAATTATTGAATTTTACTATCAAAATTCATGCTCGGTTAAGAGATTGCATCGAGCACTGCTTCCAATTTATGGGCAATTTGGTCGTCCTACTGAGGGAGCTATTCGGAAGCTTGTGACTAAATTTCGAACCCAGTTTACATTATTGGACATTAAACCACCAACACGCAGACGTAGAGTGAGGACTGAAGAAAATATTGCGGCTGTATCCGCCAGTGTTAGTGATGACCGTGAAATGTCGATTCGCCGCCGTTCGCAGCAATTGGGCCTCTGTTACTCCACTACGTGGAAAATTTTGTGACAGGATTTGGGTGTAAAACCTTATAAGATACAGCTGGTGCAAGAATTGAAGCCACACGACCTGCCACAAGGTTTCCCATTTGGTGAATGAGCGCTGGCAAAGTTAGAGGAAGATCCACATTTTTATCGAAAAATTGTGTTCAGCGACGAAGCTCATTTCTGGTTGAATGGGTACGTTAACAAGCAAAATTGCCGCATCTGGAGTGAAGACCAGCCAGAAGCATTGCAAGAGCTACCAATGCATCCCGAAAAAATCACTGTCTGGTGTGGATTATGGGCCGGTGGCATCATCGGGCCGTACTTCTTCAAAGACGAGTAACTGAATGGCGAGCGCTACCGTGCGATGATACCAAACTTTTTTTTCCCAAAATGGAAGAGCTGGACTTGTCTCATATGTGGTTTCAACAAGACGGTGCCACATGCCACACCGCACACGAAACAATGGCCCTATTGAGAGGCGAGTTCGGTGAACAGTTTATCTCACGTTTGGGGCCCGTCAATTGGCCGCCTAGATCGTGTGATTTAACGCCGTTGGACTATTTCTTGTGGGGCCATGTTAAGGCTAATGTCTACAGGGATAAACCAGCAACGATTGACGCACTGGAAGCCAATATTGAAGCATTTATTCGTGAGATACCGGTCGATATGTTGGAGAGAGTGTGCCAAAATTGGACCTTGCGCATGGGCCATCTAAAGCGGAGCCGCGGCCAACATTTGCATGAAATAATCTTTAAACATTAAATTATATCGACCGTAGTATCGACTCAAATAAAGATTTAATCGTTTTTTCAAATTTTTTGTGTTTTTTTTTTGAAAATCAGATCCTATACCTCTTAAAAAATCACCCGTTAGAAGCTTCTTAATCTTCAAAAATTGTAGGTGCTTGCTGCTAGTCTCCTCGACCAAACCGTACATCAAGGATATTCTTTATTGTTACAAATAATGATTCGTTACAGAAAATTAAAGTTATTTTCATCTAAGAGCAAAATGGTCTCCTCCCGAATTTTTTCGCCATGTTTTTTCGGAAACACGGTGTATGGATTTACCTAGTGTGCAATGTGTAACCCTCTTATAATACACCTACAATTCCGAAATGCGTATGTGAGATGGAAGCATTTCAAATTTATTTTTCAGTGGTTGCACGCTTTTAAGTAAAAGTATTATTTATACTGCCACAGTGATCCTTATGTTCGTCAGACGAAGTCAATCCGGTTTTAGGATCCGATAAAATCGTGGGTTTTCGGTGGACGGTAGGGCCTAATCCTCACGAATAGACACGGGGCATGAGAGAGATTAGGCAAATGACCATCTCCTGGTTTACTCGGTACGCTCGTTTTGCTTTGTTTTGATTCGACCGTAATCGGCGTCCATTAAAGCGGATAGGCGTGTCGGCTTCTTAAGATAATGCTCATTTGTAACATTTAACATAATGTCAATACTGCCTTAAAGGGAAACAAGGAATTTTTATTTATAAATGCTGATCGGTGGTACTCTCTCATGCGGATGAGGGATTTGAAGAAAGGTATCTTAGCATGAGGAACACCAGGCACTAGTTTAAACGGTATGAATTTCAATAAAATCAAGGTTGATTTTAGTTTTTTACACAAATAACTTTAAGTACGATCGCGACTCAAATTGGATAGTTCGAAATTGGTAGTCATTCAAATTTTTGCATTGATCGTACATATTTGAGAGGACATGAAACCAAATTCGAAGAACTGCTAATGACATCATAGAATAAGAGGTGAAAAACGATTGTTACAACAATAGCTATTTATTGTCAACATATTGATGTGATCAACATTTTTGTGGGGTAAAAACATATCACGAACCGCACTGTCTTTTTCAGGCTATTGTTCGTTCTATTGGTAACAATCGTTACAGCAGAACAAAAGGTCACCGGTTCGGTTGTAACATCAGATAGTCGAGATCGCGGTGAGATTTCCATGCAGAATTTTGAGTTCTTAACTAGCCGAAGCTTTATGCGATTCTTCGCCGTGCTTTTTCATAATTCATGTCCTCTCGTTGGTACTACTACAGATTCGCTTGTAGATTTGTTCTGGCTGGACTCGCATTTGCATGGGTCGTTTCTAAACTGTCTCACAGTCTTGCTAAGAAATATTCCTAGGATATTAGATGATACTTTTTGGAGGAGAAAATTTCATGTTTTAGTATAATGAAGTAAAATAATCATATGTCATCTTAACAGTCTTTGCTTTATTGAAGAAGTGTTTAGTGTTGCATGTTTTTCTGCAACCATTGATTAACGTATTCTACCTGATACTGTATTCGTGCATCCAAAAAATCTCCGAGATGAAATAAGATACCATATCGTCGTTTATAAGAATCTTTCCCTTCTCGGCAATAATGAGGAATCTACTTCGAAAACGTGAGTGTCTCATAGATGGCGCTGTGGCCGACTATACAGGATGCCTGAAAATTTCGTGAATTTGTGAATTAAGTTATGAGACTTTTTGACCAAGGTCATTTGAAGGTTAGCTAATATCACAAAAAATGTTTCTTCTTTTATCAGGGCTGATTTTTTCTGGTTGTTCTAGGTAAACACTGCGAGCGTGAGGACCACTGCGCGTCAGGACCTTGCCGAAACGGAGCGGAGTGTATATCGTTGGGCGACGGCTACGAATGCAGGTGCGCCCCCGGTTTTCAGGGGCCTGCCTGCACGGACGACAAGGACGAGTGTCGGCAGGTCCCCTGTGTGCACGGCAAATGCCATAACACCCACGGCAGCTATGCGTAAGTACACAATTTGTATGTTCTTATCCCAAATATAGAGGTTCTTTTTAATAACCTGATTAGTTGTCAGTTTGGGCTGTTACCACGCGTCGACGTTAGACTATGAATATGACTTTATGGTGTCTGAACTTTGGTCACGTTTTTTGTAGTTGTCCATGTTGCAACACATACCTATAATATGGTTTTAAATAGCCTGGATCAGCACAAAGGATCAGATGGTTCTTAAGTTGGGACTTTCCTTTACACGATATACACGAAGTGCAGTGAATATTTCAATATATGATTCCTAAGATAAATATGTGGTTATTAGAACATATCGTCGCCAATAACACGTAGTGGCGTATCTCAGAAAATACGAAAATTGAGTTAAGTTTTATTACTTGAAAAAGGTTGCTCTGCAATATCACGAAGTGGCTTAAGTCATTTTATAATACCTTTAGAGTTATAGAAAAATAATATTAGACTTATCTCATTTTAATAGGAAATTACATTTCACGAGGGAGCTTAACACAAGTTACGCCAATTTGTGTAATTATAAAATGTACTATATCATTTTACGTAGCGTACGGCTTATCCAAGTTACTCCAGTTCGTAAAATTGTAGTTTTACTAGACGCACTGTGACGTATCTATCTTTTTCCTTCAACACGAATACAGCTTTTTCAGATTAGGAAGACAAAAACTTAATCTAATAGATATTCCCCTCGAAATTCTGAGTGCAGAATCAAAAAAAATACTACGAAAAAAATATATGGATTTGAAGTCGCTGTGTGAAGGAGATATACCGGTAGTTCGTTTACAATATTACCAAAGATTCTATTTAAATCTTCCTTATGAGTAATAGATGGAATAATAATTAATAATTTATTCATATTTAACAGATATTATTATATCATTATTATTTGGGCTAACATATTGAACTTTTATAATAGGGTGTTAAATAGTTTTAGATACTGTCGATAATTATTTCGCCATAATATTCACTGATCCCTTTTTTGTAACCATTTTATCTTGTAATGAAACATTTTTTTTAAATTACATGTGTTTTTATTTCTCATCACTTTAATATAATTCGGACGAAACTAAGTCTTTATTCTATGAATTACGACTTTTCAATTTCACAAAATAACGTATCTATCTTTGTTTTAGAAATTTTGAACTCATAAAATGAAAAATGGGTTAATTGTTGCCCATTTTTGAAAAGCTTGTAACATGAGCTGATTCCCACAAATTCAATAATGTAAAATTGGAAAAAATAAGATATGCCGCTTCGTGTTATGGACGACGATACGTCCGCAGTGTCTTAAACTTTTTACTACAGGCTGTTGAATTTTTAAAGAAAAAGTTTATATTTTTTAATATTGAAAGTACTTCAAATATTATTTTTAATTTGCGCGTATCATAAGACAATATGGAATGCTATAATTTTAGAATCAAGAATTATTATATTGAGTCGCCCGTAGCCTCCTTGCAAGCATATTTTGTGTGTCTTTTTAAAAAAAATTACACGCTACTGATATCAATCTTTGTGCCAAAGAAGCAGCTATCGATTAGCCGTTTTATCAAAAACGGCGCATCTGAGAACAAAATAATAAGAGTGAGTGGCGTACCAAAATATTAAAAGAAATGCTTGCAGGGACGCCACTGGTGACACAGTAGAATAAGTTTTTTACGCTAAAATATGCCATTTTATATTCTCTCATAACACGAAAAATAAATAATATCCAAGGAACTTTCGAAGAAGCAATCTTTTTCTCAAAAAATCAACATATAGACCTTCATAAACTATATGAGAAATCATATCCTGGAGTATTAGGACATCATTACGAAATAACCTGTATTTCTTGGAAAAGTAAGCAAATTTTCATATAGGCCATTTATCTAAGAAAAGAAACTAAACCCAAACATATTCACGCATACTTCACGTGATGAGATTCTAGGTTTTCGAGTACGTTACAGGGCCAACGAGGCTGCGTGCACCGCCGTGTCGTATCCCACCATCCACCTTCATGGCTTGGCATTGGTCCTGTATAAGGGCTCGACTGATTCAGACCAGTAAGCGTTATACTCCCCGTTTCTTAAAATATATGTGACACGCGCTGGTTATTGTTTTGGTTTAAAGTTTTTCTTGAATAAATAGACTATACACCAAAGTCTTAGGATAATAGAAATATCAGCTTCCGGAAAAATCTGCGATACGAAATGCGGCTCTACAAAAAATTAGACGACACGCGACCGTATCCAACCCACGTTGCGCGTCATGTAGGTAAACCGAGCTGTTTGTTTATAGATCGAAAACTGAAAAGTGAATGTGTGCCTTCAAGAAACTGTTGATGCTTTACGTGTATACCAAGATTGTTTTCCTGGACGTTAAAATCCCGCGCTGCGTAGGTTTATTTTTTTTCGAACAAAGAGCTGGGGAGACATTTTCATGGACACGTTGTGGTGGGTACAGTAGAAGGCCTAAACAACCCTGAATGTTGCAAATTGAGGAAGAAGATAAGAACCTTATATTTTTAAATTGAATATGTACAACTTGGAACAGTATTTATCAACAACTGGGCGGCACTGTAAATTTCAGATTTCATTAGTGACAAAATGATTGTGAGGCAAATTTGACGTTTAGAAAGAAGAATGCTCAAATGAAGCTTGATGAAAATCCTGATACATAGCTGTCAATCTGATTAGCGTAACCGGCGCTAGCAGATTTGGCAAACAGCATTCTGTCCTCTGATATTCGACACCAAAAGTTGCCATTACGGAATTTATCCCTCGTCTAGACGAAACAACAGATGGTCCTTAGGAGATTCCAATTTCAGTGCCATATTAGGTTCAAGTGGTGTACGATTTTTTCCTAATATACCAAACGAAATTCTTAAGATTCTACGACATATGGTCAACATATCTGATGTATCTATCTGTAGTTGGATCGGCGATTTTAATTATTCAGAAGCGTTCGGAGTTCGTTGAATATTCACATTTCTCGGAAGCTCATACCAGAATATTACTCTCCTGTAACACGTACCGAATGTTTTCCTCTACGGTCTTATATCTCTGTTCATGCCTAATAAAATACCGCGGATAAAGCGTAGCCAGTATAGGCTAGTTGATTTTATAAAACCATTTTTTAAACTACATGACAACGAAAAATAGTCTGCGGGTTTTCGGATTTGGTACAGAGGTGGGCCGAGTTATGATCGAAAGCAAAAAATTAGAGCGCCTCTAAACACTGATTTTTATGTTTTCCAAGGCTCTGATGATTTCTAGACTTAGTCATGACATAGGGCTTAGTTAAAAAAATAAGATGTCAAAAATTTTCAAATCAGGCAATTCTCCATTTCAATTATTGTGGGACATTACGGGTGTAATGTGCGATTTTTAACTTTATGACAAGTTTTTCTCAAAACCTGTGTCATCCAAAGAGAAATATCTGCTTGTAATTCAAATTTTTTCAGTCTCAAATTGTTTATTTGACCAATTAGCGTCGTCAGTTGAATCCAGCGTCCCTTCAAGCGTGTCATTGTGAACGTGAACTTATAATGAGATCAAATCAAGAACCAAATACATCATCTTTACTCTCTAATGTTTTCGAACGACATTTAGCTTAATATTATTGAAAACATTTTACTAACTAAAAACTAAAAAACACTAATATCCGGGTAGACAAAACCTCTAGCTGTGTGAGCTTTCACTGGAACTAGAAGAAAAATACCTGAACTATCCTAACCTAAAGTGCATGTATTCTGTTTGACTAAAACATTACAGCTCCGCATTCCACTTGCCATTAACATTTTTCCAACATTTCACCATCGAGATATACCTGCTCACCTCACATAACAACGGTACTCTTATATCGCGATGGCCACTATGAAACACATTATAATTTTCTCTGAAGGGAATGAGAGTAGTCATATAAAAAACAACGACGCCTTGTTACGACTGGGACCTGTTACACAAGCGACATGTAACCCTTGGTGAGGTTTTCAGTAAACGCGTCTCATTTCAACGGCACGTTTTATGGGGTCAACGCTGGCCGTTTGGTCGTACCGGCTTTCAGAGGCGCAACCTTGTAGTTTTTACAGAAAAGTAAATGTTTATATAAACATATAAAATATAACATCTACGTATATATGTATTATTCGATATCTTATCTTATTTTCCTCAGGGATCATCTCTCAGGCCTGGATATTCTTGCGATCCCAAACTGCTAAATAAAATGGTCATACAACTTAGATTATATATGTACTCATATTGACAAGAAACAGTAATTGGTGTTATCTCCAAGGTCATTAACAGACGTTTATTATCTTAAATCTTCTAAAGTTGAATTAAAGTTTTGATTTTTGGTCATTGTTACGATATTGCTACTCTCATTTTTGAAAAAAAAATCAATTCGATTTGGTTTATTCAGGACAACAACACCTTCGATCTTAACACCACCATTGAATTCTTCAAATACTTTTTTGTCCGTGTTGTCAATATGAGTAAGCACCTTACTGCAAGGGAAAAAGGTTAGAACGCCATAGAAGGAATTAGAAAAAAATGCAAATAGTATATTCAAATCAAAGCTCACAAAGCACATACATGGTTGTTACGCCCACTGCAGTGCTTGCCCTGTCACTGCGTTCATCTAGACAGCTCAAACCCGACCACACCAGCAAGTTGAACAACAGACCGTCTTGTACTGAGTTTTGTATGCGTTCCTTCTCCATGGGCGTCCAAAGATAAAAACTTCTATAGAAATCTTGGTGATATCACGTAGCACATTACTCATATTTGTGAAGCTATTACCAAAATATGCAGAGGTATACGTTTTCTTTTTGTTGGGAATTCGAGCATTGCCCACGTCGGGACTTGGATCATACTTTCGTTTTTCGCTCTTCTGACTGAGCTACAGAGTATGTTCTTCTAACGAAGTAAGTCATTGTACTGAATCATTTCTTTCTTATCCACTGTCACCACGGAAAATATAAACGGCGCTTGACTGTGGAGAGCACTTATGCCTTATCTTTTGCATTTTAAACATACACATAGCATATTTCTATGGGAGAAATGTATCTGAATTCGATTCCGAAATGTATTTATATACCTTAGCAATTATTTATTTGCCTATATCACTCTGGCGGTAAAGTTATATTCATTATCAGTCTCTCGTCTTTACGTATGATGACCAAAGAAGGGTTCATTACTGAGCTATTCGACTTGTTATAGCAATTTATCTAAATTCCTTTCATATTGCAACCTCGTGGAACTTCACCAAACATTGACAAGGAATAATCCTACTTCTTTAGTGTTATTTGATCAATATTGGGTTGTCATCCGGGAAATATTGAAAACGGATATGTCGACATGCTTTTACTTCCCACGCCTACTGGCGAAGAAGTTTTGTAATCGCGAAATGGTTAAAAAATGATATATATTTTTGAATGATACATACATGTATCTACATCACGAAAAGCCATGTTATTCATTTATTTCGGTCTGTCTGCTAATCCTTGGCCCCTCCATAACTTGGATGAAATTTTTAAACAAGGTTACGACTGTGACAAGGACGGAAAAGCTTTGTAGTTTTTGAAAATCGGTCCAGTGGCGGCGAAGAAAAATGATAAAAACGAAAAAAAAAAATCGCGCAAACTTCGTTGTCGACGCTTCAGAGGATCCTCATCACTTTTGAAAAAAGGTAGAGTAAAAAGATTGGGGGACCAAGGGGGGTAGGGAGGGTGCATCGCAATTGCTTAATTTCAGAATATTAATAAACTTCCAACCCCGGTAATTCTACGCACCTCTGGAACATATTTTTTACATCATAATCACTTATAACAAGGCCCAAATAGTGCACTAATGGTCTTGACAAAACCTACGTATTTGTACTAGAATTTGTTTCGAAAGCGTGCATTTTTTTGTCTGCTCCACATTGTCCCCAACCCCCAGTTGCTCTGCCCATGCATCTCCGTCTTTAATGAGCGACAATGGGTGGTGTCCCGTTCTGTGAAGCAGAAAAAAAAAACAGAATGTGGAAATGTTATTTAGATTGCGCTGCTATAGTATTTTTTTCGATGTCCTGTAAGGCGGGGGGTGGACCCCACCTTAGCGTGGGGGGATCTCGATTGTCTATTGTGTCGGAACGGCGCGATGACACGGCGATTTGATAACTATAGGGCCCCGACTACTTCGATGGGCTGGTACCGCATTTTATGGTAGATGGTGGTGGGATTACTGTTACATGTGGTTACGAATGCTAATGTTCCGTATATGTTTTGCATAAGATGAGAAATTGAAATGGAGGACTGTTGATTACTCTAAAAATCTCGGTACAGTTGCGTCTTGTAGAACTTTGGATTTCATTGTTATTTTACTTGAAACTTATACAGGGTAAGCTTGGATGCCCATGCTTTTCATGAATTTCTTTTCCCAAAACACTGTATTTTTAGCAGTTATTTCCTCCATTATTTCCATTAATGGCATATGACGTTGATGTCTGTGGATCTGTCATATATGAGAGGTGCTGGCCTGCGGCGTTGCCGGATTGGGCTCCGCATTTAGGGAAAAATATGAAAAGTGGAAAATTTATTATACAATATTAATTAATGAAATACAAAAATAAAAAAACTGAAACAAACAACAGCAGCAAAATAAAAAGCGATTATTAATAAGTATAAAACAAAAAATAACATCTACCACATCTGCTCGAAGGCTCGCTAGTTCGAATCTTGGCCATGGCAGTTACATTTAGAGATGTAGATTTTGTTTTTCTTTAGATATGTATGCACTAGATCAGTGCAAGAATAATTGGGTACATGGAGATAAAACTGTCTATTAATTTACATCCAGTGTTGGTACAACGGGGTCGGTAAAAAGGGTCAAAGGTGATTTAGTTGCCAGCCCTCACCACTACAGATCATCCTGTTTTAATATATTGCAGACATTTACCAATCAGCAATTCGTTCAGGCTTGACCACTGTGGTATCTTGTAGAACATCCTGTAGTATACCCCCAGTATTGCACTTGACTCCACCTACTCGACATCGAAATTAGTGTGGAAAGAAGCTCTCGGTGGCATACGGGAGGGCAATGAAGTTCGTCTCATACTTATACCAGGACACAGGTCTAGAGGGAAACGAGACAGCTGACACTCTGGCAAAGAGTGGGGCTAGCACACCCTTCATAGGGCCTGACCCAGCGATTGGGATCGCATACAATACGGCTAAACAAATAATCTCTGCAGAGATGGACAGAAAAATCATCATTACTGGGAGTGATTAGAAGGGTTAACCCATGGTAAGGCAACTATACCAATCTTGACAAAGAAGGTAATAGCCTCTTTGCTATGGCTCAACAGAAATAGCCTCAAAGCTCTAGTAGGACTGTACAGAAGGACGAAGGAACTCAAAGCAGAACACCTGAAGGATATTTCTCCAAACAAGTTGATAGGCTTCCTCAGGAGGTCGGAGCTACTGGAGGAAATATAAATAGGTGTGAGCCACAATAGACGAAAGAGTCGCAGTGGAGGTTCGTTATTGATGCACTTATAAGAAACCTAACCTAACCTACCCCACCCCCAGTACTGATGTCAGTGACGTTACTGTTCTAGTTAAGTGAATTTTGATAGTACTTCTTCAAAGTTCATTGGTCCTGAGATCATCGAACGCCATCGCCACGTAAATCCAACATCTTAATTTGCGATTTATCTCACTGATAATTCGGGCCATCGCCTCCAGTAATTTTGATAATCCTCCAAAACAACCGCTTTCCAACTTTTTCTCTCCGGCGTATCCGAATTGCAAATCAGCGCATACGCAACAACGTGGAATCAATTAAGGCTCACCCCTATTTGGATCAAATTATCATCGAGTTTAGGAGAGATATCCACAATTACGTATTGCCGTCATCACTAGCCGCTACTGCAAGGCCTTTTTTTTCATCGAATGCACAAAGTTGGCAGTGCGGCTCAATATCAGTATGCGGCGATTGCAGCGCCGCCATTACAAATATTTTAATGACGTAACGCCATGCGCGAGCTTTTGTTTTTGTATCAGTTACAAGGCGAGTATCAATAATCCAGGATCGCTTGCGATTGAATCGTTGCTTGAAATTGATATCACCCATTTTAGAACACAAAAAAAAACGCTATGGACAACCAAATGACTCTAACGAGTTCAAACTTGTACTGAAGGCGGACCAGATGTTCCCATGTCCCCCCTACAGGCCCGGCGCTTCCAGTGATGCCAAATCGAACGCTACATTGTCAGTCTCATCGCTTAATTTACTTAAACAAAAGAATCATATTAATCATATTTTTATGACAAGCACTTCTGTATGCGCAAAATGTTGCCTGCTTGTACTTGTTATAATAAAAATCCTTCACCCTTCACTTGATGCATTTCTGATACTGATACCCGGCGATTGTTCCACAACATGCTGCAGAGTGTACAAACTCTTGAAACATTTGTCGGCACATATGGAAATAAAGCGGAACCCGATTTTGTTGCTGCTAAGCCTGTTGTCTGCCCGGAAATATGTGAAAAATGTTATCTCCTACTGTCGTGCGAGAAACTAAACTACGAGCCCCATCCCACTTCAGGTGGCCCACTTCAAGATTTGTACCAAAATATGCCTTTATAAACTAAACATGACGAAACTATTTACTTCTAAAACAATTTATTTTCTCAAAAACATTTTAGATACACTCTAGTCGTAAAAAATACATATTTGAAATCACTTAGACCTATAACTAATAGAACATCTGAACAAATAAACATGCGCGAAGTTAACAAAGCAACAATTGAAAGATTACCATTGGGTAACATCACCTTTATTTTTTATTACGGCTGAAATTCTTTGGGGCCAAGTTTTGGCAAACATTTGGTGTAAAACCATCCCATATTTCTTGAAGCTTTTGTCTCAGTTCGGTGATTACGAGCAGGATGTTGTCGTAGAACCTTTTTCATCTCGTGCGACAAAGTTTCAATAGGTGACAGATCTGGACTGCTAGAAACCCATTTCAAAAGTGGTACATTATTTTCTTCCATCCATTTTATAGCATTTTTGTGGTATGGCAGTCTGCACCATCTTGCCGAAACACAAAATCTAGGCCGGATTCATTCGGAAACATTCTTCAATCATTGGTAAAAGCGATTCTTCTAAAATTGCCAAATATTTGTTTGTATCCACATTTCCGTCAATAAAATGAAGTTGTCCTACTCCTTTTGATGACATACTGCCCCAGACCATAATGGATGCTGGATATTTCACTTTTATCTTCAGACAGTCAACATGGAATGCTTCATTTTTTTGCGAATAACTCTACTGCGACTGTCACCAACACAAACTTCGAATCGGACCTCAGCACTCCATTGTATTGCACACCATTGTTGAGGTGTCCATTGTCTATGTTCTTCAGCCCATCTAAGCCGATTTTTCTTTTGCAGTGGAGTTAATAGTGGCTTTTCTTTGGCCTATAAACAAGTTGTGCAACTTTAGGATTTACACTTCACTTTTTTTTATAAGAAAACTTACCTTGCAAGTGCTAAATCCCAGTTTGTGGGCCTCTCTATGAGCTGTGGACCTCGAACTTCGCCTTCCAACAGCATCACTCCACAGAGCACTTAATTGTAAATAATTGGCACGCCTGTTTTTCACGATTATTCTTCTTAATGCTCTTCGGTCGGCATTTTTTTCACATATTGTGGCTTAATATTAACTGAGCCACTTACGTTATATTTCTAACAATATTTCTCACACTGTACCGCGATAAGTTTAACAAAGTTGCAATTTCTGAGTTTGATTTCCCAGAATTAAAAAATTTAATTATCAGTAACCGAATTTTCTCACTAATAACCTTTCCTCTACCCATTTTGAAAACCTTAACTACCCAAAACTATTTTAAACGTATTCTGTCAGCTGTGATTAATAAAAACAATTGTTATGGCTTTTATTTTTCACAGCCACCTATGCGTTATAGACTTATTTTGCATTTAAATTAAAACAGGTTGATATGCTGTAATTGTAACATGTGTTATTTTTATGCTGCAAATTTGATTAGGGAGTGATACAGTTGTGTTTTCTACTATATATTATCAAAATATTCATTGTTAATATTTTAAACCTATAACTACATTTTTATTATTTGTGTTTGATGAGAAAAAAACTAGGATTTCAATAGTTGGGCCAACTGAAGTGGGAAGGGGCTCGTAGTCGTCGGTATAATTAGAAGAGAAACATTAAACTAAAGTAGTTTCCAAACTTGCTTTTTGTTATGTGGCTTGCAGGTGTGTTTAATGGCATACCTTGTGTTTTCTACTCGCCAGTAATTCCGATGGATTCATTATAATGAGATGAATGGCTAATAAAACGATCCTTACTCCCAGTAATAGATTCTTTCTTGACCATCCTACGTAAAGAAGTCTCTCTGGCGATAAATAACTTTAGCGCCATAGTGATACAGGCAAATAAACAATCGCAAAGGCATATAAATACATTTCGAAATCGAATTCAAATAAACTTCTTCCATGGAAATATAGTGTTCGTATGTATATGTTTAAAATGCAAAAGATAAGGTTTAAGTGGAGTCCACAATCAAGCACTGTTTATATTATGCCGTGTTGACAGTGGATAAGAAAGTATTGATTCGGTAGAACGAGTGATTGCGTTAGAAAAGCTTTAAAGGAATGCTTGGGTTAAGTAATCAGTATTCAATACCGGACGTTTTTAAACTTGATTTGAGTATGTGGTAACTCAGAGAATGAATATAAATACAACTTTATAAAAGGTCTTTCATTATTTGGAATATTATAATAATATTATAATAATATATGACGAAAAGTAAATCATTGCTCTAAGAACTGTGCCGAACTTAGCTATTTAAGTTTTTGGTGCAAAAGTTAATGGACGGTAGAGACTAAATATGTAAAAATATGATGAACATGGATTTTGAAAGCACTTGCTAATCAAAGACATTTTTTCTCCTTATTTTTTGCAGTAAGTTTTTTTACAAAAAAATTAAAAGATTTGTAGCTTTTCAATACATACTGTATCCAATAAACTAATGAAAAAGTAGTTGCAGAAAAAACTGTACAATATAGAAACTTTTCCAATAGGTCTACTTCAAGAAAATATTTTGATGAAACTCGTTAATGCTGTTTTCCTTAGAGATCAGAACATAAGGGTTCCTGTCAAATTTTGAAAATATTGTACATTGTGTTTTAAAAATATTTCATTTTGATGTTACACTTACAGAAGGTTGAAAATGCTTCTAGCGTTGTACCACTATAACATGCAAATATGTAAGCAACTTGTCAATTTCACAAAAAATTAGTTCTGGAAAAAGTGATTTTTCACTTTTCATTTTTACTTCCCACGTCACTGGCGAGATTAGTTGCGTTCGTTTTACACATAACTTCAGATACGCTCACCTCAGGCTCTTCAGTTTGCTGAGGTTGTTTTATTCTTTTTTACCAAAAACTTAGCTTAACCAACCTCAGCTGAGTAAGATTTGTCATCACGTACAGCTTTTAGGTTAAGTTCATTTTGTTTACCTGCAAAAACCATCGAACAAATATATTTGGAGCGATTCAAGTCAACAAACTGCAAAATGTCTTTAATAAGCTCAATGAAAAGTTAAAAAAATATATTATATAGGCTATGATTAACTTTTTGAATTCTGAGGTGAGCCATACGCTGATTTGTTCTCTTCATCTCTAAAATTCCATGATTGACTGCTAAATAAAAAAAAAATGTTTGAAATACTTAGAATGATAAAGAAATATTTTCAATACACGCGTCTGTGAGTATCCGTAGAGCAGCGTTGTCAAATGGGTGGGGACTATGGACTAATTGTATAGGCCTGTTTAATTGACTTGATTCATTCAATTTTTTTGGTATATGTGTTTGTAGCTAAATTTCTTCTCATAGTGTCTAACCTGTGCCTCAACTGTTGATTTCGTTGCATGGTGACGCCATTTTATTGCCCTGGCAAAAGAACGCTTTTTTGTAGGGAAAGCAAGAAATTATAATGCAATGCATGGTCAGTTGAATGAACTTCAATTTACGTCTGTTGAACTTAATTGGTTGCGAAATATCTTTTACTTGTTTCTATGCATCAAATAAAAACACGTTGTTGGTACCACGTACCATGAGCATCATCATCTTTAAAATAAGTACCGTCAAAAAAGTTGTTTCGCCTCAGCATCGCATAAAACGTTTTTGTAAAACAGCAAAAAATCACGCGAACTTCCGAATGCAAAAGATCCCCGGACAGACTGTGGATGGCTCGCCGAGCATTCGCTGATGAGCGGACCACCCGTACGGGCCCTCAATAAGGACGTAAGTTCATTTAAAATTGTAATTGACCGGCCGAAAAAGGCGATAGTGATCTACTGATACCCACGCACAGATTATCCCAACTGGAATACTAACACCTTCACAATGCGAGTTTAATGCGCGAGACCTCTTTTTCTGATGTACCTTTCTCGAGTTTTCGTACGGCGCTATCTTTCTATGCATTTTTATGATCCGAAATGTACTGCCTACGTAATGGTAATTGTTACTCTGATGGAAATTACCATTCTCGCATATTAAACAGAATGTTGGCGACGGTGATAACAGCTACAGACTTCGCGTCTACGATTTGATGTAAGATGGTTCAAATGATGTTGAAGTTTTACTTACAACACCACTGGCGAGGAGTGAATGAATGAATGAACAACGAAATCGGAGGCATACCAACCACCATGAGATGCCGGCGCTTGAACTGCGTAAACGGGACCTTATACACCACTACATTCCTTGAATTGAATTGAATTTCTTCAAAGCAATCAAAACAGTATGAGAATTATAGAAGAATTATAAATAGTGATAAAATATTGGTAGTTAAGGTTTTTGACTGGTGACTGGTGGGGATACAATATATTGATGGCGACGATAGAGAAAGATTTTCCCCTGCCGGCCCCTGACATCGTTTCGAAATATGAAATTCTGGAAACGCTATAAAAATAAAAATGCCTACTTGCCTGTTTCAGACAAAAACAAAACATATAACGATTGTCATCTTGACATCATTCTGCAATCTGTCAAAGTAGTGATGGGCGTGCCTGCTGCACGGTATACGGTATCGATATTCGATAAAATATTTTTCTTTCTACCATGAATGCGTGGAAAAAACAAAATAAGGAGAGATCTAAAATAAGGAGTTATAGTTGAATATCTAAGCAGGCACACTAAAACAAAAATAAGACTTGGAATTAATAAAGTTTATTTCGACAGTTGGCAGAGTTTGCTCCACTGGGGCACTGGGACGAAGTGTTGACGGATCCCACATAATTATATGTCACTTGTCGATATGGTTATTTTTAAAATATCGGGAGATAATCAGCTGTTATTCAAATGAGTGTATATGTTTTGTGATTCAAATAACGTCTAATATAAATATAACCCAGAATATGTACTCAGTGAAAAAAGAAAAATATTGCAAAACTCTAGTTTTTCTGCAGGTTTTCGGTTTGCTGGTAGCTCTACGACATATATTCTACGGTGTGAATATAGTGTGGATGTTTGTTAAGTTCCTGAACAACGAAAAATATTCAACTTTATGGATGTATGGATATTAAAAAAACCAGAATGGTTTTGTGGGAATATCAATCTAAGGTGCCATAATGGTTCTGATGAACGGCAAGTAAATGAATGAATGTTTGGAAACGAGCAATATCTATGAACTTTTTGGTAGAGCAGGTCATCAAGTAGGTGCTTAATGGCTATCTGCAAGAGGTTTATAGGAAAAGACACCCAGTAGATGATCTTGAATCAGTAAAATCGCATATCAGTTGAAGAAAATAATATAGCTAAATCATGAATTTTATTCTAAAATCAAACATTTCTTTAAATTTTGACTGAATTATATGTAATTTCTTAATATTCAATAAGCTGATGATGTTTCAATGACAAGATGTCATCTCATACTTTGACAGTATGTTGTTTTCAACATTTCATAGCTATTGGTTGCTAAAATTTGTTGATTGGAACTTGAAGCCCATTCGCTGTATTTAACGGCTGTTACCCTATAGGTGGAGAATAACGGACTGTTCTTGGTGAAATTGGCCCTTAATATGTCAAGCACCTCACGCTTTTTACTCTGAATTTAATTATTCTGTTAATAACTTGAATTTTATTATAATTTCATTTTGAGATCATTAATTAAGATTGATTGTTCGACCATTTACTACTGTAATATAAACTCTTTGTGATTAAAAATTATTTTCTACTTTTTAGTTCGTTTAGCTATAAAAGCTTAATTTTGAGTTTTTTAAACAATATTTTATATTTTTCTAGAAATTTATGTTTGTCAAATATACTTATCAAAATGCCGCCTTCGTTTTGTTTTGTTGTGAAAAACCTACAACGAAAAATGCCGCCCAAATCAGGCCTTGAAACGATGCAGCCATAAATCCACCAAACAAACATCTAGATCACAATCAGCAAGTTGTAAGATGGAGCACGTCGAGATTTACTGCGTTGAACTTCGCGAAACGAGCCGCGCAAATTGCAAATTGTGTCGCCCGGGGGCGTCATGTGAGGTTAGGTACGATGGTTTAGTGGGCGGCGGTGGTACGGCCAGTACGGTCCTGCCTTCAGGCCATCAGCACCGGTGAACAGGGGCGTACACGATCGTATCTCCCTAACGGGTACCACTCGTGACCTACAAATTCGTATCAGCGGTATTGCAGTAGAACGTTTGGATGTCGTTTTGCTCGGTCAAAACGACAGTATATTTAATCAGCATATAGATCAAAGAGACATAGTGTACGGAATAACACAACTTATTGATGGCTGAATACGACCTGTTTAGTTTCTGCCTCTGCAACCACGACCAGCCGTGTACAACGTTGTTTCATGATTTTTACAATCATCGGTACGGCATAGATCTAGTCATTTGGAGACGAATAACAAGAAGCAATATGTGGGTCTATTTTTCAGTAGACCCATATATTCGCGTTTGCTTTCCAAAATATGCTAAAAAGCATAAAGCAACGTTGTATACGGTTGGTTTTGGCCGCAGATGCGATTGATGAACTTACTGATGTTCAGTGGCTTAGCTAGACACGATGTAAATATGGCCAATTTCTGAGAAATCACAACGTCGTGTTTCATTGCAAAGTTAAGAAAAATAGCACGCGTAATTTTCAGATAGCTGGAATTGCCGCTCATTAACAGACGTGTTGCCAGTGGTAGGTATTGTTTTGGTAGACGAAGAAAAATGTGCATATACCTCAAATAAGCCAAAAATGTCAGATAGCAGGTATTGTCAGATATCCGATGTTTAAATTTTAAGTCATTTAATATAAAATCATGATGTTCATATGACATGACTCGAAAAATCATACAGTCAGTTTTATTCGTGTCGAATTTTTGTAAATTGATCTCATTATCATCAGGTACAATGCTGTCAGAAGATTATATTGCAGAAATTATAATGTCACCTATAGTCTAGTCAGCAAAAAGAATGGAAAATTTGCATTTTTTGTAATAACACCGTCAGTTAAACACATATATCATTAAACGGTGAAATTATAAAAGTATGTGAAACTGTAAGAAATCTAGGCATATCTCTTGATGGCTGTCTGAATTTTATTCCTCATTCTCGATTATAAAACTAAAAAAATTCTCTGTGAGTCATTAATTATTTCAAAAATTACATACTGCGACATTGTTTATCATCTGTTTTTAGATTTAGTATTTTTCATGAGCTTGCAAAAAATTCAAAAAAAGTGCTGATGCAGATTAATCTGTAGCTTGAAAAAATATTACCACCTTACTTCCTCATTCATAAAATTGGAATGGTTATCTATTCCTAATCCTAAATTTCATTTACTATGTTATATTCATAAGCTTTTACTTACTTCAATTCCCCCATTTTTGAAAGATAAGTTGAAATTTCGTGGTTCTATGCACGCACAAGATATTCGCTTTATTGATACAATAACAATAACTTCTCACAGAACTTCATTTTTTACTAAATGTTTTACTTATAATGGAGCAATGATGTGCAATGCTGTACCCTCTGATACTAAAGCTTTAAATTTCGAGAATTTCAAAAAGTATGTAAGAAAAATCATTTTCGAGCAATCATTGAGGTAAATTTATATCTCGCTTCTGCTTATATGCATTAACATCATTCTATAAGTATGTAGGTATAATGTTATACTTTTATCCAATCTTGATTTATTTTACTCAGCTAATCGATTTGTAAGTTGAAACCTCTGCATTTTTAGTAGTATATATAGGGTGACTTCGAAGTTGAGTCATTTATTTTAACAGTGAGTAGATCTGATCAAAAGTAATGTTTTTTTCCTTTACCATTTTTCTGGTAAAATTAAAGTAACAAAGTTATAGCCCTTTGGAAGTTTGAGTACGGCCCTGTCTCAATAATTATATTATGTGCTCGTGTTTGGCGACAACGGATATAATCCGCCTTATCGGTTCATCGCATCGGAAACAAAAAAGCGAAAGAATTTGGAACGATGTTTTTATAATTATTTTATTCATTTGTATACAGTCAGTGTCAGTCGGTAACGCGTGACTCAATAGTGGTGTCTGTTGCGTGGCTCAAACGAAATAAAAAATGGCACATGTTCATGCGGATCGGTTTCCCAATCGAGTGCAACCAACCCCTAGTGCCTTTGTTAATGTAGTACAACGGGCTCGTGAATCAGGTGACGGCATGCCGGTGCTCACGATCAAATACAGGTCCGCACTGAAATACTTGTCGGGAGGATACTTTATAAAACAAGGTAAAATTTTTTTTTAATTTTTTTTTATTTTTACACACATATTTTGGTTTATCTTCCTTCTACAATCATTATCTGAGAATTAATGACTCAACTTCAAAGTATATTGTTTTTTTTTGTTTATTTTGTGGATAGAGATAGAATAGCTGATGCTAAACTTCGACCAATAAAGTTGTTTTATTATTATTATTATTTACTACAATAGTTGTTAGTTGTTTAGACGATGGATTGAAATTGTTGTTAGATAAAATCAAAACATTGTAATATCCGTATTTATTTTTCAACACATTTTCATAAATGTTCTTGAATCTTCTCTATAAATTAATAAAACGATTTTTTCCATCTTTACATAACTGTAGCTCAGATGAGCAGTCTCAAAATGGGCAAGTTCGGTAGCATATTTCCATAGCTATGAGCACCATTTACATATAATTAATGACGATCAAAGAATGACTCTCTTTCATTAGACCGAGCGCACTGAACGCTTCCCGTTTACCATCACAACAAAATTAATGTGTTGAACCGTACAAACGTCATAGTTGATCCGATGGCTAGCGGTTAAAGATGATGCATCAAAGCTGAAAGACATGTCGGCCGTACGTGTTAAAAGCTCGATTACAATACTAATTCTCTAGAAAGAAAAGATATAATAGGTTGGCGCTTTCTAATTATATTGTTTTTTTCGTTCGGAAAAAAGATTGGAGCGTCGAATGCACTTATTGCTGTATATAAATTAATGGTTATTTAACACCACCAAGAAATGTTAATGCATGTCCCGAGCCATTCAATAGAGCCATAAATGAGATATTGTTTTTATTTTGTGCATGCCTCGACTTGAGCTACTGTAACTGAAAGGTGTGGTTATAGTTAGACGTGCATCGTCGCTTTTTGTAGTCTTATCAATAAATCATTTCATGCGAAAAACTGGATAGTTTATTAATCGTGAAGTTATTCATTAAGGCAGGTCATGGAACGTAGGCTCGATATCGGAGTCACCTGGTACGAAATCTTATGTGCATTTTTTAAAATCTAGTTTATACAATTTATAGAAGTGTCTGAAGTTTTTCATGTTCTAGCTTTTGTATTGGCACATGTTAGATGTGTTCGCGAAATTTGAATAGAAATCTGTCGCTTTCTTCATGAGACAGTCTCAACAACGTTTTCTCAGCATCAAAATAGGAATCTTTAAAAAAACAAAACTTGAACAAGAGTATTTAGAAAAAATTATGCTTGCCCGTATTATTTAACTTAGGATGAGAAGATAGTTATAGACTTGACTAATAAATTGATCATAATAGATCTTGAGCAGCATTAAAAAGTTGCAGGGTATTCGTCTGTTTGCTTTTTGAAATATTCATCTGGGGTCCCTCACTCGGTACGGGAACGAGTTATTTGACGCTAAGCGTGTTCTGTGTGGCTGTGCGCCCGAAGGCGTTTTGGTAGTTTTTCGTCCACACAGGCAAAATATTTATACCGCAGATGAGCTGCTTTCTTCCCAAGAAACTAATGTGCCACATTTCTAGATGAAAAGCAAACTAGTAATTATATCTGATGATGAGATGTACACAGTTAATGCGCCCACTACCAACGGTTTGAAACCTTACAAGAAATTAATTATCACACATTCCTTCTGGCACAGATTGAATGGCTGGAAAATAAGACACGTCAAGAAGTATCCATTAATTTTATGTGCATGAAAATTTAATTCCAGCATAATTTGTTAACCTGGAATTTATGCGACTATCATGATTTTTCTGGTATTAGGAGTAAGTAATTTGATATTACGACGTACTTGGATCATTAAATATGAGCGTGATAAATAATACCTGTACAGTTACCCATGTGTAATTTGGAAGCAATCTTCAATATGGTTTCAATAAAATGTTAGCGGAAGATCGATTTCCAATGAAGATGATGAAAGGTAAATTAATTTAGTTATTTAGAACGTGATATGTATAATCTACCGCATACCTGACACTGTCAGGTTTTGTTTATTCCTTCCATATTTGGTGATGTAAGCCATGAAGAAATGTGAGGATCTAATCAAGTCATTCTTGGTTGTCGAAGCGGTTCGTGGGTTTGTGCTGCCTCATTAGTTTGAGAGTCTTGTCAGATCTGCAAACGAAGATCTAGACCATCTAAAAAAGGATAGATTAAAGCCAGGAAGAGAGAATAATATCAAAGACGAAGATACATTTAAGTATATAATGCTTGGCCTTGAAAAGGCGGTAATAGCAAGCAATGACACTGAAGAGTCCCAAGTTCGATCATGGAGCTACACAGTTTTTGAAGCGTTTTAAAACTGGCGGTCTGGACGTTTGGTAGCGCTGCAAGTGATAATTCTTGTGGAGGACGCTTCCGAGCAATAATCTGGAATCAGAAGATGCCAGCGATATTTTATAGCGACAAGCTTGGAAAGTCGCCGTTGTTAAAGGAACTAATTACTTGGTGTGGCGTCGCAGACACGAACCAGCAACACTCTGCTTAATGGACACCATCGCCATCTCGGTGGTTGGCACCCGGATTTAGCCCAGGCAGATTAGTATCTTTTATATTCATTTATTCGTCCAGTTAGATCTACATTGTAGACATTGGATAAGATGGTATAAACAGATTAAAGATATAGATAAGACGAAAAATACAAACAACAACAATAGCAATTTTCTATAACATCGAATGAAAGTTTGTATGTACTCTCTTTATTATGATTCATTTCTAGATATTCAAATATTTTCAACACAATGCAACGGATGATACAGAAGTTTCTCCAATTTTACCGTTGAAAGTAGTGTCAAATGATACCCCAAGTTTAATAGTCTGCCATGGTAAATGTAGTGTAAGTAAAGTTCTGATTCCATGTCCAACTCATTGTTCTCAACTTTAAAATAGGAAATAATTTTCATTCATGCCCGTTACTTTGTTTTCTTAAATTTTTGCCAGGTTTTCTAAAAGATAGACCACTGTGTGACGAACAGAAGCATTGTTAACCAGGAACGGCTATACCTAGGCCAAGGCCAAGATAATCATTGAACTCCGTCGCTTCTCAACAAAAGTAGTTACATCGCTTTTCGAGAGTTTAGTGTCAAATGACATTATTTACCATTTTATCAAAAAGGGGATATCACTACGAATAGATTCACTATACTTCTAGAATTATGATGTCAAAGAATTGTGTATCAATTTATTCTCGGAACCAAGGATTAGGAGGAAATTAAGTATGGTGAATCTAACGATAACGACTTTACTAAAATTGTAGATAACGTCTTTTGATATTTTATCAGGTTTACTGACAAAGGTTAGATCCTTAATCAGTTATTTGTTAGGGTTGCTTTATGGACCGCGAATGATGGAATTCTAGCATCCCCAATTAGTTCCAAATATCGACAACTAAAGATACCCTGGTGTCATCGAGCTAGTGCGTGTTTTACGTAGCGCGATTTTACCCTTGAGATTGAATCGACTACACATATCAAAACCGCACTTCCCCGTGCTAAATTACAATAAATTTTAACAAAGCCGGCTAAAGAGTTACGATTTTTAGAATAATAAAAAAATGAGAATCTGTATATTATAAATCGTTGAACGAAACATTATCTAAGATTCCTGGGCTGTGAAGGTGGATGTCATCTTGCCGGTTGGCCTCCGGATTCGCCGGATTTAATAAACAACGGACGATCGACACGGCGAAGAATAACGGTGGCGAATTTCACGCCATCTATATGTCTATTAGATAGGCGGCTGGATTATTATTAACGTGGAAAGTGATGTTGATGTCGTTAACTTACTGACGCTCAAGCTGAAGTCTGTGAACGTAACTACATAAATTATTGAGATGCATCACAGCAAGTAGTAGTAATTTGTTATTGGTAATGCATTTTCTTATCGGTAATATCATGGCCGTGAAACAGTAAGCTGATGAATACGAGATAACTGCCTAGCATTTAGTTAGGATTGGTTATGGAATTTGGTTTTAAATTAGTGTTTACCATTTTCAATATGTTCTTTCGGTGAATAGAAAACAAGTTCTTATGTTGTACGCGTATATTTGTAAATCTTGCAGAACTTATAACTGTCCTGTAATGGACCTCTGTGGGTCCATAAGATTCATTCAATATTAATATATATATATATATATATATATATATATATATATATAATAGTATATGGTACCTTCACGTTCGACAGTCAGAGATCGTCAACACTGTTGAACGAATGTCTCGCCATCCTCGTAAGTATTAGGACACCCTTTACATTAGGTCCAAGGTGAAACATTTTTTCAATTCGTCATACACAATCTAATGCCCGCTACATACGTAACGATATACCGTGGCGATTTCAGACTGTGCAGTTAAATCGAAATACCCTAGCGTCTCCACACGCCACCGATATCTGCGTCGATCTTCAGTTCTCCGCAGAAGCTCGCGCAACAAACATGTCATCCATGATGGAAGATGATGACGCACTTGCGTTATTGGGCCTGGTTATGTTTTTAAAGAAAAAAAAGTAGCGGAGTGTGTGGTGCAAAGACAAAAAGTTAAGGTCAGTGTACTCTTGCATGGGACCAACTTCGAAATTGTGAAAAACATCAGCTGTTCCATAGAAAAATTACAATTCAATCAAGCGAAATGCGAGGCGAAATGTATTGGACAGGTGATTTTTTTTTTCACGACTCCGTTGGTCCTATACAAGGAGTTGCTCGTATACATGAGTACATTGACCTTAACTTTTTTCGCGATGATCGAGAGTCACCCTATATAACCCAATAATGACGCGCTAAGCGTTGATTATTTCTTGATTGCGTATTTGGATAAATAGAGTTGCTATGGAAAACGTACTACCTTAATATCAAAAATGCATAAATGTATTTAGCATGTAATAATAACACAATACCTATTGGAATATGTAACAATAAACAATAAATAATTTCTGAGAAATAAAGCCTACCTCATTTTCGTCCTCATCCATGTTCGATATCGATGGTCTCGGTTCCTCCTGATCGTATAAAAAACTTAGCAACTCGAAGTACCATAAGTGAGGAGTATAAATCTCGTCAGTTCCTGCTCCAGATTTATGCGATTTTTTTATTTTATTAAGCTCTTTTTTATATGCAGTTCTAAGATTATTAATCTTCTTAACCACTATGTCCCTGTTGGCATTTGGATCAATGTTTTTGTATTTTTCGACCAGCCTGTGGTAGGCGGCATTTTTTTTGTTGCGATCATGGTGCTCCTTAGATTTTGTCTGCCAAAGACGATAAAACTGTGCAAACGCGATCGACAACGATTTATCTTATAGAAATTGTAACTGCCGCCATGAACGATAAATCTGCAATGATTTTTCATACACACGATCGATAAATCTGCGCAAATCGGTTTGCATTGATGAATCGCTACGATATATCGTTACGTATGTAGCGGGCATAAAACGGCAACAAATTCTTTGTAATCTTCTACATTGTCTCTAAAACAAATGGCTATCCTAATCCTATAAACCTGACAAACAAGGCACATAAATAATGCGAATATCGTGTAATCCTCCTACCTGTAGATTGTCGCATAAGTTGCAAAAATATTTTAAACTGACAGGTTTCTTTCGAAGAAAATATCCAGTCTAACAAACACACCGGTGCCGCTTATATGAATATATTATCCAACAAGAATCGCAGTTTAATCTAGTATCCCCACCCACACAATCTCCATGAAATATGTTGGCGATATACGCGATTTTTAACGATTGTACTCCGTACACAGAGTAGGCGTTGCTTACATAATTTATTTTATGAGGACATTGTACCAAAACAATAATATTTATGGTATTCAGTCTTTAATCCCGCGGGAAAATATGATTGTTCGCCGCAGTGATCTTGGAAATCATTAAGGCACGCGTCCACAGGTCCGCATCACATTACTCGCCATAAAAAGATTTTTTGCATATTATTAAATACAATGCGTACGGCCGCACAGTGAGTCGAATGGCCAATCTAGGTGGACAAAATTAAAACAGGAAATTTAAACTACTGAGTTTTATAATCGTACGGCCGCAATGCAAATATTGGATTCCAACAATTTGGCATTGGTGATTAGCTCCAGAAAAACACTTATGCAACCATCATTACATAGTTACATTGTTGGCTGTCTAACTCTTAAGATAATTAAGTATAAAAACTCCGATGCATGAGATACGGACCTGTATGCCATTAGCAAGTATTGTTGTATAATGGTCTGCATGGTATTTTTATGATATTCATGCCGTGATTTCAATATTGCATGTGCATAAAATTAGTAGTTAAATCTAAAACAGTTGTTTTAACGCCGGCAAGAAGGCATAATTCTATCATTTGTAAAAGTAGGTGTGTAAATAGCGTAAAATTAGTACCTCGCCTTTGTGAGCATTCGTGGAAATACAGAAATAACGATCTTCCAGCGTAGTGGAGTAATTCTTAACTGTAATCATAGTATTGATCAGAGAACGTTTTTGTACCATTTCGCCAAGAGTCACTGTCAATTAATAATTATAGCGCTTTTTGCCTATTATATCTGTGAGATTGGTTTCGCATAAAGATTGAGACTGGAAGTAAAAGCTAACGGATGTTATTGCAAATTTTCCTCATAAACCCAAATCAGAACATTGTCTACCCCAATAAACCCATGATTGAAATACAGCTTCAAGATAAAAGTTTTGACTGACTTTAAGATAACCAGATTAGCATAGGATCAACTGCGTACGAAGGCAGTTTCTCCTTTCAAGTAATCAATCAAGAATATTCTTTTATCGCCAACATGTATTTGTTTTGATATGAACTTGGACAGTTGCATTTTTCTGCTAAATTCAAAAGTATCCGTTAGTAGCTCGTAGCCCTTGATTGACATTTATTTGTTATGTAAAGAATCTGAAAGAAATATGAATAGCATGGAAATTTTCTTGTTTATGGATTAGCCCGCATCTAGCTTTGAATTGTTGGTCGTCGGCGAGATACCTTTGGCTAGCAAGTTATTACTACGCATTCCTATAGGTAATTTCGTAATAATCCTTCTTGTAAACGTACATACAGGCGATGTGAGTTGCGTACGGATATAAGGCCTGAGGATATGCTATTAAGTGCACGCGATCCACAAATAGAATAAAAGAAAGGAAATGAGACCGAAACTAGCGGACTAAAATTATTAACCAATCTTTCTTGGAGTGGACGATAACGCCCCCTCTTGTTTATCGGTGCTTGCTTTTCAAATGGCCGGTAGAAGGCACAAAAGGCTTGAAGATGCAAAATAATATTTTGTTTATTCAAGCGCAAAGTATCACTGCTGTTTGAAATGCACGTTTCGAGATCGTTCTCGAACAGATCGCTCACTGCAGTGTTGCCGCTGCTTGTGTTTATTATGAGAATTTACAAAAATTACGGAAGCTGCTATGATTTTTACACCGTTTTAAAGTATGTTGTGAGCCACCAGAATTGCCTTTGCGAGCTACTACCGGTAGCTCGCGTTCGACTCGTTAGCGACCACTGCTCTAGACTGACAAAACTCTCAAGTTCAAGAGGTCCTCGGCAAACGTGACCTTCTCTCCATCCATAAAACTTGAGAGAAACCTGATGCTAGTCTATTATTCATCAGAGCATGAAAGTTAAAAGAAAGAATGATATTTTGGTTTCACAAAAACTAGTCGGGCAGCCAGAACGTGAAATATATTTTTTTTCAAACAAATGTATTTTGAAGTAGACAGAACAAGGAGTAGAAAATAAAATACCGTATTTATTTATGTTTTGTCACACTCTAGCATTTGATTCCTAGTCGTACGGAACACAAGTGCACCTTCCTGCTATCAGATAAACCCCAAAGAATAAATTCCCCATTGAACCATCGACGAGGATATTTACAGCCCCACAGCGGTCTCTACAAAAATAGCTGGCAAGCAGAGCGCTACACTCTGATATCCTAAGGTGATAGAAGACTTAGTTATTACTTTGACGACGAAGAGTCAACTCCATGGGCATGCGATGGAATCAATTCAATGGGTTGTACGTACAAATGGAAGCGCAGCAATGTCATGATCGTGTGTCGTTTTGTATCGGCACCCCGTATACCGAGTGTCCCTGAATTAGGTGGCAATCTCTCGAGTTCTCATAAAACAAAAAAATTATACTACGAGGTACTATAAAAATTTCTTACAGGGCTTTTACGGTGACCCTTTTAGTAATCCGAGGCGCAAAGTTTGTACGCGGGGCACAGACTCGGCCAATAATAAGGCGTTTTTGAAATAATAGATCTAATAAATATAATCCATTTCTTGTAAAATATCTCTTGAAACAAGAGAGAAACTATACGATTTGTGTAAGATGGGTCCCTGATCCATGTATTAAATTAAGAAATATTTCATAAATCACCTGGTTTAGCTTAAAAAAATAACAAGCTTTTTATTGGATCCTGTCTGGCACACTTTCCATAAAAAAAAGATTCGAAACCTGGATCAAATATCTAGATTGTCAACAATAACTGAAGATTTTGTTAAAAATAGCAGTGCCACTACTTACCTAAAAGAGAAAAAAAGTAATCCAGCAGCATATCTATTGAGGTTAGCTGAAAAAAACCTATATTTTATAGGCCAGTTAAACTAGATCATGAAGGAAAATTAGCTCTAAACACGAGCTGAGCATAACAGTAGTTAGAGCGAAACAGGGTTGTTCGTATGCTCGTCAAGTAAATTGAATATGTACTCGATATTTGTTAGAGAATGAGAATTCTGTAATTTCATTTATATCAAAACGAATTTTGTACTGCAAGGACAAAAATCAGTGATCTAGTTTGACTGACCTGATACAAATCTATAAAGAGCTCACCTCAATCGACATGCTGATGGATTATTAAAAATATATCCTATTTTCCAAAATTATCTCTCAAGTAAGTAGTGACACTGTTATTTTCAATAAAATGCCCAATAACTGCCATGTCAATCAAGATATTGAATTAGGTTTCATCCAGGTTTCAAGCAAGGTCCAAATCCTCTTCGATTGGTCGAATTTGCGTCTAGGTCGAAACTTTTACCCGCAGCTCAATAGTAAAATCGCCTCAAGGTCACTTCTGGAAATCAATTTTTCTTAAATAATTTTTTGAAATACACGATGCAATTCCACGAAATTTTGATAGCGCAGGTGGTCTCATATGGTAGTGACCATTGAAAGCGATTAACTCGTTTACATATCCTGGAATGGATTAGCCCTAATCCTGATGACCACAAATGATGATGATGAAAACAAACCGGCGAAATGTCGTCTTGCAAACTAGGTAGTTTTTAGTGTGCAAATAGTTCATTCCACGCTTACTTACTATGATCGCTGTTTGCTGACGTTTAAGCAACACGTACAGCTACAAAACATCTTGTTAAAAAGAACCGACGAAATGTACGTAATACAAGATGTAAACAAATTGCAATAATGCTTTGAGGCTAATCCGTCCCTGCGGATTTAAATGAGTTAATCGTTTTGAATTGAGACAATACTGTAATATCCAAATTGGCTACTGTGGTTGTCAACATTTCGTTGAATTATACTGTGCTCAAAAGATACTTTCATAGGAACCTGTGGCTTTATTGTTTTGTGTTGTGTATGCACCCGAGAGATTTCCATCTAATTCTAAATACCCTGTATACAAACAACTTCAATGTATGGAGATAGAACGTCCTCAAGGGATGTCGTGACCGATTGTAGAACGCCGCCGATGGAATTCAAAGCAAATGTATCGCGCAGTAGAATTTAAATAAAAAAGGAATTTGTTTCTAATTAGTTTGGAGGGCATTCCATTGCGAATTATGTAATTGGAGCTTTCTCGACTGGTACTGAAATCCAGTAGTATTCAACTACGCTACTAATTTAACAATTTTGTTAAGGCTATTCCCGTCAGCTACGAGCTCTACAAATCAACATTACTATGAATTCTGGCACGAATTGAACGACATGGATGTGAACAATATGCGGTTCCTTAAGGGCAGCGCTATGTGTCACCATGTCACAAAGTGAATGCCAGACAGACCCGACTGACTTCAGCCTCGCATCCTAATCGTATCGAACTTCATACATCCAGAACTGGCCGATACGACCGCTCCTTTGTTCCTAGGATATCGGGATTGTGGAACAATCTACAGGAGGAGGCTTTTCCCAGTAGGACTGACCTCAGGCAGTTCAAAGATCGTATTAATACAGTTTCATTAAGCTGCTTTTAACAGCCGCGGTGACCTAGGATTTTGGCTTCAAACTTTTTTATTGTTGCTTTTCAGCCTCAAATCTGAAGGAGATTGAATCCGTCCCTCATGCGGAGAACAATTGAACTATATTATATACAAGTTGCCTCCTTCAAATCAAAAAGGCACTTAGATTTAATCACCTTCAATCATAAGCTTTAGAAAATCATATATCACTACTGGAAGTGTACGTACGCATACACTACTTGTCAATCTTGATCGAGATCTTGAATACCATGAAATATCCTTGACTGTTTCTTGCTAACATTTTTCAATTTGCATTGGCATTTCGGAAATTATAAATAGAGATATGTCCTGATATCCTAATACATTGCAAGACATGTTGTAATTATCCAATAATTAAACTGTTTACTTTCATTTTGTGTTGATGATGGAGGTTAATAATTTAATTCCAATCCAATCTTCCTAATTCTCTTCCCAGCAAGTGCAAATACGTTTTAAATTGATGTTAATTGCAACATGACCCTCGGTAATTCCTATAAAAATGCGTTCACAACAGCATTGTGTGCAACCTGTCATTTCTGCGAATCATATTTTTGATTTATCGCTGTACCATGTTACTTATTTTTGCCGACTTGATTTCCACCAATTCATGGTCTATTTAGAGATCCGGCAATAATTGAACATGTGCGACATCAATGAATGAAACCCAAGTGAGATGCAGTTTATTTAGTATCAAAACAACATAGTGCGTACACTTTTATAATTTATTACGGAAGAGATTGGCTCTATACTTCTTGTGTATGCGTTACGACTTTTGAAAAAAATTTCATGTGTTGCAATTTCATCCATACAAAAGTTCCAAAATTCTGAATTTCAACAAAGGAATGGGTTAAGTTTATTTGAAAGATTGATACAGAATTAACAGTTGTAGTATGTAGTATGTCATATAAGTGCGATATGCCGTAAAACTCAAAATGTCAAAATAATGGGACTGATACCAAATATTCAGTATTAACGAAGACTTGCTTTGGAGATTTCTGTACATAAAATTACGAACCTAATATACGTTATACAATTCATCAAGTCTTTGTCAACCATATAAGTACAAATACCATCAACTGTCCTAACAACTGCTTCCATCCTATCAACCAAATGACTATTTTCAACGTCAATTATTGTTTGCTCACAACAAATAAAATTGCCGCCGATGCCTCTAGAATATCCAACGCAGAGGAATCAGATGTCCATTATCCTCGGTCAGATTCAACGACTCCGTTATTTTTCTTCTCATCAAGAAACTCATCTCCAGAGTTATTCTCACATTGTGACGATAATTATCGAGTATTCGTTCGTCTATCTGTCCTTTAACGTCTACGATGTGCATGACCCGACTACAATCCAACAGACATCTATTATAAAGCTCCGATCAGGTTGTGTAAAAATTCAATTGGACTCAGCTGAGTGGCAGCACAGGCATCCGATGATTTATTCTAGGGTATTGTGCTGCAAAGGTGATGATCGGCCAAATCATCCGTCCTGTTAGATTTATTACTAGGCGAGATTGAAGGTTTGTAAGACTAGCAGCTTAAGCTACTGTAGTTAAGAAAATCTACCTAATGATTGAATGTAAAAGAGAATAAGCAGAATGTTTGTGAAACATCGTCTTTGCAAAATACTGAATTTCCTGCCAACTCTTTTCTACCTCTATATCAACGGAATTTGTTTCCTGAGTTCGCCTATACAGGGTGTTTCATAGTCGATCTCGGAAACTGTAAGAGATTCTAAGTCGCTTAAATGGGGGCACAGTTGCGTATTTAAGTAATAAATAAAATGCCGCTTAGAAAGTTTCAAAGGCGGAAAAAATCGAACTTTCCCAAAATCGTTTTAAATTTTTCCTGACTTTATTTGTAGTGGGATTTCAAAATAAATGACACATTAACATTGCCACTTTTTCTCCTTTACCTAATTACAATTTCAATATGACGTTTCGTCTCTTGTCCACCAGCACCAACTTTATTTTTTCTTATGGATGCCATATTGTCCTACATGGACATTGCCAAACCTTAGTTATTTAAAAAAAAAAGCAGAAATTTCTCGGTAGGCCTTAAAATTATCAGATTTATCCCAAAATCATTTTTATTTTTTCCTGACTATTTGAGATGGGTTTCAAAATAAATTGCATGTTAACATTGCTCAGCTGTTTCCTAGACAGGACTCGAAATTATCAGATTTCATTTGCTTCATATACCAGAGAACGCCTAGGAGGCGTCTATCTGTAAAGTATAATACTCGTTCAAATTTTCATGAACTCAAAATTAGAGGATGGGGGAGATATGGTTATTGCCCTGACACTAAATTTCAACAGGGTAGAGCGTGAAATTATTATACAGCATGTCCTTAAACTAAGTCAAAAATGTTCTTCGCCACAGTATATAAACGGAAGCAGTGAGGTATAAAAGAATGTGAACCTAGCACAAAAAGGCAATACATTTATGTACAAATTCAAATTGATAAAAAACTTTTTGATTTTGCATGGGAGTTAAAAAAGTTATGGAAGGAAGAAGCAACATTTGTGATAAACTCTTCATTTGCCTCTAAAACTCCAACCACTGTATAGATTGACGTGAATAAAAAAACAGATTATAGAGAAAATATGGTTCTCGATAATGGAGTGCATAGCTGTCTTTTTGGCAACTGGAGTCGCACCACAGAGTGACTCAAAGTTGGGGTAGTGAAACATCACTTTGATTTACTCTGTACAAGTCAAACCGTGACTTCAATCAAGAACTCATATTTACAAAATAAAGAAGCTACCGCCTGCCGAAGTGATCAATGACATCAGGTAAAAAATAAAAAAGCTATGACGTTGACCAAAACTTTGCTTGTTGCGTTTATTTTGAACCTTAGTGAGATTTTTTCTACCGAAATCCATGTTGCCAATCAGAAAAAATACTATTTGTTTAAAAAAATTAGATAATTTGCTTGTTTATGACAGATTCGATAATTTTTGCTTTAATATGTAACAACGTAATGGGGTGATAATTGTAACGCCATGTATATTCAATTTCCAAGATGCTCTCATAATCTCGTAACTCGTTACCGCATGCACAGTAGCAAACGTTCTCATTGACTAACTAATTTATGAAAAATACTGATTGCGTGCAACTTGGATGAGAAAAATCACGACTGGCGTATGCAACAGGATGCATAGTCGACGATGATCCAGCTGAGTTACAAGCAGGATATAAATAAAACATTAACATTCGCAGCTACCGACCGCGCGCCATCGTAGTGCCGAGTTGCTGAGCAAATTTATTAAATTTGTTCAAGTCTAAATATGTGTGCTGTGGTAATTACCCGTTTGGATATATTGCGAATGAGCTAAATTGCCTATTTCGAAATACGAATTAGCCATTTGCCAGCCTGTGGACGCACAAGTAACATGCATATAAATTAAGCATTATCGCTAAGCATGCAGCATCAAGCATAGACTCGAGACAAGAATTCTACCACACATACTGTTTAGGCCTCGCGCAGACAGACAAGCGTTCAGCGTTCAAGCCGCGTTCGTTTGGCCAATTCCTCTTATGAGTTCTAACACAGGCAGGAGGCAGCCACGAACACCGCGTTCTATTTTACGAAGACTACTTGTAGGTGAATCATGTATTTCGATGCCTTAAACCACCGAAAAACCTGGTATCTTGACGAAAAACAGCAGGCCTGCTCAAGTTTAGCAATCGAGCGAGTTCAAACTTGTACTGAAGGCGAATCACATGTTCCCCTGTCTTCCGTCCAAGCGCGGCGCCTCCACTGTTGCCAGATCTAACGCTACGTTGCCAGTCTCATCACTTAATTTACAACCTAGTATCACTTTCGCACGCGTGGCGTCACTCGGTGACAAAATTCCCCAGAGACGGGTAGAAAACGTACAGTTTCATATGTCGCTTTAGCACGTAATTTGTGATTAGTTGGTTAGTTTACTATCTGGTGTATTTCAAATAAGTCTGTGTGTGAAATATAATGAAAAAAGAAACAGTGAATTAAACATTTCAGCATCAACAAGAAAAGTTAGTTATTTAGAATTGGCGTTTTTTCGGTTTTCCAAAGAACAACCAGTTTGTGAACAATGTGCTCTGAAGTATTATCAGCAGCACAAACTTAATAATTTATAATTAAATGTAATGAACTATATTTTGGACGCAGGATCATTAAAATTGACCAAAAATGATTCAAAATCGTTGATTTAGTCATGCGGATAGTCTAAGTGCAGATGCCAAGCATCCTTTTTTACGAGGGATGTCTTTTAAGTTTTGCATATGGAAATAAAACAACACGGTATGTAGTTATAAATGACTTTATTGTTTTTCGAAGTATTCTCCATGAAGATTAATACACATCTGCATGCGCTCGAACCAATTTTCGAAGCACTTATTCCACTCGTTTGCTGGCAGATCCAAAACGGCATTTTTGAATGCGTCAACTGCTTCTTCTGGTGACTGGAACCTTTGACCACGCAGTCTGTTTTCAATTTTCGGGAAAGTAATGAAACCGTTGGGACTTAGATCGGGACTATTTGGAGGATGGTCCAATAATTCCACGTTTTCTTCCTTAAAATACTGCCTTGTTGTTTGGGCTGTGTGCGAGCTTGCATTGTCTTGGTGGAGGATGATTCTTTTTCGGGGTTGATTTTTCGAAGCTTGGTAATAACTTTTGGCAAACAAATGGAGTTATACCAATCCGCAGCAACATTTCTTTGCTCATTAAGAGGAATTGTTGCAATATGACCCGCTTTTGACACAAATGTCGCGACCATCTTTTTCGAGAACGGATGACTTTTGTTGGCTTTTCTTCACCTTGGAACACCCAAACAGCCGACTGTCGTTTATTTTCTGGTTAATAACAGTAAATCCACGATTCATCACCACTAACAATGCTGTACACATTTTTTGAGTTTCCGGAATGGAAACGGTCAAGCGTTTTTTGACACCAATTAACCCTGGTTGCTTTCTGCTCTTCAGTCAACAGGTGGGGTATCCAACGAGAAACTAATTTTCTTACTCCTAATTCTTCATGTAAAATTGTTTGATTTGAGATCTTTGAGATCTTCAAGGACGCCTCAATCTCGCGATATATCACATGTCTATCTTCAATGATGAGTTTGCGCACAGCATCGACGTTTTCCTGGGTGACTGCCGTTTTTGGTGCACCCACCTTGGGATCGTCTCTAAGACTCACCGGTCCACGTTTGAATTCTCCATACCAACGGGAAATTGTCGCCTGATGTGGCGAAAACAGACAGTAACTCAGCAAGGCATTCTTGTTGCGAAAATTGCCTCTGAAAGTTGTAATAAATTATGGCGCGAAAATGTTATCGGTTGAGTTCCATTTTTCTAATGACTTGGTGACACTTAAAAATGTACTGTAGTGAGAACATTGCACGTATTGTTGTGAAACTTTGAATTTAAGTTTACTATAAAGTGAGGTTAAGATTCAGTATTGACGTTCGCGCGGCCTACTATGTTTCTATATGCAAAACTTAAAAGACATCCCTCGTAAGTGCAAAAAGTATTTTAAAATCAGAAAAATCCAGAACTGATAAGAGGAAAGTGATGAAAATTGTAAAATAAAATCAACAAAACTGTTTACAAGACGAAATACTAAGATTAAAATGCTGTTATACTTCCGGATGTCCACGGATCCCTTCTCTCATTTTTATACATTATTTTTTCGCATATTTTTTTTACTTTCATTCCTGGAATGCTCCTTTTTCTCATTATTTTTGGATAACACTTGAACAGAGTAGCTCTTCGTAAGTATACTCGACCCACAAAAAGTCTCCATAGTAAGATGGTTATTTTAATCTCCATACAATTCGTCATTGTGAGCTGTTATTTGTTCGTTCAGATGCCTGTCAAAATTATGCCTTTGGTAAATTAAGTTGAATTGAATATAAACTCATCTGGGATAGGCTGGTCGTAACACACAAATTCTTATGCTAAAGAATTTCCATATAGACTTCATTTGAAATCGATGGACTAATAATTGTGGTACATAAGTATAAAGTGTATTTGTCCCAAAGATCCTTCAAAAAAGCATTTTTATGGATTGACTAGCGAGCATACGTAGAGGTATTCAATACTAGCTTCAAAAAAACGGGTTTCGATTTCATCAAACATTCATTATGCCTTGTACGATGAGTTTCGATTTCTTCAAACAACCACTCGTCACTACATTAGTTTGTCGTCATATTTACGGAGTATCATACTGCGCGGCTTAGTATATGACAAAAAAAAACTGGTAAGATCGTAGACATTACACAGCGCATGCTACGGAGACCACGGTGTGTGTCTACAGGTAGAGAAAAAAGGACAAAAAGACCGGTGAAGTAGTGTGTAAACACTCGACGGGTAACGATTCGTGCCTAGGAATACCATTTACGGGCCACCTGCCTATAGCGCGCTGGAAGATGCTCAAATAGACACGCCTTAGTTTGGAAATGCCACAGCTTTTTACCATGCGCACTATAATTTCCTTGTGTATACAAAACGAGACGCGCTTTGAGTGATGCCCATCGAAGGTGGCTATCGAAGTCTTTTTCTGCCAGAACCGAGTACTTAAAAAATAGATGATATCCTCTGTTTTAGACTCCCAGATCTATGTGCATAATTATTGTTAGTACACACAATCACCTTCTTGAGTGTTGTTTGTAAAGCTGCATATCTCGCTTTCAGTCAGAATGCTCAAGACCTTCATCAAGTAAGAACATCTCTAATCATCTGTAAGTGTCGGTCATGATCTATAAACTCGCCTATCGAAACTTATTTACATTCAACAACGCAGCGCATCGCATGTTTCTTTATGGCTAGCGATTTCTTAAATGGTCGGAACTTCTCGAACCACTGTACACGGTTACGCTACTGGATTCCGTGGGAAACTGCTGTTTAATTAATTACGGCTAATTAAAGAATTGTAATTCTACCGTTTTCAACGTGTTATTAAGAGAGAGTAATTAGATTAGAACTTTAAAACTTTTTTCTGCACTGTGACGTGCGGATAGACGTATGCGATTTAAATTGTTCGTACAATATCCTTTTAACAAAAAAATTCTTAATTTATCTTTAATGTGTAATAAAATTTTATAATTATTGGGAAGCATGACATAGCCGAGTAATCGTAGGAAATGAGATGGATGGAAAATGGCACAAATATGACGACTATGTTGGCCCCAAAAGGGACGTATGATGCCCATATCAATGTTGCACAGTATATCACATATTATTTTATACGACATTTCACTGCTATTTATTCAGATTTTCCATGAAATATTTTTTTAGTTTCCCTTTGAACCTTTTTGAAATTGGCACACATCTTGATATCATAACTTAATTTATTAAATTCGTAAAATCCTTTTTGAAATACTGATTTGTGTGTCAATCTGCTACAATTTTGTAAATGATACTTCCTCTAGTGGAATAATAATAATTGTGATATAGTTCATTGTTATATTTCAGAACTATTATAAATGAAACTGTCAACCTTCTGCCATCTGATATACAGGGTGTAAACATTATGATAGTCATTATTTAAATGGGTGATAGAGGGGGTTAAAAGGAGCAAAAAGTTTCGTATAACATAAAATCTGACAACGCCGCAATGCCAGACGCAAATTACGAGTACGACGAAACGCAGTGTAAATAAAGATGGAGTTTGTTATTTTTGGCTCTTAGATATTATTTCATTATTTGATAATGTACTCGTAAAATCCAAACAATTAAAAAAACGGTCTTACCACTAACTGCATCAGCGCTTCGCCTGGTGTGTGAAAGTTTATTGAACGTATTAAAAAAATCCACTTATAAATAGGGAACACAATTTTGATACATACATTGTTTTTCTTTTTAAAACCCACACTGCACTTTTTTTATTTAAAGAAGGTGTTCAAAATGTCGTCCTCCACTTTCCACACAAGCTTCATTACCACGAACCCAGTTTCTTCTTACTCTAGGTCCCCGAAGTTGTCCATTTATTATTTCAGCCGCATTAAATTTTTTTTCGCGAATTTGTGCTTCAGTTGTTATTGGACCAGCCCCATAAACCATCCCTTTAAGTTCTCCCCAATACCAGAAATCCATCGGATTGAGGTCAGGAGATCTTGCTGGCCAGTTTCGAGGATCAGGAGCATTTCGACCGATCCAGCGATTTGGATAATGTTCATCATTGAAATACTGAGTGACGCCTCTAAAAATGTGTGCTGGTGCCCCGTCATGAAGAAGCCACAAATTCTCTCTGTGTTGTAAGGTCTGTTCCAAAAGTTCTGTTAGGTTATTGGCTAGAAAGCTAAGGTATCCTTCTCCTGACAACTTTGGGAGTAACTCGAAAGGGCCAATTACCTGACCGTCAAGAATACCCGTCCAAATATTTATTTTAAAACGTTGTTGGAAATGATCTTCACGAATGGTATGAGGATTTTCTTGGGCTCACGTGTGAGTATTTTGGAAATTTAATATCCCGTCTCGCGTAAAAGTACATTCGTCCGTCGCCAGAATGTTTTTAAAAAATCCGAATATTAGTGGGCTGAACACTTCCTGTATCTCGAAGTCTTTGGTACACTTGCACAAATGTCCTTCTGTCTGGGTGTACCCGTTGGCGAAATCTGTAGCGATAAATTTGAGCTGCAAGATTTGAATTCTGACGAGCTCCACCGTAAACTAACAACATGTCGACGAACTCTTGATTCGAGAACATTTTAAATAAACACGACGACGTACTCGAACAATAATAAAACAGCACGCGCGATGCCCGATAACTAACCACTGTTACCGTTTGCGATCGATTGCCGGTTCGATAGGAGTGACGACGACGCGCTGTTGTCATGTGTGTTTTAAGTATTTATTCTAATGACACTTGCTTACTGACTACAAATTTTGGCTTAACTTAGATAAACTTAATACCATTTATTTGTTAATTATCCAATTTAAAAATGTTTTAGATTAGATTATAAAAATTAGTAAGATTGTGGTGATTGTGGACGATATAAAACACTTAAAGTTGTAAACTATAAAGCCATTTAGACCAAAATCTATTGACTTTTGGACCATGAACTTCTTGACTTGTTTTGACCCCCCCCCCCTATTAACCATTTCAATAATGACTACCATAATGTTTACAGCCTGTAGATTTAATTTATTTTATATTCGAATTAACTTTACAGTGACATTTTGAGGAAATTTTGGAGAAGTAAGTACCTAGATCTATTTTTCTGAAGTAGCGGTGTGTGAAAGTGAAAATTATTAACTGTATTTCTCTTAAATTGTTAAAAGCAGCACTATTCTATGAAATATCTTTATAAATTTTATGTTAACTGCTACTATTATCTATAGCTGATATCATTTTCGCAGTGCAAATTCTAAAATTGTCAGAAATACTGACAAAACTGGCGACTGGCCGCAGATGACGCGTTGAAACGCCCCTCTTAAGTAATGGACCATACATCTCACAGCCACTCCGCAAGTACAGTCAATTACCATAAATATAAATAATCAAAATGCTATAAATAAATAATTTTTAAGAAAGAATCCTGACAGCTTTTCAGTTTCTATGCGAACAACTTTAATCAAAGTGACGAAAATTATTTATTACCATCTGAGAATTATCATTTCAGTAAATGTAACTTTCTAAAGCTAAAATCTGGGACTAAAAATAAGTTTTGCACGGTTTGTTAATTTTATATGCATGTATATGTCTCCGTGCTTTGATCGTTTAATTGAACGTGTGGGTTTGACTGAATGCAATCACGCAAATGTTAGCACATCCTAAATGGGATTTAAAAAAAAGGAACAGAGATTTGCACTTTGACGAGCATCAACATTGTACATACAAATTCAATTTGCTGTAATTAACTAGAATGTATTTTAGAAATGATCTCTAGATAACATAATCTCCGGCATATGTCCCTCAATTTAATAATAAATTTAATATAATACCGATGCATAAATCAAGGAAAAAACAGATGTTAATAATTATCGACCAATATTAATCATATATCCAGTATAACAAAAGTCATTGAAAAATTTCTATCTACTGAAAGTGAAAATCGATATCTGTACCTCAGAGCCAGACTGGGTCAAGTCCAAATAAGCAGTTTTGAGATAATTGTATTTGAAATATTTTTCTTTCATTGTATTGAATGCGACTTGACATGAGTTAAAATGCCGTATCTTCCTTATTATTACAGATAGATGGACGCTGCATGTAGCAACTGAAAATTCACAATATTATCAGAAGCTTAACATATTAAACTCATTTTTGACCTAGTCTGGCTCTGGGGCACAGATATGGATTTTCAGAAGGGCCGAAACAATGTTATGAAATTATGATTTTAAAGATTTACATTTCGGAAATTATTTTAAATGTTACTAGTCCTTGCCCATTTTTATAATTATTGGTCTACGCACAGGCAATGCCTCATATTGGACCTATTTTTATATTATATTTATTTACTCAAGCTGTTTACTGTATACATTGAGTGAATAAATATTATTGGATAAGTTATATTATCCAAGTTTTATTGAAACATTCATCTACAAAATTAAGGTTCGTCAGTTGCCTTGATATATTCTCAACAAATTTAGAAATTTCATTTTGCGTTTCTTAATGATAATAATGAAAATATATCCTTTTTTTGCAGAAATATAAAGTTGTACTTTAGTGAGGTTCATTGAAAATGAAGGTCCTCCATATTTTTGTGTAAAACATGTTGAAAAATGACATTTAAAAACTTTGAGATGAGGGAATGACTGATAGGATGGGGAATGATTTTTACAACAATTTGACGCTGAATTGCTATAAAAATTAATTTATTAATAGATGTATTGAGATTTGTTTTGTACTTTAAAGAGCACATCCTCGTATTTTCATCATTCTCTAAGAAATAAACAACATCACCCCTAAGCATTTTGGAGCTAACTTTACGAGTTTTGTACGTATCGTTTTTGAAAAAATTTTTCAGTCTATATAGCAATTTGTATCTTTTGTACTTATTGCTGCTTCAACATGTAATATTTTTTCTTCTCTCCATGTTTAATTCCAAGATCTTCATAGATATTCTTGAGGTCCGTTGGCAGTGCTTCTCCGAAAATGAGTCTTTTTCTTACAACGTCAGGAACTTGTATATTCTTTAAAAGCGAAAACACTTAAGTTGCTGGAAAGTTTGGGTCAGTATTTTTAGTTTTCAATCTCAAACACCTGTTCTTGCATTTTTCGCTAAGCTTGACTGCGTTCGTTACTTTATTTTCCAAACTTTTAATCTTCGCGTACAGAATAGTTCGCCGCTTGCGCATTCTACGTCTATTGAGAGCAGACAAATTCTCTGCCCTATGCTGTAAAGATGCTGCAGGACTTGGTGGGGGTGTGACTTCAACTATTCTCGGTAAATTTGTTTGTAATGTAACTCGCTTTTCCCTATAAATTTTACTATTCTTTTTCCATTTTTTCGTTTTTGGCTAGTTTCTCTTGCACTCATAGGACTTATTGACTTAACTTCTTTAAATACTTTAATCTTTCTTTTTCACGCAAAGCTTCTAAAGACTCAGCTTTAATTTTCATTTGTTCTCGTCTCTTTCTGTCGTACTCCCTTTTTAATTTCTTGTCTTCTTCACTTAACTTCTTTATTTTCCCCATTCTTGATATACGGATAACTGATAAAATTGAAAACACATGCTATACAACCTGGAGTTAAACAATAACACGAAAACCTCAATTTTATATACAGGATGACTTCGAAGTTGAGTCATTTATTTTAACAGATCTGATCAAAAGAAATGTTTTTTTCCTTTACCATTTTTCTGGTAAAATTAAAGTAACAAAGTTATAGCCCTTTGGAAGTTTTAGTACCGCCCTGTCTCAATAATAATATTATGTGCTCGTGTTTGGCAACAACGGATATAATCCGCCTTATCAGTTCATCGCATCGGAAACAAAAAAGCGAAATAATTTGGAACGATGTTATTACAATTATTTTATTCAGTTGAATACAGTCAGTGTCAGTCGGTAACGCGTGAGTGAATAGTGGTGTCTGTTGCGTGGCTCAAACGAAATCAAAAATGGCACATGTTTATGAAAATGCTGAACTTGTGGACATGATTCTTATTTACACGGCATCACGGATTTATGCGGATCGGTTTCCCAATCGAGTGCAACCAACCCCTCGTGCCTTTGTTAATGTAGTACAAAGGGCTCGTGAATCAGGTGACTTAAGACCTCACAGGGGAGGCCTGCCGGTGCTCCAAGACCGCACGATCAAATACAGGTCCGCACTGAAATACTTGTCGGGAGGATACTTTATAAAACAAGGTAACAATTTTTTTAATTTTTACTCACATATTTTGGTTTATCTTCCTTCTACAATCATTATCTGAAAATTAATGACTCAACTTCATGCAACATTTATTCCCTCATATAATTTTGATTGCCTCACTTTCTAATATAGTGAGGGAATGACGGATTTGCATAAACGACACCGTAACCAACCTCACATTGATTTAGCATTTTGTGAATGCAATTTACTCCCCCAAAACAAGAAAAAAATCAAAATATTCGAACAGTATAATGATTTACCTTTTAATATAAACAGTGAGGTAATGACACAGAGAAATATAATGTTCTAATTATTGAAATCCATTACTTTTTTTGCAGCAACTCTTTTCACTATTAAAAAAATTCCGCTATGTTGACATTATTAGCAGTATTGCCAAGTTTTAAGAACATAACAGCTGCGTTCAAAAATATGTGTGACGACAAATCGAATATTTATAATGGGTGAGGGAATGATTTCATTTCAAGGGACAAAGCTTAAATATATTTTTTTATATCTATAGATATTTATTTTTTAGCAGTAAAAACCTTGACTATACAATCCATACTTATTACCAAATATTTTAGTAATATTCTATTTATAAGAATATGAATAGATTTGATTGTATATATTTTTTTATTAGTAATTTCAGACCCAGGGACGAGATGAGGGAATGACTTTTAGACTAATAAATTAATCGTATTTTTTTGTGTCAATATATTATCTAAATTTTTGCTTTTAAACTATTAGTGTAGATACTTATTTATATAATAAAAATGTTAGATTGATGATAAATCCATGCAACTTAGCATCAATGGCTCAGACAATGAGTTTCGAAATGTGCTGAGAAATACCCACGTAATAAAAGCCATTGACCACACTCTCACTACGCAGCGGCTGTTTGCAAAAGATTATATTATAAAAATTCTGAGGGATCATTTTGAATATTTATTGAACAAACTCAGATGACGAGTTAATAACCACTAACATCATAAACATTTATTATAAAACTGACATTTCAATCCAGGAACGTACGCAGATTACAAAATGAAATCGATCAACTTATCATAAAACTGATCCAATCTCAGGTAAATCAATTTGCTTTGAAATCAATTAACTCGACTCGGTCTTATCCCGCTTTAAAAATCCAACTAATGACTAAACTTATACGTTTATGACATTTAACATTCTACTTTGTATACGAGTATACTGATAGAAAGTAATCCTGCAACGCGCTATTCCAATCAAGAATCAAGATCCGGTTTGCTATATACGGTATAAATACTCAAGTTGAGATAATTAAATGCAGATATATGGAAAAAATAGAATAGATCTAGTGTGCTTTGTCCGTCCTTGCCCGCGGCTAATTCAAACGGTGCATGAAAAATGTCATAACAACAATTATTGTACCTGCGTTTTATTGGTACCATTGACAATTAGCAATGCATATTACATCAATCATTGAACAGTTACAATAGAAAAAGTTGTAAAGTCGTTAGGCTTTATTTATTTGCAGAAAAACCCAATTTCATATATCAGCTGCGGTATAATAAACTGTATCATGTCGTATTGAAGTAATTGTGAGTTATTCTATTCGCTTGCATATAGGGCAAATTTAAATACGGTTAAGGATTGTTTATTTACATCTTATCCAATACGAAATAGTACTATGAAGTTATAACTAAGATAACCTTGAAATGTTAAACTTATCGATCGTAGATATACAATTTAGACGCTACCACAAATCCAGTAGTGGTTTGACACTACCCTGTATTTATAGCGTCATATGATTGTCATTCAAATCGAAGATAGATACCCGAAAGTTGAAAAATACGACAGAGTCGTATTCAGAACCGTATTGCGATGAAACGAACATCTTGTCGATTGCAGATGCTATCACTTAGCGAAACATTTTCATAATTACGACTGAAACGCATTTATTTGTCAGATTTATAAGAACTTCAAAGTAATGTATGTAACGTGAAATGATTTTTTATTGAACGCTTGCAATTTTGCACGTTAATCTCACAATATCAACGCAGGTACTCCTGACGGATCAATTTTGGCTCCAACGTTGTTTCTGTTACATATTGGTAATGTTATTTCCTAAGATTCATATCTTTGCGGACAACAGACCAATTTAGATAGTTGAACTAGACTGGTAGCGAGTTCCACTCTGACTTGGAGGTTATCACTGCCTGAAGATGCAATAATTTGGCGCAGTTATCTGCTTCTGAGGGCTTATCTCAACAGTCTCAACCTCATCGGTGTACCAATAGGCTAGCGGAATTTGTTCCTCCCACACTCTTGTAGGATGCCGCCACATTTTAGTCGTGCTAGATCTACCAGTTTCTTCTTCTAGATAGAGCTTTGTTCATGGTAGATTATTTTTAGTGTAATTTTGAGAATATGAAATGGTTTACCAGTACTACTAGTCAGTTCAAAACATTTCACTATTTATAGTAGTCGTAGTTCTTCTGTATTATGGCTGTCGTCGCAGCAGCTTCAGTTCCATTTCTTAGTTTACCCAAGAATATACAGGGTGGCCCATCCATGTGTGGACGGAATGTTACTCATAAACAAATACATTTCAGGAATCTCTATTTATGACATGTTATACATGACATTTAAGTGCATATTTCTAAAATATTGGTAATTATTTTGACCTACATCAAAAAAAAGTTGTGATTTTTTAAATGGAATGCCTCGAATTTTATTGCATATTTGGATAGACCAATTCAAAAAAAAAAGATTGATATAACATACTATGGGGTTTTGGTAATTAGCTACTGAAATGTAAGGTGTTTTGTCCAGAAAAACCGTCTACTTCGGCAACCCCTAAATCCGCAATTTTGAAATTTGGAGTGCTGAATTTTGTATCAAAAAAAAAACATACACACCTCAGCTTTTATCGTATTTGTTACTTTTTCGAATTTTCAGTTTTACTCATACAGGGAGGTCAAAAGCGCGAATTATACTTTTTCTCAAATATTCATTTACCTCAGATTCAGCATTTCGAATGTCGTGATTGTGGAAATCACTGTAGAACTGTGAATCGTCGGCAAATAATTGGATATTACAATATTTAACAATTGAGTGGATCAGAAATATACAAAATGAATAGGAGTGGTCCGAGTACAGACCCTTGAGGCACTCCAGAGGAAATGAGGCACTTGGAAGATAGAACCATGTCAAATTTCTGATTCGGTTTTGATGCAGAATCAGAAAAACTACTAGAAGACGATGACTTATGGTATTGCAGATAAGGAATAATGAATCAACAATGGCGTAATTTTAACTCATCGGCCAACTAAAACAAACTACTATTGATTCGTTCTCCTATCGGGTTAACCAAACAATCATGTCATGGTTAAGGCAAAGGCTGCACCGAAATCCGCTGTGGCATTGGTTGTTGAACTAAATCATATTCCGGTCACCCGAAATTCTCTCAGATTGCTCAAGGTTGACGCACCATTCGTCTCGCCGGATTTGATAAACTAATATTGTTAGAGTTAGAGCGATCAACCGAGAAATAACATGCTTTTTTCGCCGGTGTTTTGTCTAACCGTGATCCATTAGAATCTATCAAGCCGGCCTTGATGGGATGTTCTGAGAACAGCTACCTAGGGATGACTACGAGGAAATGGATGTTTGGATATTTAGTCCAAGAAATGTTGCCCAAGTCAACGGGGTTAAATCTGGCAATAACAGTGACTATGAATGAGACATCAAGTGTTGCGGAAACGACCCACAAAGTTGACCCGTGTGTAGCCCCATCTCGCTGAAACTACACCCGTAAACGGTATACAGACTTTTTTCTATGCTGAGATGTAAAACCATTGAATATCATTTGCCGATTCATTCATTTCCAGTAACGCATACCGTTGCAAATCTCACATTTTCAAATTCAAATTATTTGTTATCATTTTAGACACTAAAATAAATATATAGGATTTATCAAGTTAGATTTCTAATAATAAATAAAAATGTATAAGGCAACATAACAATCATATACAAACATTATGAAACGCCATAGTAACAGTTAAATATAAGCGATTCTTTCAACTTAGCTTTAAGTTGATTGATATTTAAACATGTCTTAATATCAGTTTCTAGCTATTAAATGATTTAGCTCCCAGTAAACCAGACGAATAAAGGATTGATTATTCGCCTTGGTAATATTGCATGGCCACCGCGATCATCAGATATGGTCCCTATGAACTTCTTTCTTTGGGAGTATCTCAGTAGCAGAGGCAATAAATACTCCAAGGATCATCATTGCCTTGAAAGAAACTATACGTAGTTAAATAGGCCGAATTGATCCTGTTATGCTTATGCAAAATGCGATGCACAGATTTTACAATGAAATGGAGGAAATCAATATGCTGTGATATTCAAAAATCAAAATATTACATTTCTTGATATCCACTTGCAATGTATTATTCATCTACACCTTCAAGCTGCTCAGTAAAATCGTTGGAAGAAAGCTGCATGGGCCAATTTTAGGAAGACTTCATTGATGTAGTGCCAGTTTAAGAATTCCAGTTGAGGATAGAGCTATGAAATGCCGAAGAACAATATTCATTCTTAGCTGAAATAAATTCTAATCAGCCACAAGAAAAGTACTTTGCAAATAATGGGTCAGCCATACACATGAATCAGAGGGTTTTATGTTTGAATCCCGTTTCGTCATGGAGCTGGCCATATGGTCAATCAGCAGTGGCGTACTGTTATTTTCTCTCATTGATATTGATACTGCTGTACCAGTGAATTATATTGCAGTTCGCTGATAGGTCTCAGAACACTTTATCTCATATGCAAACTGAAGTCGATCATAAATATGTTTTAATACGATCCAATATTCGTTATCACATTGTTTCCAAAAAAAATATTCCAAACATCAAAATGCTGCGTAAATGTCTCATTGTCCCCGAGATACACCCAGGAGGGTACCAAAATCAATTTGGGACATTTCAATTTTTCGATATTCTCTTCCAAAAACATGGAGCTTAAAGCCAGTAGTGTTTTTTTTCCATTCTGCTTGCTGGGCTGAAGAGGAATGGTGCATAAGTATTGCGACGATTCAAATCAATTGATTTTCTCACTTTTAATCGTGATTTGGAAATTATATATATTTTGTAATTGTGTCAATTGTGATAATAATACACGAAAACTAATTTAGCGGCTTTTTTGGTTCTCAAGCGATTTGGAAGTTTGGAATGGACCAAACCAAATGTCTAAAACATTCTTTCGACAGATGCTGAAGACGCTGCAGCTGGACAGTACTTTTTGAATTGCATCGCCATTCTGTTGGGATTTCCACTAATTTAAAGCTTTTATTTTAATTTAATTATTAGTGACAGTAACCCACTGGGAAGTAATTCTTTTGCGGCTTTCAAAGCACAACTCTTTTCGTCGTCTGATAATAGATGTGGTTTTGTCGAACCAAGAAGATATGCTAAGATGATAAATATCATATATATATAATAGCATTGTTCGTATCGGTGTCTGAATTTTTGTATTCGACTTAAGGTAAAAGCTATCTCATCAAACGTTGATTAGAGGTTTTTGAATTCTTGTACGACATCGAAAACAGTTGCTTCAGTTATTTGAAGCATATCGATGGCAAAAGGCTTCAGAATCGCTAAATAGTCTTTTCATGTCATCTCAACACAAGTCGCCAAAGAGATTTTCTTCTAGACAACAAATATTTTTGGGCGAATACAGAAAAATAATGAATAAGATATTTCAAAGTTCATTATTGCCATATTTAAGAAAAAAATCAGTACAAATTGTTAAAAAAAAACGATGATTTTTTGGCAACACTGCTGATATGATATATCAAATTTTTTTGCACCATAACTCGTTAATGCTTCCTCCCATATCTGTTTTTGTGCCACCAGTCTTGTTTCCAAACCCATTTCATGAAGCAGCCACGTACCGAACTGGATTTTATGAGTCCATTCGATAAGGACGTTTTTATGCGGCTCTCGGTCATTGAAATGCTTGAGTTTTTCTTGAAGGCTCTCGCCCATTTTAGGTAAATTCTCAGACAATGGTCGAATAAATACGAGCGTTGTACCGGCTCTCCGCCGAAGCATATACCTGTAAATAGAAAGAAGAATTGAACGAATGGACGTAGCTCGTATGTTGTACTTACGACCAACCACGTGGTGGTACGTGAGCCTTTTTATGTCTCAATAGCGCATCTGGACGCATTGGTGGAGCTATTACAGGAAGATGTACCAGGAGCTGGGAATCCGGCTCCAAGGTACGATATCTTTCAATAAAATTGAAACAATTAAGAGGAAGATTCGAGAGTGGATTATTCCTTAAGCTGCTTGATTCGAGATCTGATGTCTGTAAAACTTAGTTTTATACCCAAACAATCGCATAGTAGTGTTTTTTGGAGCAGCATTGGCAGACCTATTTTTTCAAAAATTCTTAAATCGATTATGATTATCGATTGAATTGAAAATATATACAGGGTGGCCAAACACGTGACGTCATAAAAAAAAATTAGATTGCCCACATCGAGAGGAACCCAAATCACCCCCATATATATGGTCCGATTTTGTTTAGTTTAGGAGTTATGATTTTTTTTCGGATTTTTCGAGAATTTTTGAGTTCTGTGTTTATTTTTACCATAACTTCGTTAATAATTGTGATAAATGCCTGCTTTTTTCACGATTATGTAGCTAAGACCTAAGGCTTAACTATCATATAATCATTCAAGTCATGTAACTAATACTACTTTTTAATTTTTTTCAAAATCTTCGAACATAACAAAAAAGTAAAAAAGTGCAACAACTTTGAGCGTTTATAAAAAATTGAAAAAACATGTTCTTACTATTCGTAAGTATCTTAAAAAGTTCCCTACGGTATCAGCTATTTACCGTAAAAATTTCATCAACCTAGCTTTGCTACATGCTACCGTAATTGTGGCTCAAATAGAACCGAACCCAAAATTGGATAACCCTCTGCTCAATAGAAATTGTTAGTTTCGGAAAAAAAAATTGCAAAAACCACAAAAACACGTTTGATTTTTACTGAACAGCAGATTATTATTCATTTATGTTATTTAGAAGAGGTTTTCAAAATGTCTGCCTCTAACAGAAATGCACAGTGTACACCTACGTATGAAATTTTGTTTTAAATCTCTAAATGCTTGTGTGTTGTTTTTCAACACATGTGTCGCTTCTTGAATTTTGTTCCTCAATGAATTTTCATTTGCACATTCTTGGGCGAATGTTATGATTTGGACTTTGTTTGCTAAGAAGTTTGTGATGCATTATACGTTGCGTGAATATGCAGAAATGCATTATTATTATGGCGTTGCTCAAGGCAACGGCGCTTTAGCAGCTCAGCTGTACCGGGAACAACTTATACGTCGAGGCGGACCACAACCTGAGCATTACCCAGACCACCGTGTTTTTATTAACACACATAACACTTTCATGGCAGGCCGCATTCCAGGACGAGGAAGCAATGAAGGATATCCTACAGCTGATCCGGATCGCAGAGAAGTAGTACTTGAAGAAATTAGCCGGAATCCCTCAACGAGTACGAGATCTATGGCACAAAACCTTAGAATACCACGAACATCGATACAAAATATTCTTCATGAAGAAGGTTATCATGCCTATCATGTTCAAAGAGTTCAAGCGTTGATGCCTTCAGATTACCAGTTAAGAGTGGATTTCTGCGAGACAATGCTGCGAAGACAACGAGAGGATCCCGATTTTTTTGATAAAATTTTATGGACTGTCGAGTCACGTTTTGAAAGAACAGGGATATTCAATATCCATAATTTACATACTTGGGCTGTTGAAAACCCCCACCAGTCAAGGCCGTCGACATTTCAACACCGTTTTAGTGTGAACATGTGGTCAGGAATATTCAATATGGAATTTATCGGTCCATTTGAACTGCCGTCAAGGTTGGATTCGGTAGCCTACAAAAGCTTCCTTGAAAATAGCCTACCATTATTGCTGGAAGATTCAAGCCTGGAAGCCAGACGGAACATGGTGTTCCAGAATGATGGTGCACCATGCCACAACGCAACGATCGTGCGAAACTACTTAAACGAAAGGTTCCCAGACAGATGGATCGGACGAAACGGACCGATACGATGGCCTCCACGCTCCCCTGACCTCAACCCCATTGATTTTTTTGTTTGGGGATATTTTAAAGACATAACATTCGCCCAAGAATGTGCAAATGAAAATTCATTGAGGAACAAAATTCAAGAAGCGACACATGTGTTGAAAAACAACACACAAGCATTTAGAGATTTAAAACAAAATTTCATACGTAGGTGTACACTGTGCATTTCTGTTAGAGGCAGACATTTTGAAAACCTCTTGTAAATAACATAAATGAATAATAATCTGCTGTTCAGTAAAAATCAAACGTGTTTTTGTGGTTTTGCAAATTTTTTTTCCGAAACTAACAATTTCTATTGAGCAGAGGGTTATCCAATTTTGGGTTCGGTTCTATTTGAGCCACAATTACGGTAGCATGTAGTAAAGCTAGGTTGATGAAATTTTTACGGTAAATAGCTGATACCGTAAGGAAGTTTTTAAGATACTTACGAATAGTAAGAACATGTTTTTTCAATTTTTTATAAACGTTCAAAGTTGTTGCACTTTTTTACTTTTTTGTTATGTTCGAAGATTTTGAAAAAAATTAAAAAGTAGTATTAGTTACATGACTTGAATGATTATATGATAGTTAAGCCTTAGGTCTTAGCTACATAATCGTGAAAAAAGCAGGCATTTATCACAATTATTAACGAAGTTATGGTAAAAATAAACACAGAACTCAAAAATTCTCGAAAAATCCGAAAAAAAATCATAACTCCTAAACTAAACAAAATCGGACCATATATGTATATGGGGGTGATTTGGGTTCCTCTCGATGTGGGGAATCTAATTTTTTTTTATGACGTCACGTGTTTGGCCACCCTGTATATAATGAGAAATCCATTTTCTCTAGAAAATCACTGATTTACTATGTGTGTGACAGCAGCTGTTTTGTATGCATCAAGGTTAGACTCCTAAATGTCCGCTTATATTCTACTCTATTTTATTCCAATAGAGCCTTCACATTTTTTGTATCACAGAATAAAAATAAATATGACAATCGTGTTAGCGATTGCTGTTGGCGTGAGAGTTATTAAGGGATAGGCAATATAAATATAATTAATAGAAAAAGTATTGTACCGTTTATTCAAATAAAAGGCTTTAATTTTATGAGCTGTTTGCCGTCTTGGGTTATGAGCTGTTTGCCGTCTTGGGTTATGAGCTGTTTGCCGTCATCTTGCTTAACTGATAGAGGAGGAAGCCCATAAAAACAGAATTCACAACTTACACCAGGGTCTTACAAGCATTGAGTTGATGTCCTGTTCCATCTTCATCCACGTAATGTTCAACGCGTTTTTTGTTTGCTTGTGAATCCTGCCAATTAATGAAAATAGTGATATATGTAGGTAAAAACTATGCTTTGTCTCTAAATAGCTTTTAGGGTCATACGCAAGAAATAACCTGATCTAGTTCGGTTTCAAAACAGGATACGTTCGAAATCTTTTCCTAACCTGAAACAGGTCACGTGATGTCCTGTGAAAGTCATTTTAAAAAGAATTGCTTAAAATAGTGTTGACAGTCTCGGGGCCCTTTCGCACCGGCGATCTAGTTTTCTTCTACCGCTACGCCAATGGACTTTGCTCCTCAGAGCCGCCGCCGATGTGCCTGCCAGACAGTCCCGCCTGACTTCAGCCTCCCATCCTAACCGTGTCAAACTTCGTACATGCAGAACTGGCCGATACGACCGCTAATTTGTCCCTAGGATGTCGAGATTGTTTAACAATCTACAAGAGGAGGCTTTTCCCAATTCTACTAACCTTGAGCAGTTCAAAAATCGAACTAACAAAGTTTCTTTGTGATCCCGATGCCCTGGCATTTAGGCTTCTGCCTGCGCGACTGCTTCGGTGTAAAAAAATAATGTAAAAGAGGCAGCCACTCCCTAGAAACCCCTGTTAAGTGAGCTGTATACTACACCAGGTTTTATCTAGGCGTCGTAGATATCAGATAACAACTGATGTATTTGTCGCTGTCGTGATATGATTAACGTTTCATTTTCATTCCATTTCTTATATCTCTTAGTTCATTATTTGCTTAATTCGGTAGCCCATCAGACTAGATGCTGAGTTTTCTTCAGAAGTGCTCCCATTGGAGCAATTCTATGTTACGCTCGTGTACATCGTACCTTTTTATGTCTCAATAGCGCACATGGACAGGTGGTTATCTCTTTATTTAATTATCTTCATGCGAATTTTTGCAGTTGCTCGTCGGTCTCTGTGAAGAAAACGGGAGCGGATAGTGAGCTACACGACCGTTTCGAAACTCGACTCACTCGTAAAACGCCTTTTTCGGCCTAAGAGGGATTGTAAAATCTTGTATGTCCTTTTCGGAACGATAGAATTAATTATGTAGATGGGATGATTAGAGATTAACGTTTTTATGGTATGTTCACATTCTGCGCGTAACAGTAAAAATTGCTACGCAGCCATATTGGACCGAATGGGGGATTGCATGGGTTTCAAAGAAACCGATTGGACTTGAATTGATGTCTTCCAATTCATTTACTGAAACTTGGTTATGGAATAAAATGTTGTTTTTAATGCATATATAGTTTTACATTTAGCGTTACTATATTTCCAACCTCCGTGAACATATTAGATAGATAGAAGGATAAATAGATAATTGTTGTTTAATCAATCGAGCATTAAAAAATAACATTGAATACGTTACATTACGAAATTACATCACTAAAACATAAAAGTTCTTAGAATCCAGTGAATGCAACGACACCATAGATACCCAGAGACCTCATGCTTATGAAAAAGAAAACATTGTAAAAAAACGTAATTATAAAAAATAAAATACAACGAATTAAAAAGCTAGCGGTTAAAATGTGAAGTATCGATTATAAATAACAGACTGGATAACAAAATAAAAATTGATAAAAACTAAATAAAATGAAATTAAATAAAACTGGTAGCTAACTTCCCTGTAAATATAAGAGCATATATTGTCATCGTTAAGATATTCATTGAGGGAATACTATGCTTAGTAATATTAGACATATTTGACACATCATACATTTTCCCGTCTATTTTCAACACGCCTCTCTAGCCTCTGAGTTCACGAGGTTATCATAGCAACATGGATAGTTTGGCTGACTCGATCCGCTTAATTTCTTTGTTATACATGTTTCTAGCTAACTTTTTTTCAGTGGTTCTGACTTGTGCCAAAAATAATACTTTATAATATATATACTTTGATGACTTTGAAGTTGAGTCATTAATTTTCAGATAATGATTGTAGAAGGAAGATAAACCAAAATATGTGTGTAAAAATAAAAAAAAAATTTACCTTGTTTTATAAAGTATCATCCCGACAAGTATTTCAGTGCGGACCTGTATTTGATCGTGAGGTCTTGGAGCACCGGCATGCCGTCACCTGATTCACGAGCCCGTTGTACTACATCAACAAAGGCACGAGGGGTTGGCTGCACTCGATTGGGAAACCGATCCGCATAAACATGTGCCATTTTTTATTTCGTTTGAGCCACGCAACAGACACCACTACTCACTCACGCGTTACCGACTGACACTGACTGTATACAAATGAATAAAATAATTGTAAAAACATCGTTCCAAATTCTTTCGCTTTTTTGTTTCCGATGCGATGAACCGATAAGGCGGATTATATCCGTTGTCGCCAAACACGAGCACATAATATTATTATTGAGACAGGGCGGTACTCAAACTTCCAAAGGGCTATAACTTTGTTACTTTAATTTTACCAGAAAAATGGTAAAGGAAAAAAAACATTTCTTTTGATCAGATCTACTCACTGTTAAAATAAATGACTCAACTTCGAAGTCACCCTGTATATATATATATATATTTATAAATTCTTTGACACTTATTATTAGTCTGTCTAATGGTTGTTGCCTGTAAGAATATAAAGTTCTCAGAATGTTTGATGCTTTTAAAGGGATAACGTATCTATAATGATTAGGCCGAAGTCGATGGTTAGCTTAGTCATGAATAATGAAGGTTTGTGCCTCCGGATCCATTTCTTATAAGTAGATATTACTGTTTTTTAATGTGTGATGTTGAACCAAAAAAATTAGTTAAAACGTGAGAATAATTTGACGAGTATTATTACTTTAATCTAATCAAGCTGTGTTACATTCAGATTAAAATACTATGAAACTAAATATTTAATATTCTGCTACTGGTCATTTAGGGCCTTATGTCATAGAATGCCACAGACAATTTTAGAATTAGGATAATTTACGATATTAAACTGAAAATTTTTGATTTGGTACTCTCGTGACGTTCTGGTAATGGAATCAGTGATATCTCCCTTGATATTGTTTATACAGTTGAAGTAGAAATTAAGATTAGCTACACATTTACAGAGCTACATTGGAAACCCGATTTCCTGGTGTTTTATAATATTTAACATGAAAAATAATTTTCGCGTGAAACATCCAAGTAAAAGTTAGTTTTAAAAATAATTTCTTCATGCACATCATTTTATTTTCTAACAATGAAATAAGAGAATTAAAGTCGATTTCAACGCATAATTATGAACTAAGTTTTTGACATAATAAAATCCATTAAATATGTATGGTGTTTTGAAACTAATAAAATGATGAAACACTTCAAAAATCAAGACGTCAACAATAAAAGATCCGAGCCAAAAAATGGTAGCATATCACACCACATAGTAAAATGTCTTTCCTGTAATCGTACAGCATTAAATGTTTAATTAATATACACTGGTACTAGCTGCCAGGCTAACATAAAATCCTAAGAAACTAATTGTTGCTAGCGAAGAAATAAGTATGTATGATGAACCGTTAGTCATATACTGATATCAATACCCTTTAACACCAACTCTGTGACTATGTACGTTTTCACTCTTCCAGTTTACGGGATTTTCGCAAAACTTCTCGTGGAACCCTCGCAGGCCGAATGCGTGACCGGAGGATATAAACTTTACGTGCATACTTTACTTCCATGTTTTATTTCTATTTCTAATAAACCTTTACTAATTTGAGGTAATATAAATAAATTATATATTTAATGACACATAATATTTACAGAGCAATTCATTTTAAAGAAGTACTCATAAAGTAGAGAAAGGAATTAGAAAACGCATCAAGGAAGTTAAAATGACATACATTAACAGACATTATAAAATAGTTTGGGATCCCAAGTACCAAGCCTTCAGTAAGCCGCTGACTGAACGTCGATTCAAAAAAATAGTAGCAACATTTTACGTTTTTCTGTAGTCACTGATTGGATTTTTGTGATGGCCTGTAGTGGTATATGTTTTAATAATGCTATTATTGGGTTTTTTACACTTTGACAAAAAATTTATAATTTTGTTGAGCCATTTTATTAAATCTTATTTCAATACTTTCTCGAAGAATATCAGTGCGTATCGTGTCGACATTAAGTTAAAGTGTATTTATGTTATGAGCCCATTTTATTAAAAATGTTTTTTAGACAATATATTAAACTGACTTTTCTACCAAACTCTCTTATCACGTCTTGGATGGCTCGTGGCATGTAAACACAGATATACTGTCGATATGTGAAAAAAATGTTGAGATTATTCAAAAAATAAACGAGATAATATGGAAAAAGTATTCGACCACCCTAACCAGTCGCTGCACCCACTTACCGGAACCGCGGTATCTCGCAGTATCCAGTCTAGCTTGGTTGTTAGATTGTTGTAAACGAGCAAACCAAGTACCCTTATTTCACGTGAACATATTACAATACTTGACTATGATAGCGATAATTATATGTACACATAAAATACGGTGTTGTAGTAGATATCGTATGTGTGACAGAAATGAGACGTGCCAAATCGTCGCCAAAAACACGAAGTGGTGTATCTCAAAAAATAGGAAAATTGAGTCAAGTCGATTTTATTGCTTAAAAAAGGTTGCTCTTCAATATCACGAAGTGGCATAAGTCCTCTGATACCTTCAGAATTTTAGAAAAACAATGTTAGACTTATCTCATTTTAATAGGAAATTTCACGAGGGTGCTTAACTCAAGTTACTTCGTGTTATTGTCCCAAAAGCCCTTAAAATTCAAAGCGGCTCCTAAGACTTCGAATCATACAAACCAAGAGAATTTTATTTCTTATCTCTCTTAGTAAAAAAAACTGAACGTGCGAATCGTTTAGCGACGCCTCCTGCAAAAAGAATTAGCCAAACACGTAACTCTCAGCACATAATATCAACCAATAAAATGGTTGTAGGTAATATACAGGGTGACTTTGAAGTTGAGTCATTAATTTTCAGATAATGATTGTAGAAGGAAGATAAACCAAAATATGTGTGTAAAAATAAAAAAAAAAAATTAAAAAAAATTTTTACCTTGTTTTATAAAGTATCTTCCCGACAAGTATTTCAGTGCGGACCTGTATTTGATCGGAGGTCTTGGAGCACCGGCATGCCGTCCCCTGTGAGGTCTTAAGTCACCTGATTCACGAGCCCGTTGTACTACATTAACAAAGGCACGAGGGGTTGGTTGCACTCGATTGGGAAACCGATCCGCATAAACATGTGCCATTTTTTATTTCGTTTGAGCCACGCAACAGACACCACTATTCACTCACGCGTTACCGACTGACACTGACTGTATACCTACAACTGAATGAAATAATTGTAAAAACATCGTTCCAAATTCTTTCGCTTTTTTTATTCCGATGCGATGAACCGATAAGACGGATTATATCCGTTGTTGCCAAACACGAGCACATAATATTATTACTGAGACAGGGCGGTACCCAAACTTCCAAAGGGCTATAACTTTGTTACTTTAATTTTACCAGAAAAATGGTAAAGGAAAAAAACATTTCTTTTGATCAGATCTACTCACTGTTAAAATAAATGACTCAACTTCGAAGTCACCCTGTATATATGGATAATAGATACGAATGCTCTGCTAGTGTGTAGGCGGGTCCTTTCGATACATTTTTTTGTCAGAGGATTTATTAGTTGATATGGATGGAATTATGTTTGTGTGGTGTTCAGGCAGGACTCGCGATTATGTCCTTATAACATTTAGATGGAATCTTAAAGTGATTTTCCATTGAACGGACTGTTGAGTTTATGTTGTGTTTGTATTTTCCAAAACCCCTTGTTTTCATCAAGCGGGCTATATTTTGTTCGTGTGTTGTTTTTCTTTCGGTCCTTAGGCCAGCTATCTTAAGACTGAAAAATATTTATAGCTTTTGCTCATCGGTCCTGTTGCGACAGAGTAAACTAATTTAATCATTGGTCCTTCTATAACTTGGAAAATATCACCGGATTCTGAAGAAATTTTTAAAGACCTGTCTAATGGCCAGTATTATGGCTAAAAAATCTATAACTCCCCAAAAATTTGACTTTATCTTTTTTTTTCGTTTCTGATTTTGAACGCAATCAAAAATTTTCGTAGGGGAGATAAAAGTTCAGAAAAAAACTTTATTGATACATTTAAGACGTAGTCAAGTTTATTTGAAGGATTCAAAGATTGTGAAATCCGGAAAAACTATTTTCGCACATTCTAATCATCCAGTCACTTTTTTATAGCTGTCACTGTCAACTCAAACGTAGAAATATTTTGGCAGAATAATGAGTTCTAGCATAATAAAATTTGAAACTAGTCTTTTGACAACGTTTAACAGATATTATTATATAATTGTGATTTGAGTGAATCTTTTGTTTGTGCTACCATATTTACTTTAAATAGTTTTAGATACAGCGGATACTTATTTCGTCGTAAACTGTTCTCCTTTTTGTAACCATGTTGTCTTGTGATAACACATTTTTTTTAATTTCATGTGTTTTTATTTTTCATCACTTTAATATAACACGGTCGTAACTCAGACTTTATTCTATTAACGACGACCTTTCAATTTCACAAAATGACGTATTTACTATTTTTGGAAATTTGGAACACATAAAATGAAAAATGGGTTGATCGTTGCTCATTTTTGAAAACTTGTAAACATGAGCAGATATACCCACAAACTCAATTATGTAGCAATGATACCTTTTTGTCAACAACAACTCATATCTAGTGAAAATATTTAAAACGCTGTCCTGTAAAATTGGAAAAAATGAGATACGCCTCTTCGTGTTATGGACGACGAATTGTGACTTTTTAATGGTGTTTCTTTCCTATTTGGAGCTTTTTCTTTTCTTATTCTATCTCAGTTTTCATAAAATACCAGATTCTTTTATTTAGGCATAATTAATAACATCATGCACTTAAACAGAATCTACGTTTATAGCAACTTTTTATGTAGTTGGACGTGCTTTCTGCCCTATAAGTCATCATGCACGAAGAGTATTTGAAGAGCAGAAAGTAAATAGTAGAAATTCAAGACAATAAAAATGTATTATAACCAGGATGTTTAAAAAGCTTATTCAGTTCGGGCCATCTGTTTATTTTCAGCAAATACATAGTCGCGATGCACCGCGAGATAAAAAACTTTTCGAGGCAGCGGGCATAGCTTATCCGCATCCAGGCTTTTTGTAAACGTACCAGTTAGAGTTCTCCGGATTCTTCCGCGACAGAAGACTGGTTTCAGCCGCCGCCTTTAGGAGCTTTTACAAACTGCCTTGTAAAACGTTGGATTATATGGCATTAACGCTGAAACTGATAAATTCGTACAGCGGGTGGAGGTGTTAATATATATTTGTGTCTTAACGCCTGCACGTTCTGGAACAAATAGCCGACAGAGGGCGTTGAACGATGCAAGGAGACCTAGGATTACTGAAAGCACGAAGCTAAAAAACACACATAGAAAATATTTTACAATGCTTTGCCCAGAATGTACAGGGAAATGTCTTTTGCTAGTTTTCGAAGGCAAATCAAGCAATTTATGCTCACTCTTCCCCGATATTGATATAACTGATTTTCTGAGACGTTTAGGCATACGTGTACATAGTGTATATAGTTGTAGTGTACTTTAGTTTAGTTGATTAGTTATTTAACCTTTCTGTATTCCTTAGTGTTTCTTATACAGGGTGTCCGCAAAGTTGGGGTTTTCCTTTACACGACGTGTAGATCTTGAAAACATAAGCAAATTTTCTTAGTACCATATACACCAATGTCTTAAGGGAACCGAGATAAAGGGCTCTGCAACATCAAAAATATCTGAATACCGTCCTGTAGCCGCGACCCGCCGCGATATTCCCGACTGGTACTAGGACACTAGCTCAACCCGACGACAGAACTGGGTCGGGGTCAGTGTGTCAGGTCAGTATGCAACCTTCAACCGACGGTTACGGTCACGCGTGTAGAAGTAAACGAACACGTATAATCGATTGCGATTAAAAAAACAACAAGCACTAGAGACGTGGCTAGAAAAGTGCAAGTGTGGCAAACGCTGCGTGAAGAGGGGCTGTATCCGTTTCACGTCCAACGTGTACAAGCTCTTCAACCTGACGATGTTCCAGCAAGAGTGCGGTTTTGTGAGTGGTTGTTGCATCAACATGACAATAATCCTGACTTTTTGAAGTGCATATTGGTGACAGACGAATCTACGTTCACGCCTAATGGGGTGAATAACTTTCGCAACACTCATGTTTGTTGATTTTCAACAAATCGATTGGACGGGATGCAATACCTAGACTTTTTACCCAACATTTTGCCTCCCTTGTTTGCCTGCGTCTAGTCGGTAGCGCATCAGCTGATTTCATTTTCTGTTGGAGCGGTATGATTTCGGGCAGAGACGTACTTAGCCCTTCTCGTCAACTGGAGAGTGAGTCCTTTTTCCTTTATTTTTTTTTACCTGGTCGACCTCGTTTCACTACACATTACCTTTGTTATTTCAAGGGTAGTTGTTTCTGAAAAGGAAAACCCCAACTTTGCGGACATCGTGCTTAAAGTACAGACAAAGGTAGTTAAGTGTAATAGTAGCTCAAGCTAAACTTCGCTATCTTTGTCCCTCACATGTACAAAAGATGAATAAAGGCGTTATTATTATTATTATTATTATTATTATTATTATTATAAAAGGGTGCTCTTGGTTCAAGAACACGGGTGTCTATGAAATTATGACACTGATTTAAGATCACAGCTACTTGAAAGGAAGTAACTTTATTGTTTCAAAGAAATTGATATTAGTTTAAAGAAATATGTGTTAGAAACATATACTGAGTGAAAGAAAAAGGTAAAATATATAAGTTACGGACTTCGATTCAAGATAGTTACTCTTGAACCAAGAGCACTGTTGTTTGTATACATATTTGTAGTAGCCAACAAGTGTTCAACATTGATGCTAATTCAACCGGGAACACTTGATTTTTTCATCTTTTTAGTACGAGTCTTTATGGCTGATTGGAATTTTATCAAGGCTAAACTTTATCTCGACTCGGTAACTCCCAAAAAATTTAATATAGATTACCTAATACTGTTGATCATTGTGATATTGAAAGGCTTCACACAGCAAACAATTTTGTAGTACATACCATCAAAAAACCAACACGTATTGAAATAATAATACACATACGATATAAAGTTTACCGGATATGATCATTTCCACCAATTAGGTACAAATGTGCACGCTCTATAGCATATATCAAGCCTTTTATATCTCCGTTAAAATGTCAATGCCGTATTACACTGACAATTAGCGGTGGATATATTATATATAAACAAGAATAGCGGGGATGCGAACCTATTAGATCAGGAAACGTTATTTATCTGCGAAAAGAACATGGCAAATATACCGCTTACATGTACCTAATGAACCCTAATATCAATTAATCGACAAGAGGATTCTGATGAAGTTATCAGCAGCTTCTCCAGCGTGTTAAGTTATTAATAGCGAATTAACAAGTCAATTAATGTAAGATTTATTAACAAGCACTCAGGGTGTTCTTACAAATAATACAAAATCGTTCGTTGGAACGTTATAGATGTTTACTTTGAGTTAATTATATATGCGCACAAATTTTATAGTCCAGGATATTAAAAAGATGCCTATTATACAGGGTGACTTCGAAGTTGAGTCATTTATTTTAACAGTGAGTAGATCTGATCAAAAGGAATGTTTTTTCCTTTACCATTTTTCTGGTAAAATTAAAGTAACAAAGTTATAGCCCTTTGGAAGTTTATAGCCCTGTCTCAATAATAATATTATGTGCTCGTGTTTGGCGACAACGGATATAATTCGCCTTATCGGTTCATCGCATCGGAAACAAAAAAGCGAAAGAATTTGGAACGATGTTTTTACAATTATTTCATTCAGTTGTATACAGTCGGTGTCAGTCGGTAGTGGATAGTGGTGTCTGTTGCGTGGCTCAAACGAAATAAAAAATGGCACATGTTTATGCGGATCGGTTTCCCAATCGAGTGCAACCAACCCCTCGTGCCTTTGTTAATGTAGTACAACGGGTTCGTGAATCATTTGACTTAAGACCTCACATATGGACGGCATGCCGGTGCTCCAAGACCTCACGATCAAATACAGGTCCGCACTGAAATACTTGTCGGGAGGATACTTTATAAAACAAGGTAAAATTTTTTTTTATTTTTTTTTATTTTTACACACATATCTTCCTTCTACAATCATTATCTGAAAATTAATGACTCAACTTCAAAGTCACCCGGTATATGAGGCCTGTAAATTAAGTTATGAGATTGATATTTTTTTAATTTTTTATTCAAATATAATAACAATTTTACGTCACGCTATGTGTAAATTCGGCATACAGAGGTACTTAACTTTGAGCGTTTGAAGATATTAGTTAATTCCTTTTTTACACCATCTAAATCTTCTAGATGAATCATTCGAATTGTATGGAAATTTCTTAGAATATTGAATAGGGTCTCTTCTTTTAAGTGCCAAAGATGTTAGTAATCTCATTCAACAAATGAGTACGGAAGTGAGTAAATGTACATACAGTGTTTCCGGTGTAGGCGCCGTGGGTTGAAGAGTCCACCCTGTATGGAAACAAATACGTAATTTTGATTATGAGATTAGTTGCAATTGTAATAATTTAACAACAAAGAAGTGCCATTTGAAACATTTTGGATCGACGTCCACACGTATTTGTCACCTGTTCAAATTTACAAAGTTGTATAATTGTGAGATCGACATGATTCGTAGATTCTCTAACTAATAGTATCTTTTAAGAAAACTAAAGCAGCTCGTCGTCTCTTTAGATTCGTAATATATTCTTCTAAAAATTCTTATTAAAGGAGCTACTGAGATTAGCGTATAAAACATTTTCTGAACTCCAATAGATCATGGAAAACAACACAAAAAAATAAACTTGGAAAAACCGCAAAATTTATACATGTGAATGGTCCCTATTACTCGTAGGAGTTTGAGGCAATCAAAATACGTTTCACGCATTCACAATTTCTTCACCTTTATCATTCGTTTTCAGGTTGTGATAGAGACTGATAATGCGCGTGTCCCAAAGCAAAACGCACCGTTCCCAGCCAGCGTAGAGAGTACATCTTTCCATCAATAACACACGAGTATCGCGTTGGAGTACCTTATAAATCACCTACAATTAACCGCGAATCAACCAAGCATGCACAAACGGGAATTTATGCAGCATTTTCCTAAACAAATCTTACGTGAATACAATAAATAACTTCGCTTTCTAGGACGAACGTTGACACCGGAAAAATGCAATAGATTGACGCACTGCACTTGACTGAAATGTTCACAGAGAGATTAGGGATAATTAAGATTATAGTGAACCGTGTCTCAAACAACATTTTTTCAATTTTATATTTTATAAAGTTCTATAGGGGTAGAAAAATGACTATTCGATATGATGCAGTTGTGTTTTTAAAGCAGGTACTCACCCAGTCGAGTTCTGTAGTTACAAGGTTCTGGTTACCATCCCACTTCTGACACTAATATCGCATACTTCAGAATAATTTCTGAGGTAAATTCATATTGAGGTATTTATCTATGTTATACAATATTTCATAATTCCTTTCTTTTGCAGGTGCACGTGTGACGAAGGCTATACAGGACAAAACTGTGAGACTGAATACATACCCTGTGATCCTAGTCCATGTTTGAATGGTGGCCAATGTAGACAAATCGACAAACATAGTTACACTTGCGAATGCCCTAGCGGTAAGTACAAATTCATGTATGTGTAATCGCAAATATGTAGGCATATTGACGCATAAGGTTTCAGCAAGTAAGAACCTCTACAGGTTCTATGATTGTTAGGAATACTTCTTTGATATTGTCGAATAGTCTCAGTTTCATTATCTGATCTTTAGTAAATAGCAATGTCCTAATGTGTTTACGCTCAAACAAATGCAGACTTTCCTGGTCGTCTAACAGCAATCGCAAGTTTCGTCCACTAAACCAAATAGATATAAATCTGTTTGAGCTAAATATTTTCCTACGTTATCTCTTCGGAGAATACTGTAGGTTGGTCACTGTTAACGGAAATCACCGGAACAGTTCATAAGCCTAATGGTTTACCTTTTGCGGTATCTAAATGTTCATTGTGGTTTGTTATAATGAAGAAAGACGAATAAACAAAGCGAGAAGTTAAAATTATTCAACATTCGCACGCATCTTACGCATCGGTGCGTCCGTAAAATGTGGAATCTTTTCCCGAAATCTGAGCTTACCTTTTGTATAAACTTCATCCTTTATGTTTACGCATGAACGAGAATGCTCGAACTGAAAGTCAAGTCCGCTGTGTAACAAATGAATATCGATAGTAGATTGTCCAGATAGCGTTTGTGATTTGTTGTCACTGGTGTTTATTCAAATTCGGTGAATTGTGGCCACGTTTTTTATCTGCATTGAGTGTTGAAATTGGTATTTGATGCTTGTTTGATATGAAAAGAAAATAAAATTGGTTATTATTTGGTTTTCAAGATTTCACTTGTATTCATATGATTAACAATGAAACTCAACGATTGGTTCAAGAAAATTCTTTCAATATATCTCTTAGTAATTTTTTCATTAAAATATTTGTTTGTGTTTTTTGTAAAAAACTCGTTATGAACAATTTCGAAGTTGTAGATGCTGTAGAGCTTGGCAACCAACAGAGCTTTTTCAAAAAATGAAAAACTGTCCTACAGGTAGTTACTGTCCATCTGGCAACGTTGTCCCTTACCATGTCTGTGCGGCAGCGCCCACCTAAGCACCGCTGCAGCGAGTTATCGTTACTTCCGTGTATGTTTTATGCGCTGCAGTGCGGATAGATTAGTAAGTTGGACCGGTGCGCCGGGCGGTGAGCTTATATGGCAGGAGTACACGGATCGATAACGTTTCTATATCATTCTGAGTTTTAAAGGCAAATTTATATACAACCCTCCCCAATCCCCGAATTTTAACAACTACATTTTTTCTGAAAATGATCAGGAGCCTCTGAAACGTCATGTTTTTGCTCCTAGCTGGACCAATATTCAAAAACTATAAAGCTTTTTCGTCCTTGGCATAGTAGTGACTTTGTCTGGAAATGTCATCCACAACCCAGTGGTACTTCCCAAGTTTAAGGAAAAGCGAACAGATAGACAGACTAACGGAAATGAGTATCATGTTTTTTCGCGATGTAGATATCACATAACATCCAAAAACTATATTTCATTGACTTAGGAAGTAAAAGGAGCTTTAAGATTATGATAATATCGTAATTTTGTGATCTTAATTTGTATGTTCTAATATGAAATTGAGGTTATTCCATGCAATAATTATTATTCGGATGTGAAATAAATGGCATTGGTGTGCAGCAATAGCGAATGCAAGATTAATGACCACGACATTGCCGTTTTGCAAACTCGATACTAAATAAATGATTCCGTTTGCAGAACTAATCATAACGAAAAACGTTAGATCGATAAATCTCAGCGAAAATGGCAGAGGCGAGCACGGAGATTGCATGACGGAGCGTCCGCCTTATCGGCCGGATCTAACGCCGCTTGGCTATTTTTTCGCAACGCAGTCTGCAGCTACTGGGAGATTACTACGTGGAAATAATTTACTATCTTGCAAAGCGAACGGTCAGCTATACGCGCATTAGATAAAGTGATTAGTTATCTCGATTTCTGTTTGAAATGAGGAAACGTGTATTAACATTGACACTGTTGCAGATACCTGACCTTTCAGATTCAGAACGATAAGTAATGAAGCTGATGGATGGTGCTTCCTAGTCCGATACCGTTTTAGTCTAGTTAGTCACTATCTTTGTTAGCCCTTTGTGTTTGTAATGGCAATCTTGATTACTGTCATGGATTGAAATGCAGATATGCAATCTTTCTAAAGCCATTGTAGCAAGCTGGACCACTGGCCTACACTAAACCAGTATCTTGCAAGCAACCCAAGCTATACCACAAAACTAAATACATGACAGTGATAATGTAATTTCTTACAGAATGGTTTCCTAAAATCAATTTGTAATTTTGCCGAAGAAAGTTGGATAAGCGATAACTATTATACAGGGTGGCGCATCGAAAACGAAACAGACACCTTTACTGGCAGATCAGTTTTTTTTTGAAAAACGCTCAGACCCGTCGATTTTGTTTTCGATGGGGACACAAGCTTGGCGAAAAATCACGTTAGCACGTGCAGCCCTCTAAGCGGGGGTGACACCACCCCCAAAATCTTAAATGGAAAGACAGGTCGAGTGATACCTTATTTTAAAGGTCTTTCAATTCCCTTTATAATGATATAAAATTAATGTACTTCAGTTCAGTAGTTGAAGATTTATTGATTTAAAGCTTAAATAAAACTAATACATCATCATTAGTGGAGATCAATACATTTAGCTACAAAGTAATTTAAAAATGAAGAATGAACTGATCCGTTAGGCAAGTAAATGTTGAAAATGGCCAACCATGACTCTCCATGCAATAATAAAGATTTTGGTCAAAACGTTGCCGCACATTTTGCAATATTTGAGGAGTAATTTTAAGGCACTCATTCACAATTCTTTGTCGCAGGTCTTCTAATGATGTTGGCTGAGTAGCATAGATTTTGCTTTTTAAATGACCCCACATAAATAAATCTAAAGGTGATAAATCTGGCGATCTTGGGGGCCATTCAATGGCACCTCTTCTACCAATCCATCGATCTGGAAACGTCTGATCTAAATATTGTCGAACACGTAATGCGTAATGTGGTGGGGCACCATCCTGTTGGAACATCAACCCATTCTGATTTTCAATTATGGCTGTTAATGCAGGATCTATGGCGTCTTCCAGTAATTCCAAATACATTTCACCGGTCAAATTTCCAGGTAAGGAAAAAGGACCAACTAAATGATCGCCAAAAATACGAGCCTAAATATTATATTTTTTGTGGCTGCTGTGTATGAACCTCATGATAAATTCTAGGCCATTTAAGAAAAAGGAACATTAGTCGGAAAAGCAAGTGTTGAATGGAAAATGTTCATCGTTTATAATTCGTTCACTCATATATCACGATTTGACTTGATCCCCTCCCCCAACACCTTATATCACGATTTTTTAAAATTTTTAATTCCAGTGTAAATCTGTTGAATCCATTCAGACAATGCAATGTGCATCATTTTCATTTAAGACTGGTTTTTAAGATTGTTTAGATCGTAGTCCAAGATGACAACTAAAATTAATAAAATATATCTATGTATTCTGATTCAGTCCATGGAGACTCATGCACTTACATATGTTTTACTTTGATTTCTTGCCATTTCACACTGTTGTTTGCGGGGGAAGATTATGTGATATTTTTCGAAACCTCTTCCCTGTGTGACATTCTCAACCCCTCCCCACCCCTGAACACCCCCAGTAATTAATCGACGCCCTCCTATCATATGATACTGCAATGCATACAAGATTTTGCGATAATTTGACGGTTGCCGAAATTGCAAATTTTAGTGTTGTCAGTCGTGTCTCAGTGAATTACTTCCAAAAATATCCTTGAATGCAATTTAATGCACAAATCTATAATTTCTATTTCCATCTAACCTTATCAGTTCGCATCACGTTATAGAACAGTTCTGCGTGCGATGGGAGTGTTTGTGTATATTGCGCGATTAAAGGTGAATACGGAATGAAAAAAATGCAGGCTCATTCGCTATCAACATTGAGTCACGATCATAATCGGATATCTTCATATACGAACGACTTCCATGTCATACGTGCATATATCGATGATATTCCGCTTTCAGGGAGCGCCTGGTTTCTTGTAGAGCGCTTGTTTCGCGGATAGGAAGGCCTGGCGAACAGCTCGACGGTCTATTGCAAACTTATAACGCAGTCAAAATAGACTGTATTTTTTTCGACAATGCCATATAAGATTCGTTGCCATGTACTTGCGTATAGCGCTTGTGTCTTTCGCTGTGTTATTTAACTTCGCAATAAATCTTAATTGGTAGTTTGAGAAAGGCCATCGGGATGGCCGTAACGTCAGTAAACAGTCAATTGTGTGCATGCAGGTTCATTTATGCAAACTTCCATCCTATTGCCTTCCCGAGAAGCTTTGCAGATGGGTGACTGACTTCCTCTCTGGCCGCAAGATACCCGTCGGCATTGACGGGTTCTCCTGTTGATCTCACAGTGTCAACGCGGGTGTTCCTCAGAGATCGATCTTGGCTCCGGCATCGTTTTATGTCCGATCAATCTGATCTACAGATTTGCTGATGACAGCACTCTACATACAGGCATTGAGTGACAAGCCGATATTTGCTGGTGTACAATGCTCCTGACTAACAAGAATGATCTTGGTGCTCATCCGATTTCGATGCATGACTGGGTTCTAGCGTTGATTTTGCGCAGACTTGATCTTACACGAACACAGCTCGTCAATAACGGCAGCTGCTGGGAAAAATCTAAGCCATTTATTTAGAGCTAAGAAGTAATCAGATAAAATTGCTGGATTTAACAACAATTGTCCCTCCTCTATTTGACATAGCTCAGCAGTCTATGGGAAGAAGTTTTTGATTGTCATTTTAATTATACATATTTGTTGATCAAGAAGACTATGATGCGATTTTTGGTAAACATTTTTTATTCCCGCTGAATATTTGCAACGAAGCAGTTGTTCAAAAATTATCACAGGGTCATGTAATTTGAGCGTTAGGATTACGGGTTCGACTATGAATTACATATATCTGCCACGACTCTGGGAGATATACAGGGTGTAAACGTTATGGTAGTCATTATTGAAATAGGTAATAGGGGGGTCAAAACAAGTCAAAAAGTTCATATGACCCATGATCCAAAAGTCAATAGATTTTTGTCTAAATGGCTATATAGTTCACAACTCAAAGTGCCTTATATCGACCACAATCACACTAATTTTTATAATCTAATCTAAAACGTTTTTAAATTGGGTAATTAACAAATAAATGGCATTAAGTTTTTAAGTTAATAAAAAATTTGTAGTCAGTAAGTTTCATTAAATTAAATATTTAAAACACACATGACAACAGCGCGTCGGTCATTCATCACTCTTATCGAACCGGCAATCGATCGCAAACTGTAACAGTGGTTAGTTATTGTTAGATATTATTATTATATATTATTGTTAGATATCAGCACTTGGGAATTAGGCCGCCGCGTAGGACTATCGCATACCATAGTCCATAGAATCCTACGGGAAAATTTGCGTTATCCCTACCAAGTACAACGAGTGCAGACCTTGTTACCAGAAGACTATAATCGCAGTCTAACATTTTGTCAGTGGTTTTTGCACAAATCCGGATTTTTTTAAAAAACATTCTAGCGACGGACGAATATATTTTTACGCGAGACGGGATATTAAATTTCGATATTACGCACACGTGAGCCCAAGAAAATCCTCATACCATTCGTGAAGGTCATTTCCAACAATGTTTTAATATAAATATTTGGGCATGTATTCTTGACGATCAGGTAATTGGCCCTTTCGAGGTACCCCCAAAGTTGTCAGAAGAAGGATACCTTAGCTTTCTAGCCAATAACCTACCAGAACTTTTGGAACAGACCTTAGACAACATGCCATTACAACGGAGACAGAATTTGTGGTTTCTTCATGACGGGGCACCACCACACATTTTTAGAGGCGTCATTCAGTATTTGAGAGAACATTATCCAAATCGCTGGATCGGTCGAAATGCTCCTGATCCTCGAAAATGGCCAGCAAGATCTCCTGACCTCAATCCGATGGATTTCTGGTATTGGGGGTAAGGGGTGGTTTATGGGGCTGGTTCAATAACAACTGAAGCACAACTTCGCGAAAAAAATGTAATGCGGCTGAAATAATAAATGGACAACTTCGAGGACCTATAGTAAGAAGAAACTGGGTTCGTCGTAATGAAGCTTGTGGAAAGTGTAGGACGACATTTTGAACACCTTCTTTAAATACAAAAAAGGTGCAGTGTGGGATGACTATCATAACGTTCACACCCTGTTTGCGATCCTTTCTAGATCTTGCTTTCTTCTGTTAGCGTTTCGCTACTGGCAAGGACATTTGTCCATATCGACTGATCTAACCGTGTGGACCATCGCCTGGTCGTGGAGAAAAGTCTATTGTGAGCTTTAGCCGAGTTTACGGGCGACCACATGGGATTTAATGCCGCGCCGCGATGATTTGTTGAGGAAGGGTTCGGTTTGTAGCGCGGTTTGTTCGACTTAATCCTATTCTGTTCGAGGCATAAATATGGTCAGGCACACACGCCGCCGACGAGGCTTAGAAGACACGCTCCTCGACACGACCATCGGCATCGATATCTTCATATAACTGTATGTACTTCTGGTCGATATGTACTGTGTGTATATCTATCTAAGAGCCTAGGATTATTTAAAATAAATTCCAAGGCTGAAATAAACTCTAGTGCCGCTGGGGTTGGAACCCAAATCTCATATTTTTCATTATGATTCATTTGACTGCTTGGCCGCAGTGCTTCGATTTCATCAGAGAGCAATTGTACAGGAGCCTAAAAACAAACACGTCATGTCCCAAACTATTTTACTTTCGTTTTTGGTCTTTTGACTAAAATAATATGCCGCTCGAAGTAAAAACACTGATTACAAATAGCAGAGCTGCTGTAGGCCTGTTGTTAGGTCTTCGTTCATTTGCTCCAAATGAAACGCATCTTGTCGACGATAACCACTATAAATAATCGTAAAGATAACAGATCTCTTTCCAAAAAATCCTCCGATCTGCCTTCGATAAACCCATCAAGATATATGCTCCCAATCCCATTAACATTCCTTCTCTGGCGTGCATTCAAACTAAAAGTAAACCAAGCAAGGCATATTGTGCCCAATTGGTATACAGATACTAATAGTAGGGCCGCGTGCCTGTCTAACCAAAGCCTTTCGGGTAGAGCAACTGCTTTGCCGATACCAAAAAGGAGTCTGATATCTGAAAAAATTGATGACACTTCTTAAGGCAATAATGTTTTAAAATTTATTTGTTGTTACGTTAAACAAATCTGTCGATTGCAAGTAGCCTGGGACAGAAATAGCGGACAATGTATTGAGTTAATAAAGAATAGATAATACAGTTTGTTCGATTAAAAGGCATTACAACATCGGTTTTGGAAATTAACATACGAGTACCTCTTTTTCAATCAACCGTGTAATGTTTTCTCAGAACTTCATTAAAGACCTATTTTTCCTAGTGTCTTGTGCAATCAAATCTTTATGAAAACAAGTTATGGACTAACTAGCTCTCAGAACCTACGCAGATTTCGCAGATTCAGTTTCAGAACAACGAATGTTCGAAATATAAATATTTTTCTAAACAGGTCATGTGATGTACCTTAAATATTCCCCTACACTTCAAGCATGTCACGTGAGAAGGCGGAAGTCGGCTTAAGAAAGGATTTTTCGCAAGTGATCCAACTATATGCAGTCCATAAACTATGGTTGTTCAATAGGTGCGCGAGGTTTTACGCACCGAATGAAATCACACAGCATGTAATTTTTCGCCATTATCCTTATGTAATCTCGATCTCTTTGTATGTGTCTACGTATGGTTACGATTTAATTCCATCCTTGGTGTTATATATTGTGCGCAGATGCTGAGGCTTTACCGACTGCAGATTATGCTGATACTTTAAATGCAATGTGCAATTATTTTGCTTTTACTTGTACATGTATATTTAAAAACAACTTTGTCTTGAGAAGGAGTAATTGCCATCTTTATTGTAATAATCTTTACTCTCTGAGTCCATTTTTAAATATGCGAGACGCATACTATTATAGGAATCTGTAGGAAAAGGACAGATAAGCCCCACAAGGCAAATGTTGGCAAAACTCAAACTCAGCTATCTGGATTTTTATATTTACGATTGATGTTTATTCTCTTCAACATTTCCTCTCCCGTTACTATCATAGTCTAATCATATATGGACGCATAAAATGGGTACACCAATTTTTGTGGGAAAACGTTTTATTTGACAACAAATAATGAGAAAACGTGTTTTTTAGGATCCATTCGAAAATGTTGACAGGAAAGAAAAAACTTTCCATATAAGATTTTTAAGGATTTATGAGACCTACAAAATGAGACCACACGAAAAATATCTGACTAATAGCAAAAATGTTAAGGCCGAAAAACAAGGCAAAATGCAGGTTTTGGCGACTTGTTGGTAATGCAAAAATAATTTCACGCAACTACTTGAAATTTTTCAAATCCGTAGGATTCATACTTATAAAGAACAACAACAAAATTGGAGTATATTGGTCAAGTAGTTTTTTGAGAATTTCTAATTGTTTATCCCAAAACACCTGTTTTCCGGCCATCACTACTAGTTTATTGAGCAATATACGTATTTACCTTACCGATATGAATCACAAACCACTCCGAAAGATAAATGTTATTTTTATGCGAGAAATAAAGGTTAGGCTTATTTCTTCTAAACAAATTCAAACATTTCGTATTTGTGAGTAAATGAACAAATGCCCTACGATATTCGAAGAACATACGTTACTATACACATTTTAATTCAAAGCGGATGTGTTTAAAATCTTTTGTTGCGAATTACTCACAAATACCAAATGTTTGAATTTGTTTAGAAGAAAAAACGTAACCCATCCTTTTTTGCATAGAGATAACATGTATCTTCCGGAATGGTTTGCGATTTATATCGGCAAGGTAAACTAGTGTATTTTGCTATAAAATGCCCTTTGAACTAACCCTGTATATTGCTCAATAAACTAGTAGTGATGGCCGGAAAACAGGTGTTTTGAGATAAACAATTAGCAATTCTCAAAAACTATTTTACCAATCTACTCCAATTTTATTGTGATTATTTAGAAGTACGAATCCTACGAATTTGAAGAATTTCAAATATCTGCGAGAAACCATCGTCGCAATACCAACAAGTGCCAAAACCTGCAGCTTGCCTCTGTTTTTGGCCATAACTTTTTTGCTATTAGTCAGATCTTTTTACATGTGATCTCATTTTGTTGGCCTCATAATTCCTAAAAATCGTATTTGAAGAGTTTTTTCGTTCCTGCCAACACTTTCCATTGAATACCAAAAAACAGGTTTTATCATTCTTTGTTGTCGAAAAAAAAGTTTTCCCACAAAAATTGGTATAATACCCATTTTATGCGTCCATGTTTTGAATACCCCCTTGAACAACTTGCAGCAATAAAACCAAACTTTACAATTATTCCGCAAACCAGGAGTATTTTCGTCTAATATGATTAGACTATCAGTAAGTCACTCGTTATCAATGATTTTTCTTAATAAATTATCCGCATTCAACTACTTCCATGACTGATTTCAAATTGCTTCATTGGTTCCATAATTTCACTTAGCAAAGCAAACGTAGTGGGCGTAGCTACTCAATCCAATGATAGTTGAACTGTATCTTTGATACCTTATCTCAAAATTATACGATATGCTTGATTTAGTCCAGCGAAAACTAGCAGACCGATATATAAAGTCGTCTAGTCTGAAAACTGTTCATGGCTTATCGAAATGTTCTGTATGCACCATCGATCTTTGGCATACGCCGTATGTAATTATGTAGGATCTCATTTGGAATTTGAAAGGGGTGTAACTGAAGAAAGAACATGGTTATTAAGTATCGAGATCAACGGGTACATTCACGAAAAATAAACTCTCTCTTATGCCTTACAATTTATCTGTCATCGAGCTGGTTGTGATGATACATTCTGTTCACAGGTTTTGTACAAGTCAGGCTAATTTTGAGTTGTCCATATGCAGCTACGGGGTGGCGAAGAAATGGTTTTTAAGGCCATTTGAGATACATCCATTTTGCAATGGTGGTAATACTGAGAATCATAATATTCATAATACACAGACCATCGCCAAATTAAGGCTCAACATCAACAAATCTTCTGGCTTAGACATAATTCCTGCTACCTTATTGAAGAGATAAGCATCGGAGCTCACAACTCCAGCACTTTTCCAGGGACTGGGAGTCTCAAATTCAACCTATCCTAAAATAAGATTGAGGACCGATACTAACAACAAAATGTCTAGGAAAAAATAAACTCTCTCTTATGCCTTTAAATTTATCTGTCATCGAGCTGGGTGTGATGATACATTCTCTTCACAGGTTTTGTACAAGTCAGGCTAATTTTGAGTTGTCCATATGCAGTTACGGGATGGCCGAATAATTGCTTTTTAAGACCCTTCAAGATACATCCATTTTGCAATGGTGGCAGTAATTCTGAGAATCATAATATTCATAATACACAGTCTTAGAACTAATCAGACCATCGCCAAATTGACAACAATCAACAAAGCTTCTGGCTTAGACATAATTCCTGCTACCTTATTGAAGAGATAAGCATCGGAGCTCACAACTCCCGGGACTGGGAAACTCAAATTCAACATATCCTAAAATAAGATTGAGGACCGATACTAGCGACAACAAAACGTCGAGTAGCAGCGGCGCATATGATACTTATTCTTACTTCTTTCATGTGATTTGATTGGCATAAAGTAAATTATTTTGTGCCAAAGCTTCTAGGATATACGTTAGATGAAATCCAACAAAGTCTACATTCATTAAATGCTGCTGCTTATTAAGTAAAAATGCGAAGGAATTTTTCTATACGTTGCCATCCTGTAGATATGAATACCCCTGCATTTATTCGCCACGTCAATACCCGTTGCATATAAATCGCCAGCGTGACGTCGCCGATTATACTCATCTCGTTTTTTCGTTGCAAAAAGACGTCCATTGTGCTCTTGGTCCCGATAGACGGAGATATGTTAAATAACAGCCTGTGCGAGCTGTAAGCACAATGCAGAATGCAGTGGAAGCGCTGGAGAAGAGACCACATCATCCAGCACGTAATTGGGTCACTCATAAAAGTGATGCAGCGAGAATATGTTATTTTCTTGTCGCAAGTACTGATGACGATATTGTGTATATCGTACGCATCAATGTGTTGTGAGTTCTAAAGAACCATTATTGTTGCTGCTGATTCGAACTCTGTATATCTAGTACTGACAGGTACGGCAAATGCTTTGTTTTTAGAATGTGGAACAATCTGCTTGAATATTTACGTTAGACATTTCAAAAAACGTATATATTTTACCACCTTATAGCAGCCCTTGTACTTGGGTTTCTGCCTTCGCGACTGCTTCATTGTAAAAAATGTGTCACGAAGAGATGTCAGTCTACGATCTCACAAATGCTAAAAAAAAATCCCACTAGTGTATGAACATAACTATTGTAGGAAAATAATAGAATAGGTTTTACCAAAAACTTTTGTGGTGTTTCACTTTTACGACTATCTTGACTTTTACGACTATCTCGTTTATGTTGTAGAACATTAGAAGAATTCGATTTGCATATCTGCAAAACTAGATTATAAATACACGACTAATGTAAATTGATGACACTGATTAAGGCGACGTGATGTTTAAATTGCTATCAAGGACTTAGCGCAGTATAAAGTTAAACGAACCTCCATAATATCCTTATTACATATCCTGCTCTATCTTCGACAGCTCAGTTCTGCTATGTTAAAGATAAAGATCTTTGAACCATTTTGTGGCACTGCCTCTTGGCATCTATATGTACATGTATATATACTAAGTGACATATAAATCCGAACACCCAGTTTAAATGGTTTTATTTTAATAAAATTTTGTATAAGTACTTAATGAAGCATAATAAGTAAATGATAAAAATTTCAAAATGATTGCACTGTTTTAAAGCCATTTGACCTTTAATAATGTGTGGATGCACCCTGATGTGCTACGCATTCTCCAACGCGCCTAGGCATGCTTTTGATCAGGTGGTCAATGTCCTCCTGTATCTCATTTCAGGCAACCACCAACTCCTCTCGAAGTGCTTCTAGAGTCTGAGGAGGACGTTGCAAATTGAGCAATCTCCTACCCATCATATCCCACACGTGCTCAATTGGGGATAAGTCGGGAGGTCTTGGTGGCCATGGTAACAATGTGACATCATTATGTTGAAAGAAGTCTATTGTGACTCTTGCAACATGTGGTCGGGCATTATCTTGTTGGAAAGTTGGATCTGCCAGGGTGTCAAGATAGGGTAAAAGATGGGGTTCTAGAACTTCGTGGATATAACGCTGCGCGTTCATGTTACCTCTGATGAAGATTAAAGGTGACCTGGAACCATAAGCTATAGCACCCCAAATCATAACTCCAACAGTGTGATGAACATGTCTTTCAACAAAAAACTGTGGATTCCTCCTTTCACCACGTCGCCTTCTAACCCTGGCACGACCATCGTGCATGCCTAAACAAAATCGAGACTCGTCACTAAAGACAATAATACTGTTCCATTCCTGATCCCAGAGTGACCGTTGTCTGCACCACTCAAGGCGATTACGTCGGTGTTCTCGAGTTAAAGGGAGGACCCAGTGTGGCCGGTATGAAAACAAGCCAAAACTTCTCATTCGTCGGTAAACACTTCGCATGCCAATAGGTCTTCCGTGTTCTGCAAACCATTCATTTGCAATGGACCTGGTAGTGGAGAAACGGTCCCTTAAGGCCAATAATCTTAGGCGGCGATCTTCACGGTCTGTTGTTCTACGGCGGCGTCCAGCGCCCCTTGCTCTTTGCGTACGGCCTTCTCGAAGCCATGCCTGACAACACCTAACCACAGTGTCTACACTTCTTTGCATTCTAACTGCAATTGCCCGAAAAGAAAGTCCAGCTTCCCGAAGTCCCACTATACGGCCCCTATCAAACTCACTAAGTTGACGAAATCGTACAGGTCTCCGTACTCTAGGCATCGTAACCGATCGTAAAGGATGTCAAGAACCAAAATCCGCCGACGTTGATTCTTTACTGCGGCTGAAATATTCATTTTTAGAGCGTTAGTGAATTAAAAAAAAGCAGTATAAAAACTGGAATGTCTAACTGATAAGGCTGAAAATTTTTTCACTTGTTATTTACAGTAAGATAAATACATTCACCAACTTTTATTAAAATAAAACCATTTAAACTGGGTGTTCGGATTTATATGTCACTTAGTATAGTTAAAACCCGTTTTTGGTTATAACGCATTTTCTCCGGTTGAAATTAGTTTCTACTATATGCCTATGTTAGAACTATAATTGCCTAGTCATAAATATAATTTACTGCTTACATGTATTTAAATTCTAGATAAATCTAGTACTACCTTTAAATCTTAGTAATAACTAGTATTAGAGAAACTTGTTGGTGGATTGAAAATATTGGTATTGTTTATTAAAATATTAATTAGTGATTAATTAGTAATTATTGTTCAAAAATATTAATCATGACCCGAAGGAACATCATGAAGTATCAAATTACAATCAGGAGTAAGTCGACTTGTAACCTCGGCTGAAACAGTTTTAACCGAATTTTTGACCAAACGCGTTTTCTCTAGCCACAACTAGAGTAGCTAATTCTAGTTGCAATAAAGACACTAGCGAGCTTCAACTGTAACATATTCATTGATTTTCTACTGAGATTTTAGACTTAGTTCACTCTTTTAGGTTATAATAATGATTCTAATAAAATTCAAACAACCTTTCAGAAGGTAATATCCTGGATGAATGATGGTGCTGTTGCTTTTTCGAAAACAAAACTTTAATACATTCTTATTGTGTCTCTCTTGTTTTTACACTATTCATTAAGTAGGTGCTCGTGACCATATATACACAAAGATTCTGTTATATCAGATGACACCGTGTGACCCTTATACACCTCTAACACTCCGTATCGATGTCATCGGCTGTAAGACAACTTGTAACCTGTGATACATGAAACTTTGTCTTTCCCTGTCAGGCGTTCACTCAATCGTAACCACATCCCAAATTCCACGGTGGACTATGAAGCGTGAATTTCAGTTTTTACTTCGACTACATTGTCGACAGTACCTGTTGCCAGATCCTCCAAGCGTCTTAGAATCGGTTTTCTTGTCATGTTTCTATTTATTACGTACTTGTTTTAGGGGTCATTTTTTTTTAGATAAAAGCGACTTTAAAGTAAAATAAAATCTGACAACGCCGCAGTGCCAGACACAAATTAAGACGGACCGCAGTGTAAATAAAGATGGAGTTTGTTATTTTTGGCTCTTAGGTATTATTTCATTATTTTATAATGTACTCGTAAAATGCAAACAATTAAAAAACGGAGTTACCACTAACTGTCTCAGCGGTTCACCTGGTGTGTGAAAGTTTATTGAACGTATTAAAAAAATCCACTTATAAATAGGGAACACAATTTTGATTCATACATTGTTTTTCTTTTTAAAACCCACACTGCACTTTTTTGTATTTATAGAAGGTGTTCAAAATGTCGTCATTCACTTTCCACACAAGCTTCATTACGACGAACCCAGTTTCTTCTTACTCTAGGTCCTCGAAGTTATCCATTTATTATTTCAGCCGCATTAACATTTTTTTCGCGAAGTTGCGCTTCAGTTGTTATTGGACCAGCCCCATAAACCATCCTTTTAGGTTCTCCCCAATACCAGAAATCCATCGGATTGAGGTCAGGAGATCTTGCTGGCCATTTTCGAGGATCAGGAGCATTTCGACCGACCCAGCGATTCGGATAATGTTCATTCAAATACTGAATGAAGCCTCTAAAAATGTGTGGTGGTGCCCCTTCATGAATACCCGCCCAAATATTTATTTTAAAACGTTGTTGGAAATGACCTTCACGAATGGTATGAAGATTTTCTTGGGCCTACGTGTGAGTATTATGGAATTTTAATATCCCGTCCCGCGTAAAAGTACATTCGTCCGTCGCTAGAATGGTTTTTAAAAAAATCCGGATTTGCAATGGTTTTGTGCAAAAACCACTGACAGAATGTTAGTCTGCGAGGATAGTCTTCTGGTAATAAGGCCTGCACTCGTTGTACACGGTAGGGATAAAGCAAATTTTCCCGTAGGATTCTATGGACTATGGTAAGCGATAGCCTACGCAGCGGCTTAATTCTCGAGTGCTGATATCTGCACTGATTTCCTTGATATTGAAAATTTGTTCCTCCTGCTCTACAGTAACTTGTACTTCACGAGCGCGAATATTAGTGGGCTGAACACTTCCTGTATCTCGAGGTCTTTGGTACACTTGCACAAATGTCCTATCTGGGTGTACACGTTGGCGAAATCTTTCGCGATACATTTGAGCTGCATGATTTGAATTATGACAAACTTCACCGTAAATTAACAACATGTCGGCGAACTCTTGATTCTAGAACATTGTAAATAAACACGACGACGTACGCAAACAAAAACAAAACAACACGCCCGTTGCTCTGCTCGACAAAACTATAAAGTAATTTATCTATGCAAAACGATAACTAACCACCGTTACCGTTTGCGATCGAAGAGTGATGAAAGACCGCCGCGCTGTTGTCAAGTGTGTTTTAAATATTTAATTTAATGAAACTTACTGACTACAAATTTTGGCTTAACTTAGAAAAATTTAATGCCATTTATTTGTTAATTACCCAATTTAAAAACGTAGATTATAAAAATTAGTAAGATTGTGGTGATTGTGGTCGATATAAAGTACTTAAAGTTGTAAACTATAAAGCCATTTAGACAAAAATCTATTGACTTTTGGACCATGGGTCATATGAACTTTTTGACTTGTTTTGACCCGCCCTATTACCCATTTCAATAATGACTACCATAACTTTTATACTCTGTATAAAGTGTTCTGAAAGTTGAGGTCTTTCTTTAAATACAACAACTACTTTGGAAATAACGAAACTAATATACGTTAAAGCGACAGCGAAAAGGTAAAAAAATATATAATTTTGATGAGAAAGTTCAAGTACCTGTTACATATTGTTTTTAATACCTTTTGAAGTTGTCATCTTTCAATTCGATAACACAAGTTTGATTACCTAGTCCTCAGTTTGCAATATTCAGGCCTGCCGATGTATTCCGCTGTGTCTACCTCAGCATTTGTACAAACGGCCATTGTGAGAGATAAACGAATAAATGCGTCACGGGATGGAAATGTCAGGAAAAACTATCGTGAAGTATCAATTTAACAAATCCATTACACTGGACAACAAATTTTAGTTTTTTAATTGTTTCTTGTGGGAAAAGTGCACTTCTTTGTTAATTTTGGGGCGCTGAATCCAAAAATGACAATGAAATAAAAAAATTAGTTGCGGTTTAGAAAAAAACTTTATTTTTAAGGATATATTAAAAAAAGTAACAAGATTCATATACTTATAAGAATCACTATCGCTGTCTTTTTGCTGTTCTTTTATGGATCGTTTCTGGAGCATCTCTACCAAGAGTCCAACAGTAGTCTGCAAGCATGGAAGGATTCCACTTTCCCTGGTACCTTTTTTTCATTGTTGAAATATCCTGATGAAAACGTTCGCCGTGCTCATCACTTACGGCTCCGCAATTGTCAGGAAAAAAGTCCAGGTGTGAGTGTAGGAAATGTATCTTAAGAGACATATTACAGCCCATCTTTTGATACGATGACAGCATATTTTTGACAAGGGTTTTATAGTTGTCAGCTTTTCTATTTCCCAAGAAATTAGTGACCACCAGACGGAAATCATTCCAAGCAGTTTTTTCAATACCTATTAAAGTGTTTTGAAACTGTGTATCTTTCAAAATATTTCGAATCTGTGGCCCAACAAAAATACCTTCTTTAACCTTTGCCTCACTTAGTTTTGGAAATTTCTGACACAGGTATTGAAAAGCTCACCCATCTCTATCTAATGCCTTGACAAAGTTTTTCATTAGGCCCAACTTGATATGCAGTGGTGGTAATAAATTTTTTTTCGAATCTACTAATGGCATATGCTGTACATTTTTTTGACCTGGCTCTAGGAATTGACGAACAAGCCAGTTTTGTCTGGTGTAATGAAGTGCCTTTGCCCGACTGTCCCATTCACACAAAAAACAGCAAAACTTTGTGTAGCCTAGCTGCAGCCCAAGTAAAAGTGCAACAACTTTCAAATCGCCACAAATATGCCATTGGTGCTCATCGTATTTTATGCATGTCAATAGGTACTTCATATTGTCATATGATTCTTTCATGTGAACTGCATACCCTACAGGAAGAGATGGTAAAATATTTCCAATATGCAATAACACTGGCTTTAAACTCAATGTTGAACTGTCTATAAACAATCTCCATTCTTCTGGGTTATAGTTTATATTTAAAGCCGCCAGTAAGCCGTTAATGTTACTGCAGAAAACCAAGTTATTCTCCATATTGAAAAGTCTTTGTGGCGTTAACGAGAAACACATACCGAAACATCGTCTTCTAACAAGTTCCACTGCTGCAGTCTTGATCCAAGTAACTCTGCCTTACATTTTGGAAGTTCTAAATCTCTTACAAGATCATTTAATTCTGACTGTGTTATTTTGTGCGGATGGTGGCATGACGTGCTCGGTATAAAATCAGGATCTCTTGACGTTGATAGCATATCTTCTTCCTGACGAATCACTCGATCGCCATGATCTGATTCGTTTTCTGATTCGCAAGTGTAGGATTCTGGGGGTTTTGGAATAGGATTTTCGTCACTGTGAGGCACAGATCTCATCGCAGATGGTATGTTTGGGTAGTTATTAACCGATTTTTTTTCTTGGACATACCTGTGGCTTGTCCAACACAAGGTACCATGCAAAAGTAACAATCATTAATATGATTTGTAGGCTCTCTCCAAACCATTGGGACAGCAAAGCGCATAGACCGTTTTTTGCCATTTAACCAGCTCCTCAGACTTGAAGCACATGTATTACAGCAGATGTGGGGTGCCCACTGTTTGTCTTGATCACCTAGTTTACAACCGAAATAAAGCTGATATGCTTTTGTTATCACTGGAGTAATAGACCGTCTCTGAGACGCAAAAGTCACATCACCACACACGTAACAAAACTGATCTGGATTGTTTACACACTTTCGAGACATCTTGCATGAACGCTGTCAGCCAACTGAGGAAAAAATGGCTAATATAAAACAATATAATGTACACGTATGTATAACGTAACACAATCATGCTGATTACATCATCTTTCCTTGCCGAATATAAAAATGTAGCACGTGCATTCTTGTATCTCTAAAACTTGAACTAATATTGAAAAAATAAGTTTCATTCCGGTTTTAGCACATTAAAAATAGTAATATTTTGTTGATTTTATTTAGGATATTTTTTGACTGTTGATCAGTGTATTACTCACGAAAGCGTAATATTCTACTCTTTCAAATCTTTTTTATGAACAAAAAGCTGCAAATTGGCTTTAAACCTAGTTTTCCAACAACGAAAGCATTTGGGTAGCATTTCTGGACCTCTAAAACTTTCTGGTTCCGCTCTTAATCCAAGTAGTAATTTCGTAGACGCTTAGAACTACTTCTTCAGTAACTGAGCCTTCTAAAAAGGGACCATGACTTAGCTAGTATTCTTTTACGCTATATTAAGTAACGTCTGACAACGCGCCTTTAACCGTAGTGATCATGTCCTGTCTCTTCTAGTAGTACTTCTTCCTGTAAGATTATCTCTTTCCTCGGCTTGATGTCCGATCACCGCATGGCTACCAATGTATCTAATAAATAATTGATAAAAGTTGCCTCCAGAGTACGGACACCTAGTGCGCGAGGCCTTACCAGGATTAATTTTATCAGGGTTTTTATGGAGTAGTACCGCTTTAGAGGTCCCAATAGGAAATCGAATGCGTTCTTTTAATAAGGTACTGGTTTTTAGTGGCGCTCTCCTTGACGTTCCAACGAGCTACTCGTCGAAATATTGAATGGAAGTTGACGGGTAAAGCAAACTGGAGGAATATTATGATACTGTTTACGAGTTATAATTTGGATTAAATTTTATTTTGTCCTGTAAATATGCCATTGCTGAAATTGGAACTTATTCAGTAGCTGTGTTTATGTTTATTTCTAAAGTAGTTGAAACAAAATTTATGTGGTTATAAGTATACTGAATGACAAAAAAGGTAAACACCTACGTTTGTTTATTAGAATTCAAGAATTTTCTACATGTCGATTTATCTTGCCATGAAAAACAAGTGATAAAATGGTCAGGTTTTTCTGTTAAGTTTTTGTGGTGAGTGAGAGAGTGAGTTGCTTTAAAAATGGTTGAGCTGAGTGTTTGACAAAACTTGGCATGCGCATTAAAAAATTTCACGCCGAAATAATTACTTCCGTGTCTAGTCTCGTGTGCTCTGGTATTCATTCATTGTTGAACCTTGTGTTATATGGGGTTGTCCAAAACGGACGCAGGAAAGTAAACGCATAACAAGAAAGATTGATATTCAAATCAAGTTGGGTACTTTATTTTGAAGGTTCATTTATACCATTTATGTATGAAAAATAATATCGCTCAAATGTTCACCACGACTGGATTTACAGACGTCCACGCGATGGTCGAAATTTTCAATGACATTTTGCAACATGGTCGGTTCTATGGCATTTATCTCGGCAATGATGTTGTTTTTGAGTTCTTGGAGGGTGGCTGGTTTGTTGACGTAGACTTTGCTTTTCAAATATCCCCATAAAAAGAAATCCAAGGGAGTCAAATCGCACGATCTTGGTGGCCATGGCACATTTCCTCTGCGCGAAATCACGCGATCACCGAAGAAGGACTGCAATCGATGGATATTGACGTTGGTTGTGTGGCATGTTGCACCGTCTTGTTGGAAATAAACATCGTCCATATTCATTCCTTCAAGTTGCGGCAAAAAATAGTCCTCTATCATCACGTGATATCGCTCAGAATTGACGGTAACGGCGTCCCCGGCCGCATTTTCGAAAATGTAAGGTCCGATGATGCCTTTTGACCACAATGCACACCACACAGTTACTTTTTGAAGATGCATCGGCTGCTCTTGATACTCACGGGGATTTTCGTTCGCCCAGATGCGGCAGTTTTGCTTGTTTACCGTCCCATTCAAAGTGAAATGCGATTCGTCGCTGAACATGATTTTTGATGAAAAATTGGCATCAATTTGGCGGTGTTCAAGGAGCCAATCTGAGAACGTTCGGCGCGAAAAATGGTCGGCCCGACGCAGCTCTTGCGTCAATTGGATCTTGTAGGCGTGTACATTCAAATCCTTGTGGAGAATGCGGAGCAAACTGGTTCTCTAAATGCCCAATTCTTGGGATCGACGCGTTGTTGATTGTTTCGGATCGTCTCTCGCACTCTCCTTCACAACAGCAATATTTTCCGGTGTGCGAACGCTCCTTGGCCGGCCAGAGCCAGGGAGATTTGCCACAGAACCTATTGCCTCGAATTTACGCACCAGACGACCGATGGTTGTTTCGTTTGGGCGGTTGTTGCGACCGAAATGTTCACGAAGCGCGCGAAACGTGTTTTTTATTTTTGCACCATTTTTGTAGTGCTCTTGAATAACTTTAATGCGGTCTTCAATCGAATACGACTCCATAGCGATCAGTGGTAAACATTCAACTAACAAAATGACTTGTCGGTGACAGAAAACAAAGATGGCGTGTATGTCAAATTGACGTTTACTTTCCTGCGTCCCTATTGACAACCCTATATTTGTGAATCTCTTTCGGAGTTCTGTAATCATCGTAATTATTTTTAACGTGGATCAGACATTCCAGTATATACATATATGCATGGCACAGTTAAATTTTTTAGATCGATAAATGTCGTCTTGCAACACTGTCTGAAATGTAAGTTTGCTATTATTCTCAAGTATCGTCTCTGAACAGCAAACACCTTCGATACATGACATGAATGACCCCAAATCAGTATACAGTATTGCAAGTTAGATTGGAAGTAAGCATCATTAAAGTCGATTTTGTTACGTAGGTATTTAAACTACATATCATATATATTATTTTAGGTGATGTGTGATTGCCAAGTTAAGCTTGCATCAATAATCACTCCAAGAAATTTCTCGGGTTCTACTAAATTACTTCTATGTGGACGAGTACTGAGTAGAAGAGATTGAGTTTTTGCTATGTTGATTATCAAACTGTTGGCATTAAACCAGTTTTGAATGTTGTTAAAATGCTGCTGAGAATCGAGTAATACATGGTCAAAGTTACGATTGGAGGATATGTGGTGTCATCCGCAAATAATATATATTGATTGATGCTACAGGTTGGCAGATCATTGATGTAAATCAAAAAAAGAATCGCTCCCAAGACACTTCCTTTGGGAACTAAGTGCTTCATATGTACATTCTTAGATAAACCATTTTGAAAACTAACATACTGTCTTCTGTCTGATAAATAAGACGCAATTAAGGGCAGGCTGTTATTACTAAAACCATATAGCGACAACTTTTGAATCAAAATGTGATGTTGGACACAATCAAATGCTTTTGTAAGATCATAGAAGTTAGCGAGAGCAAACATGTTATCTACCAGACATTTGTTGATGAAATTGATAAAATCATTTATTGCTGCTTTCGTTGATCTGTTGGTACGGTATAAACTGGTTGTTACAGAATAAATTGTTACCTTCGAAGTATTAACATGTCTGATTCTTCAGAAGTATTTAGAAAATTTTTGCTATAATTGGTATTATAGAAATGGGTCTGAAATTACATGTAATGGATCGTTCTCATATCCTTTCTTGAAGAGTGGCAGAATCTTTGCAATTTTTCATAAGGCATGAAAGATATTATTCTCTATACACATGTTTATCAATTTTGTTATAGGATATACTATCAAGTTATTTATAATTATATATATATATATATATATATAATTTTAATTCTTATGCATTAGTCAACCTTGCTTCAATTTTCCCTAACACACATAATGTCTCTTGTTCTCAGAACTTTTTAGTGTTTTCTCGGCAGGATTTACGATGCCACAGGGATCGGAAATAACATCTCTTGAAAAATCTTCGTTGCTTATATGTTTTTCCCATCAAAGTAACCGAATCCCATATTCAAATTAATTGAAAAACCGTAATGTCTCTTTAAAAATTACGCGCATTCCTCCTAATAGATCGATGATAACCACATAACCAACATCGTTATGCAAATAGACATACAGATATCCATACAAACCGGGCGATAAAGTAGAAAGAGATGTCGTTGAACCAAATGATAATAACTTGAACGTGGACCACTTCTTCGCTGCAACGTTCACTTTCTCATTAGTTGCACTGCCACCTACTGTTTAATTTTGAGAGAGACGTTAATGAGGTTGGCGAGAAAGAATAGCGGGTAATTGGGGATATTGTTCAACAGTTACAATCGCGCAGACAGACGATAATCCAGTCAAACTGTACTTCAGATTTAGATCAATTAAAAATTGTCGTTCCAAAATTCAAGTTTTTGTTATTAGCTGTACCGCTTACATAGAACCCTATCCAGATCGTACATAGGTAACAACATGCAAAATAGTGAATATTCCATTTGAGGATAATTTAGAGCTTCAAAGGCGAAAAGTGGAAATTTTGCAGAGACGAATCCAAAAATAGGTAATAACTTTCGAGTTGTAAAACAATCAGTCCGACTGATCGGTGAAATTTCATGACCGACTACTAAACAAATACTTAGGCTGCTCAGAAATCTGATGATTGCTTCCATTTAGCAGGTCCAGTACTTTGGTAGTTAGTCTTAGTCTTCGCGGCTTCCCCAATATGAAAAAAGTCTTGCATTTCTCAGGACAATTTCACTAGACTATGCTATTACTTAGTGACAATGGGGTTGCTAAATAAGATAGTTGATCTTAGAGATGTTTAAATGTGCCTGCTACTTGACGGTACGACTGGTCCTCTGTTGCAAAAGTATCAAGATTTTGGTAATAGGATTGCTTTAACCTAGAAGGTGCAGTACTTTGGTATTTAGTCTTAATCTTCGTGGCTGCCATAATATGAAAAAAGTCTTGCATTTCTGAGCACAATTTCACTGAACTATTACTTGGTTACAATGCGGTTGCTAAATAAGATCAGTGAATCTTAGAGATCTTTGAATGTGTCCGCTACCTACGGAGAAGCTTAATTGCGCTTGCGGATATTCCTTCTGCCTTGGGCTTCTATTGTGTGTTAGGTACCGATTGATGAGATATCTGCAATTGTCTTGGAATGCCATTACTGTAGGTTGCAAAAATGGAATCAAACAGTGGGAGGCAGGCCGCCTAACAAATATCGAGAACCAGCTTTAGCTAGCCTCTTTTTTGTGCTACGCCTCTGGGTTTGAGCCAGCCTATATTGCAACCTGAGAAACATTGAAGAAATCTGCTACCTACGCAATTAATCTGACCGAGTAATTTATTTTGCACGTCGGATGCCGCGGCCAGGTGTTGCATACCGTTCTGCTTATTGTGTCGCTTTGTCAAAGCCTTGGCGGCCGGACTGCATTTAGGGATATTAAGGTGAATAAATATGAACCCGCAGACTGTCTTATACTTACGACATTGGAAGTTTAGCAGTCCATCACTTCTGACATGATTAACAAAGCAATCCATGCAGGCCCAGATCCTATAATACTTTGTGACCTCTACCCCAATGGGATGGTTCAAACGCGATTTATGAAAAGACAAATTAGGGTTTTTCAACTTCAACCTCGTCTTAATTTCTACCAATCACAAACGCCCAATTGTTGCAACAGCTTGGCTTTGAAGTAATTGAAGGTTTGTTGGCGGCCAGAGGGGGAGAAAGGTAGGGGGAAGGGGCGCGGTGCCGCTTTCCTTCTCTGCGTGCACCCTTTGAAATCGTAGCGGTTGGGTACGAGGGTACTACGATATGTATTCTAAATATTTACTTTGACGAGGACGGAACATAATTTTATCCTGTGACAAAGATCGAAAAAATAATGCAAACATTCGTACAGGCGCAAAAATGTTGCTTCTAATTGAAATATTACTTAATATTACTTACCAACCTGTATTTTCGATTTTTATTCGGAAAAATTAGATTCTCAACCAACAGATACCTTTTGACAATGACAAAGTGCAATGTCAGCATTCTAGCTATCCTCGATGGTCATGTTAATGGCTTGTTAAAAATGTATCCATTTTTAAATTATGTCTCAGGTAATTGCTAGCATCTAGATATTGTATCCGATTTGATCCACCCTTGGAGTAGTGCCCAAATCCTGCTTTTTGATTGGTGGGGGTTGTGCCGTAGTCGCAAAGTTTGTGCACGGACTCAAAGGAAAAAAACAGGTTTTTGTAGCTAAATCAGGTGATTTATGAAGTATTTCTTGATTTCATATGGGAATTAGAAGTCCATATCGTATAATGTTTCGCTAGTTTTACAAGAAATCGACCATATTCACTACATCAAGACTTCCCATGAGTCGAATTTGTGACATACGCGCAAATTTTGATTCCTGCGGGACTAAGCTTGCCTTACCTCATTATAAGTATATATTTTGTCTTTATTATAACAAAGGTTTTTGCTCAATTATGGCATAGTATTTTGCTATAGAGACTGGTCGTAAGAGTGTCGGAGTGATCTTCTATGAAATGGTGGAAAAATGATGTCAACAACTTCCTCTTTGAAAAAAGACCCGCAGAATATCATTGCAGTTTGAAACTCTCAAAAGATTCAGTACCATACTTAACCTTCTTTAGCAATTTATTTCACTTAGGTTGCCTGAATCCGAGTGTAATATCTAAGAACGTTTAATGCAACTAGGATGTCATGTACTAAATTAAAGTACCCACTAAATAATCCTATTTACAAAGCCTAATAAATTCTTCATTGATTTCACGGCAGGTAGCCGGCGACTCGGCGCGGTTAAGAAGCCACACTGGACAGAGGAACATAAAGGGGCCTTATAAACGGAAAAAAGCCGGGGACTAATAGTCCTATAAATCAAATCGGACTTCAGAACATCGACTCGATAGCCGCCATAAGCAGCATTCTTATTGCTCCCGACACTTGATGAAAAATTACCGAGACGTGCTGTATACTTAATATACTTTTTACCAAATGCTCCCAGTGCCATATGGATGTTTTATCCCTTGATAGAAATAAATAATTTCAAATAAAAAGTCGTCTTGCCAACACCGTAGTAACAATGTCACCAATTTTATAAATTAAAAAACTTTTGTGTTGTCTCCAAAAAGTGTATTTTGGCCGTATTTCAGTCATCAGTGAACGAGAGGAGACAAAACTTGTCCTCTAAAGTTTAAACGAAAAACATTTCTCCATGCTGCCTCCTTACAATATGACCCTACTTCTGTCTTTTCTGACGTTGACAGTTTGCCATAACATGTTTGGTTTTATTATCAAAAACAAAACAAATTCTTTTGGGGATTTTTCGAAAAGAAATACAGGGGAGAATTTGTCTTTCTATATGAATTTCAATTGCGTTTTCCAACACGTGAGCAAAAACAGGAGAATAAACTGCATCATACTTAAGAAATATTTTAGATGTGAACAATCTGTTACAAAATGCAGTTTTGTCTAGAACCATTTTCTGCCTAGAATATTAATAATAAGCTTCGTGAGCAGGTACTTGGACAAGGGAAGTATCGCTATCTGTAGTCTTGTTCAAGTTCTGTAGTAGTTAGTTGTTCATGTCAATAGAAAGATTTGTCTTTATTAGAGTCACAACAATAACGCGAAGTGTAGCCAGATGGCTAGTGTTACACCCAACCTTATTGTATCAGCATATATCTGTATAGAGTACATAAAAATATATGTACATACAAAGATAAAAATAAATAAACCACTTTGATGTTCATAATGAAAAAAAAAAGATCATAACATCTTATCACAACAGATCTAACACAGCTGATATTTAACAGCTTCCAGAATGTTACAACACTTTGGCTTCTCCAGGCAGGATCGGTTGGGCTGTACAACCTCACCGCGTTGAAAGTAAAACATTTTTGAAGATTACATTTAAATTTTTAATCCATTGTTAGTCATTTCAATTCCTTGATTCCTTATAGGTCGTCTACACGGGCCATAATTTTCGGCATTTTGTAGGCGGCATCATATGGCCGGATGATGGCTCGCAACTTGCCAGCCACATTCGGCAATATAACCAAAATATTGCAATATGGCCGAGCAATATATCCTGGCATTTCTTTAGTGCGGCAACACTGGCCGGCAAGTGGCCGAGAGATCGACCGCTTTGCGAATTTTCAGCAACATTGCTCAGCCATCTTTGTATTTGTCTCGCTTCACTTGTTTAGCCGCGCGTCATTCGAGTGTTGTTTTGTGGTGAATTTTCTTAATTTAAAATGACTAATTGGACTAACGAAAATACTTTACATTTAATTAACGCTATACATTTAAGTCCAGAATTGTGGGATGTTGACAATGTTTTGTATAAACATATTTCGATTGCTTCCAACTATCGTACACTGGTGGAATCTTACTGCAGCGAAGATCCTCCCCTGTTTCAATCTGCAGAAACTCTCACAAGACGAAACTAAATGAAAAACACTAGCAAATTTATCTAGCTAGTGTCTTTTATTAAGTTAGCATATCTTTTGTTTCTGATGAAGTAATATAAATAAAAATATTAACTCACCTGAATAAATTCTTTTAATCCTATCACCAGTGCTCTGCATACTTCTGCGATTATTTATCAGTGAAATAGCTGAATCAGACACCCTAAATAAATACATCAAACTTTTGAAGCTCTCACCAGTTGCCAAGTATCTTAGTGTTATAGCTAGTCTTGTCGTAGTTGATATCGCTGTTCGCATGTTGATATCCTGCTTTCGAATATTCGGTCCAATTCGATTTAGTAAAAATTCAAAATCCGTTTTATCCATTCTCGTAAAGTTTTTGAATAAATAATTGTCGAGAGATAACTCTTCACTTAGATTTTGTAAAGTAAGCCTTTTACTTATAAGGCCTAACCCACAACTTTTTTCTTTTTTTAGTGTTCGGTTTCTTTTTAACACAATAATAGCAGCCGCAATAAGCACTAGATCATCCATGGTGATAAAGCAACTATTTGTGTGAATGTTGTCTAGTGTAAATGCAAATTTGCTATGGCCATATGTTGCAGAACGATGTCCGGACATACTCGTCCAGAATGTGGCCTGGCAATATGTAAAAATTCAGTTGCTGGGCCATGCTGCCCGGCTACATAACCCGGCAATGTTTTCAAAAATCTGCATTTTCTATGGCCCGTGTAGACGACCTATTAGAGGGGACAGACTGTTTTTTCGAAGACATACACAAACCTACAGCAGTTCTTTCGCATTATATTAAAAGCAAATATTTCCGCTTGAATACTACCGAGTGATGAGAGCAGAACGGTTATGAAGGATATATACTAAGTGACATATAAATCCGAACACCCAGTTTAAATGGTTTTATTTCAATAAAAGTTGGTGAATGTATCTATCTTACTGTAAATAACAAGTGAAAAAATTTTCAGCCTTATCAGTTGGACATTCCGGTTTTTATACTGCTTTTTTTTAATTCACTAACGCTCTAAAAATGAATATTTCAGCCGCTGTAAAGAATCAACGTCAGCGGATTTTGGTTCTTGACATCCTTTACGATCGGTTACGATGCCTAGAGTACGGAGACCTGTACGATTTCGTCAACTTAGTGAGTTTGATAGGGGCCGTATAGTGGGACTTCGGGAAGCTGGACTTTCTTTTCGGACAATTGCAGTTAGAGTGCAAAGAAGTGTAGACACTGTGGTTAGGTGTTGTCATGCATGGCTTCGAGAAGGCCGTACGCAAAGAGCAAGGGGCACTGGACGCCGCCGTAGAACAACAGACCGTGAAGATCGCCGCCTAAGATTATTGGCCTTAAGGGACCGTTTCTCCACTACCAGGTCAATTGCAAATGAATGGTTTGCAGAACACGGAAGACCTATTGGCATGCGAAGTGTTTACCGACGAATGAGAAGTTTTGGATTGTTTTCATACCGGCCACACTGGGTCCTCCCTTTAACTCGAGAACACCGACGTAATCGCCTTGAGTGGTGCAGACAACGGTCACTCTGGGATCAGGAATGGAACAGTATTGTCTTTAGTGACGAGTCTCGATTTTGTTTAGGCATGCACGATGGTCGTGCCAGGGTTAGAAGGCGACGTGGTGAAAGGAGGAATCCACAGTTTTTTGTTGAAAGACATGTTCATCACACTGTTTAAGTTATGGTTTGGGGTGCTATAGCTTATGGTTCCAGGCCACCTTTAATCTTCATCAGAGGTAACATGAACGCGCAGCGTTATATCCACGAAGTTCTAGAACCCCATCTTTTACCCTATCTTGACACCCTGGCAGATCCAACTTTCCAACAAGATAATGCCCGACCACATGTTGCAAGAGTCACAATAGACTTCTTTCAACATAATGATGTCACATTGTTACCATGGCCACCAAGATCTCCCGACTTATCCCCAATTGAGCACGTGTGGGATATGATGGGTAGGAGATTGCTCAATTTGCAACGTCCTCCTCAGACTCTAGAAGCACTTCGAGAGGAGTTGGTGGTTGCCTGGAATGAGATACCACAGGAGGACATTGACCACCTGATCAGAAGCATGCCTAGACGCGTTGGAGAATGCATAGCACATCAGGGTGCATTCACACATTATTAAAGGTCAAAGGGCTTTAAAGCAGTGCAATCATTTTGAAATTTTTATCATTTACTTATTATGCTTCATTAAGTACTTATACAAAATTTTATTAAAATAAAACCATTTAAACTGGGTGTTCGGATTTATATGTCACTTAGTATAGTAACGAAGGAAATGTAACTCTCATATGGTTAGAAGTGAAAACAAACTCTTGGAATTAATATAGTTACAGTAGCGGACAAAAGTTTGGACACATTCTTAGTAATTTTTAAAAAGTGCGCTAATTTTTTATTCTATTTTTTTTCTCATATAGTTTGCTTACAGTCTTGAGGATACAAACGACAGTTTGTGTTTGCTGTGGTACTTCAGACTAGAATTAAAATACCTTCATATTATTTTATGATCCAAAATGAGACGACAAAACTATGGAAATATATTTTTTTCACAAAATTAAATGAAATAACTGTACAAAAAGATTTAAAAAATACTGTATAGCTAATATTTGGTATCAGAGCCTTTAGCATTCAACACTGACTACAGACGTCTGTTGGGATATTTTGCCACATATTTTTTACATAATCAAATAAATCGTATTTTTTTAAGTTTTTCTTGTCAGTTGTCTTTTAACATGCTTCCAGAGTTGTTCTATAGGGTTTAGGCCCGGGATTGCGAAGGTCATGTGAGAATATTAACATTTTTTAGTCTTAACCAGTCCTTTACAAATTTTGAGGTATGCTTGGGGTCATTATCTTGCTGGAATGTCCATCGAAAAGCATTTCTTCTTCAGCAAAAGGGAGCATGTGTTCACTAAGAATATCTTTGTAAAGTTTTTGATCCATCTATTTCCAACAATTTTAACAATTGGACCCGTTCCAGAACTAGAAAAACAGCCCCAAACCATGATGTTTTCTCCGATACTTTTTGTCGATTTCTTTTCGTTTCACTTATGCCGTACCGTCAGATCCAAACAAGTTAAATTTGCTTTCATGGTTCTACCAAAAAGCCCAAAATCCACCAAGCGTCTCTGCACTGTTTTGTCAGACAAATTTTTGGCACCCTCTCCTACGATTCTTTTGAAAATCTGTGTGGCTGGCATTCGAGGATCTTCATGGGACAAAAGTTTAATGAAGCGATCCAAAACATAATCGTTTTTTTTTTCGGTCTTCCGCACCTGGGCCACGTTGCTATTGATCCGTATTCTTGATATTTACTAATAATTTTTGAAATCGTCCCTTCGCTTATTTTTAATCTTTGAGAAATGTTATCATTTTTGACACCACTTCTAAACAATTCACTTACTTTGTCTCTCAAATCTTTTGGAAATTCTTTTACTTTTGCCATTTTCACTGATGTTATTATTTACCGCACGCAATATCAGAGTATCGCAGAACGAATAAATACGGCAAAACTGAAATGTTTCCATACTCTTGTCGTTACAAAAACTGTGGTATTTAAAAAAAACTGTTTTTATTTTCAGAGAATTTGAATATTGATAAGATAAACCTTGTAATTTTAATTTAGGTATATGAAATAATTTATAATAATATTAATATTTGTTTCCAATCTTTTGTCCGCTACTGTATATATTTTCAAAAATAATATGCCATTTTAACAGTCAAAGAATCGCCTGGAAAGAGATTTTTTCCGCACACGTTTACCGCAGACACGAAACAATTGCAACGTGCGACACAACCAACACACCTCCACATACAACGGAACATCCTCAATCGGCGACCCGTAGTACTCGGAGTACCAACGTCTCGAGATTTATGGGATCGCATCCGAGCGAAATTGTCCGTCGATTCCGGCACCAGCACTGGCGCGATACCGACCATTTATCAACCGCTTTTGTGCCACGCCACTGATTGAATATTCCACAACCAACGTGCAATTACCGGTTGGGGAACACGCTGTAATTTACTAATGGTCCAAGTGTTCTTCCATCTTCCATCTCATTCTTCCTAATCAAATAATAGTGATCACCGCTGCAAACAGCGATATCATGATCCGTCATCAGTGGATGAGATCGGAAAAATCTCCGCTTTATTGAAACTGAAACGAGTGTATTGCGACATCGCCCGGTCTTGCTGATTGGGATCGAAATGTTGAAATATACAGGATGGTATTCTTACGACGATGGAGTTCGTGTCATTTTTTCAGACTGTGTGCCGCACCAGGAAACTTTTATGGAAACTAGTTAATCTGTATGAATTATAGGAGAAAGTGCTCGTTTTGTTGTTTATTAAAAAAGTTTGAGACTAGAGCACCAACTTCCTCTCTGACGATAGATCTGGAAGTTATTGCTGCTTGGGGACACAACAATCTGGTACAGTTTGATGCTACCAAAACGCAGCATTGTACCTTCACTAACAAGAAGTGCCCTAACGCTTATCCGGTTTCAATGGATGGCCGAGTTCTACCTAAGAGTCGTTCACATCTGGTGAATTGCGGCAGCTGTTGGGAAAAAGCATTCTAGTTGTTCGTGTCTAAGAAGTACTTTTTTTCTCATCTGGACCTCGCCATACGTACAAGGCAAGGACGATAAAACATAACCTCGAGTACTGCTCACATGTCTGGGGTGCTGTCGCCACGGCTACATTATCCATACTCGATGCTGGTAGGTAGGTACCACTAACCTCCTTATAGCAGTCGCGCGCTGCCCCAGGATTTAGGCGTTGGCACGAGAAGAGAGAGCGTCAGTGACTTAAGCCACCACTCCCCGAGATATTAGTCGGAACTTGTTTTGCTTGACCACCACACAAAAGGAAAATCTAACTGAGATGATGAAATTTAAGTAACAGTACACACAGACAGAGCCAAATAAAACAAGATATTAAATGTATCACAATATATTGATTAATAAAAAAACGCACATGTGCTCCACTACTGCAGTGTGAGTAATAAAAAAAAGAATTGATGTTATAAATCTTAAATACAAAATTATTTTTCGAGATAACCCCCGCGAAACGTCTACCATGGTATAAGTATTTACAGATGTTTTGCGCCTAAATATCAAACTTATCTATAGGTCTTCTTTGTCAGGCACGGCCGAGATGCCCTCAACTCTGGTCAAAAAGTGGCCAGTAGAGGCTGCTTGCCTCGTTGTCACAAATTATGGTAGTAAAAACAAAAACCCTAGAGAGAGAAAGATTGTTTAAAAATCTACTCTATTCTCTGTCTGAGATAAAAATACTCATTGAAAACAATCGCGCTTGAAGCAAAACCATGTACATTTTTTTGTACAAGAAAAGCAAAGCAAAGGCAATTAAAAAAGATAGAAATGTACTAAACTAATATACCCTTGTTCTAAAATGTTATGGCAGCTCAAAAATCAAAATCATGATCAATGTAATAGAAGGTGCCATGTAGGCACTGCCCCCATATTTGAATACGTAGAATGTCCAATAAAATCAAGAAGTCTCTAAGAATTTCAATAAGCAATAATAAATGTATAAAGATCTATGAAATTGTTAATTAAAATGATATTTTACCTGTTCACATCAGGTTTTTTTTTCAAGTGAATCGCTTCCACCAATTTGCAAAACTGCAACAAGATGCAACCAACTGGAGGTGAGAGTATGATGGTTCTCTTCTGTTTCTATTGACTGAAAGAAAACAGATATTGAACGAAAGTCATCAGGACACGCATTAAGGCACGTGGTCCGAAGGTATATAAAAAAAGAACTTACCGCTGAGGGTCAAAATCCCATAAAAAAATGGAAGACGTAGCACCCAAACCAAAATGACTAAACTTAAGTTACACAAAAAAGGGTGCTAGTCCATGAATTGGCGCTTGGGGCCGAAAAATGACGAAACGACCCCTGCACCACGACATCAACGGAAACAGAAAAGCGAATCACGCAGAACACGTAACGTTCTAGAAGAAGGTATCTTGAGTGGCCTTGAAGAAGATATGTTTTATAGGAAACCAACTAACGGAGAAAAACTACAGAGTTTTTTGCTGACCGTCAACACCATACTGAATCGCTGAGAAAGAAACATATAACACGAATGAAATTATAAAATCAAAAAACTATTAAATTTGCCAAAAGAAAATCATTGAAAAGGGTTTGGCCTAGGAATGGGCACTCTATTATCAATGAAGAGAAATTCAAATTACGGATAAGTGATAAATAGTAAAAAAAGGTTACGTGATTTTGGCACGTGACAGTTTATTCCAAGGCAAGCTGCGGAGAAATCGATTTATTTATTCAACATTGATTTCACCTTTTCATGGAATTTTGCCCACCATAAAGACGTTTTCTTTTAAGGTAGTATGCCTTTACTTGAACAAGCTGTCCAGATGCAGACACACGTGGCCATAGCGTACCCATTCCACATTATACCATCAGCCTTGAGGATCCTATCTAAAGGAATAAGAGATAATTGTGAATGCTAGGATTGTAACAGAATAAGGAAAAATGGGACTAAGACAACCGATTGCTACGAACTATTAATGTTAGATCCTCAGATAACTTCCATATGGGTAAATTTTATTGCTGTTTAATGAACAATGGATTACGATACAATCGTGAATCATGATTTAGTGCGGGACAAAAAGATTGGAGGCTTTTAAGGTATTCGAAAAAATCCAGTCGCGGTTGATACTGTTGTACAACCGGTAAAATGTCATTGAAACGGTACCAAAATGCATGTTGCTTGTTGCTCGATTATGATTTGTGGGATAAACGCGAACCGTAAACGGTGAGAAGCTGTTTAGCTTTAGAAAATAACGCTCAGGATATTTTTTGTATCATTGCTCCATAATAATTGCTATAATTTTATGTAATGGCCGTCCAAATTTGATAATTAAGTATGTATGCCTAAAGGAATAACACGTAACCACACTTAGTACTAGGAAGTAGGTTGAATATTTCAAGCAGCATTTTTAACCCATTATTACAATAAATATTTCATAGCTTGAGGTTCGAAATAGCTTAGAAGCTCCCTATTGAAGCACTTGTTGGTCAATTTGCTGATCACATATACGAGTATAATAGCTATAATAGACCTATGTTGTTTAAATCGCTCTTTAATCCTTTTTTGGGCTGGGTGGATTTGCAACTTCATCTTTTGATTGTGTACCAAAACATTACAAAACTTGGACAAAATTTTTTTGTAATGCTTTTATAAATGATTTATATACTACTCAAAAAAAAAATGAGACTGAACAAATTCAAATTTTTCGGTTATTTCTGACAATCTGTATTTTGATGAAACATGGTCGTATACTCGTATTTAGACTCAGAAAAACATTTTGAATCTTAAATATTCTAGTTTTCAGCAGCAAAGGTTTTCATGCATTTCTAACAGCAATAAAAAAGTTTTGCTACCTTTTTGTCTTCTTTTTAGTCCACGGGATTGAAAAACCGTACAATGGATCGATATCTTATTGTATTATCCCAACAAATTATATTAAATATATTTCATTTTAAAAAAGTGTCATTTGTACTGAAGAAGGTCACTGTTGGGACCGAAACGTGTACAATAAAAAAATTTAAACACAAGTGGTTTGATTAGATGACAAACATGGGGGATTATCGACAAGAAAACCATAGGTTCAGTTTCAAATGTTACATTAAGAAAATAATTTTTGTTTTTTCTCGCCATAACAGTAGCTTTCTCGGGCAAATATCAAATCTTTCTGACTAGTTTCATCAACTATTGTTATAAAATATACTTATATATCTTAAATCAAGGAACACCTAGTTATATATAATAATACGCGGTAAGCCGCTCAGTTGGTTTTTACCCCACGCGCATTGTGCCATCGACCATGATTGCGATTTATTGCCATCATAAAAATTATTAATGTGGATCTTTGCGGGGATTTATGGCAAGCTCAGCGCGATGGGGTTTGACGTTAGTCACCGAACACACATCTTACTCTTTCATTTATAGTCAATACCTGATGGATGGGGATATATGGCAAAGAATGGACATTACGCATGAGTAGACGATTCTATCCTCTATTTCGAAGATGGCAGCCAATTACGGTAAAAATTGTTGAACGTTTTCTGCGTTTTCATTCATAGTAATATACATCTGGTTGACAAATGAAGTACACCAAAAAGTCTACTAGGGCTATAATGTATAATTTATTTGAATGACGTACTCAGACCTACAGTGATTGTGAACGAAATTATAATCGATTGCATATTAAAAGATGTTAATCCAAGTGGTGCGTCACAAGGAAATGTATTGGGGCTGCTGTTATTCATATTTTATTTGAACGGTGACAATGACAAATGGTTTTTCATCAGACTGACCTTTGACAATGGCAAACGACAACACTATTATCTGCACTTGGTTCAAAAAGGAGCTCACAACTGAACCATCGCTACAGTCAATGTTATTGGTTATACTCGTAGGAAAGATACAGTCAAGTCATCGTTGGCTGTCAGAGCGGTCCGTGGGACCTTTGCTCTTGAGTCACAGTGTCAGTTTGTAAGTCTGTCAGGTCTGGTAACCCAGAAACCAGACAATTTTAAGGAAAAAAGGGGAAGGAAAGGAGAGGAAGAACGAGAGCAAAGGGGAAGAAGAGAATCTTTTAGGATAGGCAGCGTTTAGGCATTGTTAAAATCACTTCACAGATTTTGATATGGTCTAAAAATATTTGATTTTTTTTTCTAAAGATTGTGAAAATGCTCCAATTTTGGTTGTTCTAAGTTCACGAGTTAATTTTGATTACAGTTCGAGCCGCGGCCTTTTGTGCTTGCGAACTTGCTCGACTGTGTAGTGCACTGACTCACGCAACAGGGGGTTGCTGTGCGATTCCGCTAGGCTATAGCGCCGCTGCGCCTGTTGCTTAATGTAGTCCTTTAGGTAAGGGACATCGAGGTCTCTATGTAGAGTTTCGTTAGAGACATACCATGGGGCGTCAGCAATAGTGCGCAACGTCCTGCTTTGCAGAACCTGCAGATTTCGCATGTGTGTTTTAGCAATAAAACACCAAGCCGCACATGCGTAAGTCATTGCTGGTCTTATGACCATCTTATAGAGTCGAATCTTGTTAATCAAACTTAATTTTGACCGTTTACATAATAATGGGTAAAGCTGCCGAAACGTAATTTGGAATTTAGTTTTTAGCGCTTCCATATGGTTCCGCCAAGTCATCCCTTTGTCCAGAATGACATCGAGATACTTAGCGGAGGATTCCCATGGTATACGAAGTCCATTCACTGAAACTTCAGACGGAACGCCGCGACGTCTTTTTGTACAGTAGATTGCCTGCGTTTTCGAATGGTTTATTTTAATTAGCCACCGATCTGCCCAATCTAATACTTCCTCCACCGCACTTTGCAGCCTGTTATGGACTAGGTCACCAGACCACGACTGAGCCACCAATGCAGTATCGTCAGCATAGAGATAGACTTCACAGTTGCTGGGACTAGGGACGTCATGGATGTACAGTGAGTAAAGGATAGGTCCAAGGACCGAACCCTGAGGGACGCCGGCTGTAATCAGCCGTGTTGTCGGCAGGACGTTGTCAATTTTGATCCGAAATTTCCTACCTTCAAGGAAGGATTTCAGTAGTTTTAGAAGCCAAAAAGGGAAGCCCTTTTGGATTAGTTTATACAAGAGGCCCGCGTGCCACACCTTGTCAAGTGCTTTTGAGACATCCAAAAGCAAGATTCCAGTACTTTCGTTAGGGGTGAATCCTCTGGTTACATGTTCCACCAGCCTAACCGCCTGTAGTTCCGTACTATGTTCAGACCGAAAACCGAATTGCACGTCAGGAATCACATGGTGATCTGACGAGAAATTCTCAAGGTGACGTGGAATCACCTTTTCAGCGAGCTTAGACGCAGCTGACAGCAGGCTAATGGGACGATAATCCTGGGGAAATATCGAATCCACCTTCTTTGGAATCATTATAATTTCAGCGGTCTTCCACGCGGATGGGAAGTACTGGATCCTTAGCATGGCATTGACTATTGCCACGAGATAAGTTAAGGACTTCCGCGAAAGCAGCTTCAGCGCCTTATTAGTGATTTCATCCTCCCCAGGTGCTTTACGCACTTTAAGGTCTTTAATATGACCTTGAATCTCTGCTGGTGTGCAATGCGGGATCTCAGGCGATACCGCTGATGTGCTAAGCAAATCTTCGGTTGAAGAAGCTTCTGAAGAAGAATCTTCTGATGAAGAAAAATCACCAACGAATGCGCGACTGTCACTGACGTCGTTGGCCCTAAAATATCTCCTGACAGATCTTACGATGTGTTGCTCCTCGTCGAGGTCATTATCAAGATCATAGTTGGGAGAGAACTGTCTTTCCATGGCATCGGCGAAAACCTCAACCTTCTCCTCTGTCCTGAAGACAATGCATCCAGGACCGTGAATGTGTGGGATTTGTTCACGCTTTCCGTTTTTGAGCGACTTCGCCACCTTCCAGAGAGGAATGCTTGAGTCAAGCATCCCCGCCAGAAAGTCGTTCCATTGCTCATTGCGGAATTCATGAAGAGCATTTCTTACTTCGTGAACAAGATTCGTCGCTCTGCGAATGTCATCAGGATGACAAGACCTTTTCGCTTGCTTAATTGCAGCTCTTTTATCAGAAATTTTCTGACGAATGTCTGCTGGCAGAAAAGGTCTGCCGTGTCGCTGCACGGGAAGTACAGCTGCACGCTGCAGAGTTTGCTGAACAAAACTTGTCCACTCTGCTCGAGCCGCATCTATACCGTTCTCATCATCTATGATCGGTATATTGGGGAACTCTTTGAGGAGCGACTTGTATAGCTCCCAATCAATGCGTTTCCTTGGAGGGATTTCATCCCCCAAGATCTGCTCATTAGCTACTTCCAAAACGACGGGAAGATGATCGCTTGAGATGTCATACATGATTCGAGAAGTGATACTGTAGCTACAGTTCTTGGATAATGCCAAATCAAGAACATCAGGTGCCTGAAGGTGATTAAATGGGTGGTGCGTCGGCTCCTCAGTACTATGTAGGAGGTAGCCATTTCGTATCACATGGTTGTACAGTCGGATCCCACTGGTGAGGGACGATACAGCTATCGTTCTTAGTGATATTATTAATTAGACATTAGGATATCCAGAGGAAAGTAATGGATTACTTCTAGTAACAAGACAAGTATTATTATATCAGATCATAAGAAGACACGTGAAAATAAATAGTTGATCACTTTTAATATTTGGATGTCAAAGCCACTTTAAAAACAAAACAAAAAATCTACACATGACGATTTCATTCACACATTGTTTGAAGCCATATCTTCTGCAGGTCCAAGAGGAATCATTTTCATCTTAGATAATGTTCGATCGGGTATAATCACCAAGCTTCAAGACGTTGATGCAAACCTGCAAAAGTCACTGATAGCTTCATAACCCATTCGAACACTATCGACAAAACAAGGAAATCAAATTAGTTGGTGAAACCTCCATTAAATACTTGAATGATAAGCCGATATACAGGGTGTTCATTTGAAAACTTCCCTCCACGAATAAATCGAAAACCATTATTAAAAGAAAAAAACGGTATCGAGTAATACCTTGTTTGAAAGGTCTTTATTTTGACGTTTGATTTTTTCGAGAAAATTGGAAAAATGTTTATCTTAATTTGCTCAGATAGAAAACAAAAACACACGAAAATATCATTTTTTATTTCAATAAGTGTTCAAAATGTTTATCGTTATTGGCCAAACAATGATATAGGCGATGTTCAAATTTCTGACGGACAGTTTCAAAAACATGTGGTGGGGATATCCTGGCAGCTTTCGATGATGCGTTGACGTTCATCCAAACTTTCAGGCTGGGGAGTAAATACAATAAATTTCAAATTGCCCCATAGAATAAAGTCTAATGGCGTCAAATCAGGAGGTCTAGCAGGCCATTCCACGCCCTATCCATTTATCTGGAAACTCGCCGTCTTGCAATTTCCGAATCGGAAGAACATAGTCTTGCTGGAAATATATTTCAGTATGTCGATTTTTGCTCCGAGGCTATGAGGGTGAAGGAAAAGGTGTCAGTTACCAAGTGAAAATCCGCTGGAACCGTTCTGTGATCCGTAAACATAACCTTAACCGCGGGCGTTTAACGAGGCTGATCCTAATAGTACCGGTCGAACTTATATCAATCTAATGCGATCTGTGCAAAACGAGAAAAGACTCGGCTTGCCTCGCGCACGAATCTGGGTCAAAGAGATCCATCTTCTGCGGCGATACCAATGCCAACCCTGTTGATGTTTTGAGTATTCAAATGAGCCCTATCGCATGCATCTAGCCGGCGGCGTGTCGTGTATTCCGTCTTCCGCGGTGGTCACTTCGCGTCAAAGTGTGCTGTGTGGCGGTAGCCTTTGTATAAGGATCTTTTTGACCTTTGCCATTTTTTTCAGTCAGGAGAAAGGGACTTGTATTAATTATAATTCGCAGATAATAATAAGCCTTTTATTTCAATAATAACAATCAAATATAGAATCAATAATACAATACAATAAAACAGTATGGAATTACACTGCCACAAAAATTAACCGGACAAACAAAATTTTGTTCCTATTAAATTTTAAATAACTTCTTAAACTTTGCATCAATTTCGTTAATTTTTCGCCAAGTTGTAGGTAATATCATTGTCATCATTATCGACTGCCGATCTTGCAAAAAATTGAAAATGTTTGTTGTTATACAGGGTGTAACTAAAAGGGACATTTTGCCCTAAATTTCTGAACACCCCGTGGAAACATTAGATTACTGAATAATGTGTCTTCGTATGAGAATTTTAAGCCTCAGCTTTTCTCAACAGTTCTTTTTTTGATTCATATCAATATCTCAACTATTGAAGAATATACGCTGTTTTGAAGAAAATCATGCGAATCTAGCAAAGATATTGGCATGAGTCAAAAAAGGAACTGTTGAGAAAAGTTGAAGCTTAAGATTATCATACGAAGACACATGATTCAGTAATCCAATGTTTAGGGCAAAATGCACCTTTCAGTTACACCCTGTATAACAACAAACATTTTCAATTTTTTTGCAAGGTCGAGAATGTTGACAACGGAATTACCTACAACTTGACGAAAAAATTAACGAAATTGATGCAAAGGTTACAAAGTTATTTAATATTTAATTTTAACAAAATTTTGTTTGTCCATTTAATCTTGCGTGGCAGTGTATTTTAGTTATTTTCAGTGTCAGGATTACTTATTTATATCGACGTCTCCAATGAAACAAATTGGTTATTCACATTCGTGTTACTTAGATCTGTTAAGATATTGTTCAGACTCTTATTCCGCTCTTACACGATGCGATCTTTTGAACATATTCTTTTGTATCTTATTTATTTTATTCTGCCAATCTTTTCCTTGATCTACACAAATGCAACGGTATCCAATGCGATAGAAGATTTTTAACAAACGTTCAGCAATAAAATAAAATGACGTAGAACACCATAAAGTCTCATTTGTGAGTGGAGGTATAATTCGTGAATATTATTCATAAAGACAATATCTTCATTGCACAACGGCGAGTCTCTCCTCGCACGGATGACTTTTTCTCTAGGAGATGGGTATCTGTGGCTAGACGTACTATCGGTTAGGTTTTCATCCGTCGAACCACGAACCAAGTGACTAGACAGCGCCAATAACATTGAATTCTAACTTGTTTACGATCAGGACGCCAATTCCGCTTTTGTTGTTGACAGTTTTTGACTAGACAGCGCCAAAAACATTGAATGCTAACTTGTTCTGTGAAATCAGAGATTCCAAACAATGCTGTCTATGTTACCAACGTATACGATCAGGACGCCAATTCAGCTTTTGTTGTTGACATTTTTTGACTAGACAGCGCCAAGAACATTGAATGAACAATGCTGTCTGTGTTACTAACGTTTGCGATCAGGACGCCAATTCCGCTTTTGTTGTTGACAATTTTTGACTAGAGAGCGCCAATAACATTGAATTCTACCTGTTTACGAACAGGACGCCAATTCCGCTTTTGTTGACAGTTTTTGACTAGACAGCGCCAAGAACATTGAATTCTAACTTGTTTACGATCAGCACGCCAATTCCGCTTTTGTTGTTCACAGTTTTTGACTAGACAGCGCCAAGAACATTGAATTCTAACTTGTTCTGTGAAATCAGAGATTCCAAACAATGCTGTCTATGTTACCAACCTATACGATCAGGACGCCAATTCCGCTTTTGTTGTTCACAGTTTTTGACTAGACAGCGCCAAGAACATTGAATTCTAACTTGTTCTATGAAATCAGAGATTCCAAACAATGATGTCTATGTTACTAACGTTTGCGATCAGGACGCCAATTCCGCTTTTGTTGTTGACAATTTTTGACTAGACAGCGCCAATAACATTGAATTCTAACTTGTTTACGAACAGGACGCCAATTCCGCTTTTGTTGAAAGTTTTTGACTAGACAGCGCCAAGAACATTGAATTCTAACTTGTTTACGAACAGGACGCCAATTCCGCTTTTGTTGAAAGTTTTTGACTAGACAGCGCCAAGAACATTGAATTCTAACTTGTTTACGATCAGGACGCCAATTCCGCTTTTGTTGTTCACAGTTTTTGACTAGACAGCGCCAAGAACATTGAATTCTAACTTGTTCTGTGAAATCAGAGATTCCAAACAATGCTGTCTATGTTACCAACGTATACGATCATGACGCCAATTCAGCTTTTGTTGTTGACAGTTTTTGACTAGACAGCGCCAAGAACATTGAATTCTAACTTGTTCTATGAAATCAGAGATTCCAAACAATGCTGTCTATGTTACTAACGTTTGCGATCAGGAAGCCAAATCCGCTTTTTTTGTTGACAATTTTTGACTAGACAGCGCCAATAACATTGTATTCTAACTTGTTTACGAACAGGACGCCAATTCCGCTTTTGTTGAAAGTTTTTGACTAGACAGCGCCAAGAACATTGAATTCTAACTTGTTTACGATCAGGACGCCAATTCCGCTTTTGTTGTTCACAGTTTTTGACTAGACAGCGCCAAGAACATTGAATTCTAACTTGTTCTGTGAAATCAGAGATTCCAAACAATGCTGTCTATGTTACTAACGTTTGCGATCAGGACGCTAATTCCGCTTTTGTTGTTGACAATTTTTGACTAGACAGCGCCAATAACATTGAATTCTAACTTCTTTATGAACAGGACGCTAATTCCGCTTTTGTTGTTGGCAGTTTTTGACTAGACTGCGCCAAGAACATTGATTTCTAACTTGTTCTGTGACATCAGAGATTCCAAACAATGCTGTCTATGTTACCAACGTATACGATCAGGACGCCAATTCAGCTTTTGTTGTTGACATTTTTTGACTAGACAGCGCCAAGAACATTGAATTCTAACTTGTTCTATGAAATCAGAGATTCCAAACAATGCTGTTATGTTACCAACTTTTACGATCAGGACGCCAATTCCGCTTTTGTTGTTGACAATTTTTGACTAGACAGTGCCAATAACATTGAATTCTAACTTGTTTACGATCAGGACGCCAATTCCGCTTTTGTTGTTGACAGTTTTTGACTAGACAGCGCCAAGAACATTGAATTCTAACTTGTTCTATGAAATCAGAGATTCCAAACAATGCTGTTATGTTACTAAGGTTTTCGATCAGGACGCCAATTCCGCTTTTGTTGTTGTCAGTTTTTGACTAGACAGAGCCAAGAACATTGGATTCTAACTTGTTCTATGAAATCAGAGATTCGAAACAATGCTGTCTATGTTACCAACGTATACGATCAGGACGCCAATTCCGCTTTTGTTGTTGACAATTTTTGACTAGACAGTGCCAATAACATTGAATTCTAACTTGTTTACGATCAGGACGCCAATTCCGCTTTTGTTGTTGACAGTTTTTGACTAGACAGCGCCAAGAACATTGAATTCTAACTTGTTCTATGAAATCAGAGATTCCAAACAATGCTGTTATGTTACTAAGGTTTTCGATCAGGACGCCAATTCCGCTTTTGTTGTTGTCAGTTTTTGACTAGACAGCACCAAGAACATTGAATTCTAACTTGTTCTGTGAAATCGGAGATTCCAAACAATGCTGTCTATGTTACCAACGTATACGATCAGGACGCCAATTCCGCTTTTGTTGTTGACAATTTTTGACTAGACAGTGCCAATAACATTGAATTCTAACTTGTTTACGATCAGGACGCCAATTCCGCTTTTGTTGTTGACAGTTTTTGACTAGACAGCGCCAAGAACATTGAATTCTAACTTGTTCTATGAAATCAGAGATTCCAAACAATGCTGTTATGTTACTAACGTTTGCGATCAGGACGCCAATTCCGCTTTTGTTGTTGACAATTTTTGACTAGACAGTGCCAATAACATTGAATTCTAACTTGTTTACGATCAGGACGCCAATTCCGCTTTTGTTGTTGTCAGTTTTTGACTAGACAGCGCCAAGAACATTGAATTCTAACTTGTTTACGATCATGACGCCAATTCCGCTTTTGTTGTTGACAGTTTTTGACTAGACAGCGCCAAGAACATTGAATTCTAACTTGTTCTGTGAAATCAGAGATTCCAAACAATGCTGCCTATGTTACCAACGTATATGATCAGGATGCCAGTTCCGCTTTTGTTGTTGACAGTTTTTGACTAGACAGCGCCAATAACATTGAATTCTAACTTGTTTACGATCAGGACGCCAATTCCGCTTTTATTGTTGACAGTTTTTGACTAGACAGCGCCAAGAACATTGAATTCTAACTTGTTCTATGAAATCAGAGATTCCAAACAATGCTGTTATGTTACTAAGGTTTGCGATCAGGACGCCAATTCCGCTTTTGTTGTTGTCAGTTTTTGACTAGACAGAGCCAAGAACATTGGATTCTAACTTGTTCTATGAAATCAGAGATTCCAAACAATGCTGTCTATGTTACCAACTTTTACGATCAGGACGCCAATTCCGCTTTTGTTGTTGACAATTTTTGACTAGACGGTGCCAATAACATTGAATTCTAACTTATTTACGATCAGGACGCCAATTCCGCTTTTGTTGTTGACAGTTTTTGACTAGACAGCGCCAAGAACATTGAATTCTAACTTGTTCTGTGAAATCAGAGATTCCAAACAATGCTGCCTATGTTACCAACGTATACGATCAGGATGCCAGTTCCGCTTTTGTTGTTGACAGTTTTTGACTAGACAGCGCCAATAACATTGAATTCTAACTTGTTCTATGAAATCAGAGATTCCAAACAATGCTGTTATGTTACTAACGTTTGCGATCAGGACGCCAATTCCGCTTTTGTTGTCAGTTTTTGACTAGACAGAGCTAAGAACATTGGATTCTAACTTGTTCTATGATATCAGAGATTCCAAACAATGCCGTCTATGTTACCAACATTTACGATCAGGACGCCAATTCCGCTTTTGTTGTTGACAGTTTTTGAAAAGATAGCGCCAAAACATTTAATTGCTGCCTTTACTATGGGAGCAGTTTTGGAAGAGACTTAATACAGTCTTGTCGATGTTGCTAACGTTTTCGGTCAGGGCGCCAATTCTTCTATCAGTTGTTCTATGGACTTTTCTGACAGCTTTTGGTGTTATTCATTTTCAAATAAGTTTGTGCGTGCCTCCAAAATTCTCCATTCTTTAAATGTCAATTTGCCTCAAACTTGGATAGACGAACGGTTTCTAGAGCCTTTGGGAAATTATTAGGTATATTTCGATATCATACATTCTGAAGACAAGGTCTAGTTCTCTTTAAAGAAGCTTCGGCACAGTTGATCAAACAAGATACGCTAGGATGTTATAGATACAAACAAGCAGTCTTGTTAGGATGGACTGCGTTGAAGAATTGCATTTTTTTCATTGCTTTTATAGGTTACTTCGTGGGTTTAATCGATGTTGAATTTTACCATTTTCGATGACCGCTTATTGAAAACATTCTTGAAAAACATGAGCTTTGTTACAAACCTGGTGTGACACAAAATAATATATTACATATTTCAGTATTCTTTCCAATCAAGTTAACAAATTCAAAAGAACTTAAATATACCATTTTATTTTTATAGTATTTTTATATGATGTATCACATGGTTGAAGAAAGTCCAGCAATCCCAAATGACGAAATTGCTCATCGTGGAATTGCACACAAACTTCACGATAAAATACGATGTGTTAAAATAATTTGATGATGGTCGTCGTAAAAAAAATGCTTGACTTCGGGTCGAAAATTACATCACTTTAAAACAGAGACTGATCCAGAATATTCTTCGTGTCTGTGTGTTGTTTTACTATATAAACTTATTTAGCTTACATCCTTTATTAAATCTATCAAACCTTTATCTATTTATGTCTCAGAAAGAATACTTCATTTTATCGCCATTTCGGATAACACTCGTCTCAGGTTTCACCTGATAATCTTCTGCTGAATATGCAGGGTGCTCTGAAAGTTCGATCTTTTCTTTTTAGAAACCATCACATTTGAAATAACAATAGCAGATAAAGCAGCAAGAAAGTAAAAAACCTACTCACTGTTTATTTATTTCAAGTATTGTCCTGTCACGAGTTGCTCATAAAAAGTCTCATTTCAATTTTTTCATATCCGATTTTTGAACAAACAGCTTGGATTACCTACAGGGTGATTTTTCACCTAATCGCAGATTTTTGAAACCTAGTAAGTTGCTTATCTTGAACCTGCTATACATTTTACTAAGTCATGCATACATAGTCTATGAAAATATTCAACTTTGAAAACATCCGCATTATTCCAAGTTTAGAATTCTAAATACGTCCCTGTCTGAACCCATCAGTTGACGCTACCAATTCATTAATTGTGGAACGTAATTTTTGGTTGGACCACTGGACAGCTTCTTAATTCAGTTGGTGCTTGTTTGGGAATATTTTTAAACCGCGGTACTTTGGCTCTTCATGCTAACTAGACGCTTAAAATGTAAAGTGCCCCCAATGCATAAGTAATCCGTAAAAATTAGCATATTTTTGATTTTTTCCGCTTGTTAGGTTTACGATATTACCAAAGATTATACTTATTACTTGTAATGTACCCTTCTACACCTATACTTTAGTAGAGAGAAAAAAGCAATACTTCAATCTCATCTCGATCAAAAATGTGGCATCTGGACACAGAGATGGAAAATCAAACTGAACGAATTGAAATCGATCCACGTTCCCTTTACGAACCGAAAATTCATGATTACGTCCATCTTGAATAAACGTCAATCATCACACCAATCATACTATTGGAGACAAACGCTAAATACCTTTGACACCAGACTCAAGTGGAAACATGATATACAGGGTGGCGCATCGAAAACGAAACAGACGCATTTACTGGCAGCTCAGTTTTTTTTGTTTGAATAAACGCTCAGACCCGTCGATTTTGTTTTCGAGGGGAACACAAGTTTGGCAAAAAAATCACGTTAGCACGTGCAGCCCCCTTGCGGGGGTGACACCACCCCCAAAATCTTAAATGGAAAGGGGGGTCGAGTGATACCTTATTTTAAAGGTCTTTCAATTCCCTTTATAATGAGATAAAATTAATGTACTTCAGTTCAGTAGGTTTGAGATTTTGCTCAAAACGTTGCCGCACATTTTGCATTATTTGAGGAGTAATTTAGATTTTGCTTTTTAAATGACCCCTCATAAACAAATCCAAAAGTGATTAATCTGGCGATCTTGGAGTGCCATTCAATGGCACCTCTTCTACCAATCCATCGATCTGGAAACGTCTGATCTAAATATTGTGGAACACGTAATGCGTAATGTGGTGGGGCACCATCCTGTTGGAACAGGAGGATGGTCCAATAATTCTACGTTTTCTTCCGTTAAATACTGCCTTGTTTTTTGGGCTGTGTGCGAGCTTGCATTGTCTTGGTGGAGGATGATTCTTCTTTCGGGGTTGATTTTTCGAAGCTCGGTGATGACTTTTGGCAAACAAATGGTGGTATACCAATCCGCAGTAACAATTCTTTGCTCATTAAGAGGAATTGTTGCAATATGACCCGCTTTTGACGCAAATGTCGCGACCATCTTTTTCGAAACACTTCGAGAACGGATGACTTTTGTTGGTTTTTCTTCACCTTGGAACACGCAAACAGCCGACTGTCGTTTATTTTCCGGTTCATAACAGTAAATCCACGATTCATCGCCACTAACAATGCTGTACACATTTTTTGAGTTTCCGGAATTGAAACGGTCAAGCGTTTTTTGACACCAATTAACCCTGGCTGCTTTCTGCTCTTCAGTCAACAGGTGTCTTCAATGATGAGTTTGCGCACAGCATCGGCATTTTCCTGGATGACTGCCGTTTTTGGTGCACCCACCCTGGGATCGTCGCTAAGACTCACCCGTCCACGTTTGAATTCTCCATGCCAACGGGAAATTGTCGACTGATGTGGCGCTTCGTTTCCGAAAACAGACAGTAACTCTCGATTTTATGCTAGGTGCAGATACCCCTTCTACGCTTCGCATGGAAATATAAAAGTACATTGTATTATAAGGTTGTTTATATATTATTTAAACATTCCGTTTCGGTCCTTATCTATTAACTCATATAGAGATCTACGCACGCATAGTATGTTACCATCAAAGGTTTAAGAGATTATAACCTGAAGAGTGATGATACTTGAAAGTAAAAGTTTGGGAAGATTAATCAAGTGTTTGTATCACTTATGTAATGTTTGAACATCACTCATCTTTATTGACTGAAATATTGAATGAGAATTAAAATTTTAATAACCGACAAATTTTTAAGTATCGGAGAAAGTAATTCATTTTGAATGCGTAAATATATGGAACTGCTATCCAATGTACTAATCGTGTCTTAGGAGTCAGAATTATAGGCAATAACTGTCATTTGTGTTTATTATAAAACGATTATTTCACTCAGCATGATAAAATCTATTTGATTTCATAATCGTCGTATTTTGTATTTCTTTCAACCATCCATAGCAATGACTAATCGGAATCAATCCTTATACTTTCGTGATTTTTTAGCTTAAGCTTAATTTCACTACTCTTAAGGTATAAGGTGGAATAACAAAAACATAGTTCAAGTTCATTATCATTGCAAAAACCGTTGTGAATTATCTCATGAACCGAGGACTAATGGTCAACCGAGATAGTCATAGACAAAGAAAACCTCGATATGATTATCTCACGAGTTATCAAGAAGCCTGAATATAAATAAACAACATTCATAAACAGAAGACCGCAGTGAGTTCATTGTTCTCACGACTGATGTGAAGAGGATGTTGATTTGGAATTGGAGCGCCATGTCAGTGTGTAACCAGTATTTTCGTGGGCAACACATGACCTTGCACCACAAACCGCCACCGCTGATAAGATCTGGGAAAAATGTATGTCGCGTAATAGTACGATCGACAAGTATTTCATTATTTAATTTTTCGTTTCGTCCATTGTTTTTTCGTTGACTTTGCATCAAGATTAGACACTGGATATATTTTAGCCGTCTAGCGGGAACGAAATTCCACACTTGACAGGTTTGAGGTACATATGACCCATAATTTGAAGTTGTCGAGAATTCTTTTAGCGTTTTTAGGTAATAAAATCGAGTTTGTGGGCATTATTTAGTTATTTACCCACTGGTTTATTGTTACGGATTCTAAGTTTAGACTTTAAAGTGCCTTCATGTTGTGGTGCTGTGATATGCAGCAGTTTCGCAGTAATTTGAGTGATTTAAATGAAAGTATTGAAAATAAGAACAAAAGAAGTCAATAACATAAAAAAAAAACAAGCAAGTTATGGAAATATTAGGAAACCAAAAATCGTCAGGGAAGACAACTGACACTGGGTCGGTGCAGAATATCTAATCATATCATTCACTAGTCGTGTACTTCATTCCTGCGAGTCAATTGTTTTTCGAAAGGCAAAATTGAATAGGAAAAGTTCAAAGAAATTGTAACGTCTATTCACTCACTTTAGGTATCATTATTACAGGAATTTGTCCTTCAGGCTATAACCCATATCCTGCTTGTTTTTCTCGCGCTTCCATACTGTTTTGGTGAATATCCCGGAAGTAGATGAAAACCGCAAAATGTTCTACACGGGCTGCAGAGGTGATAAGAGAGCGTTATTAGCGTAGGAAGCAGATAACATCGTGGGCATCGTGAGAATAGAAAAAAAACGTGTCTGGACATGTTTACATCCTTTGCGTCCGTCGGTTAGCCATTTTAGGACTACGAGCTCTTCTGCGAGAGAAATTGAAATCGTGGATGATTATTCGGGAAAGTCGGCTTGTCATTATAGGAACATTTATAGATGTTATCTTACATTGTATATTGTTTTAATCTTTAATCAGTTGTTCTTTTGTGGATCAATATATTTCGTCAATATTACCAGCTCCGTAGTCAGAGATAAGTACGAGCCTCTTCCCACTTCAGTTGGCCCACTTCAAGATTTGTAACAAAATATGCCTTTATAAACTAGACATGATACTATTTACTTCTAAAACAATTTATTTTCTCTCAAAAACATTTTAGATACACTCTAGTCGTAAAAAATAGATATTTGAAATCACTTAGACCTATTACTAATAGAACATCTGAACAAATAAACAATGTGCGAATAAATGCGCGAAGTTAACAAAGCAACAATTGAAAGATTACCATTGGGTAACATTACCTTTGTTTTTTATTACGGCTGAAATTCTTTGGGGCATAGTGTTAACCAAGTTTTGGCAAAAATTTGGTGTAAAACAATCCCATATTTCTTGAAGCTTTTATCTCAGTTCGGTGATTGCACGAGCAGGATGTTGTCGTAGAACCTTTTTCATCTCGTGCCACAAAGTTTCAACAGGTGACAGATCTGGACTGCTAGAAACCCATTTCAAAAGTGGTACATTATTTTCTTCCATCCATTTTATAGCCTTTTTGAGGTATGGCACGCTGCACCATCTTGCTGAAACACAAAATCTTGGCAAACATTCTTCCATCTCTGGTAAAAGCGATTCTTCTGAAATTGATTGCCAAATATTTGTTTGTATCCACATTTGAATCAATAAAATGAAGTTTTCCTACTCCTTTTGGTGACATACTGCCCCAGACCATAATGGATGCTGGAAATTTCACTTTTCTCTTCAGACAGTCAACATGGAATGCTTCATTTTTTTGCGAATAACTCTACTGCGACTGTCACCAACACAAACTTCGAATCGGGCCTCATCACTCCATTGTATTGAACACCATTGTTGAGGTGTCCATTGTCTATGTTCTTTAGCCCATCTAAGCCGATTTTTCTTTTGCAGTGGAGTTAATAGGGTTTTTACGTCACTTTTTTTTTATAAGAAAACTTACCTTGCAAGTGCTAAATCCCAGTTTGTGGGCCTCTCTATGAGTTGTGGACCTCGAAATTCTCCTTCCAACAGCGTCACTCCACAGAGCGCCTAATTGTAAATAATTGGCACGCCTATTTTTCACGATTATTCTTCTTAATGCTCTTTAGTCGGCGTTTGTGATATTACTTTTTTTCACATATCGTGGCTTAATGTTAACTGAACCAGTTACGTTATATCTTCTAACAATATTTCTCACACTGTACCGCGATAAGTCTAACAAAGTTGCAATTTCTGAGTTTGATTTCCCAGAATTAAAAAATTTAATTATCAGTAACCGAATTTTCTCACTAATAACCTTCCCTCTACCCATTTTGAAAACCTTAACTACCCAAAACTATTTTAAACGTATGCTGACAGCTGTGATTACTAAAAACAATTGTCATGGCTTTTATTTTTCACAGCCACCTATGCGTTATAGACTTATTTTGCATTGAAATGAAAATAGCCTGTCGTTTTACGTACATTTGCCCTTAAAACTAGAAATATTTACTATTCTCTGTGCATCAGAATGCATCCCCGCTCTCGAGTTATAGTATCGTGGCTGGCGCCTATGGCGTGGATGACCGGTATGGTTCAGCACCGTTGCCAAATGTTCATGATTAGGACAGGAAAGAAAGTAGCTTTAGCGTTAGCAAATGGGTAGGGACTATTTTTTGTTATACAGGTTTGCAGCTTGCTCAGGGGAACTAACCTGTGCCGAAAGTAATCGGTTATGAACTGAATTGCGTGTGAAATGCAGAGTCAACTTACTTGACGTAATTTTTTAACTATGTTATTATGTCCATCACGACATAGGCCCACATACATTCATGTACTTCCTATAGTGTTGAGTGACGATAAACACGTGTAAGCCTTGTTTGGTTCTCAACTTCGCTACATCGTGGTCTGTTTTCCTTCGTTCATTTTCCTTTCTTGTTCACACGCCGCTCGCTATCACGCAACTACTCAGATGGCTGCCTGATGCCTTTTTTCTTTCTTATTACTACGCAAGATGTTTTTCCATACGTATCTGTGTACTCTGCTGTCTGTTTTTTCTACTCTTCTTTGCATTCGCGTGTTAATAAGTTCACTTTGCGGCGCGTTGGATAACGCCTCAGTATGTCTAATGGCATATTGTTGAAGGAAACGCAATTTATACTCTAATGATTGCAGGAATTGAGGCAATTATAGTTTTGCACCTGCCGTCCATATTTATAAGTAAACCGATTGCATTCATGGAAGAATATTATGATTTGTATTTCGATTACCATTTAGGAACTGTAACAGAAATATTGAGTTTACTTTTTCATTCATTTTTACTTCCCACGCTATACACATGGTCCTCAGCCATCTCCATTACATGTAGGTATTATGGCCAAACAGCAATCGCACCAACAACCTTAGGTTGGCTATATCCAAAGATGAGCAAAAATGTCCATCCTTCACACTGAGCCCAAAGATGACCTCTCGTGCCTGGCGGAGACGTCTAGAGATGCTTTCGCGACAGCAATATCCTAGGTCTCTTGTAGTTTTGTCCCTCATAAACACCCTATATATCAAAAATGACTGCATATGCTGTTGCCATGGTCTTACGCAGATTTTTGTTGACTACTCGTTGTATCTAGTCATTATCTCCGTCCATGCTCTACAAAAATGCGGTGAATAATCTCTAGAATGAACGAAAATCGCGGGAACTACCTGGGGACAGCACGAGAACTACACAAAACACGTTATTATTCCTTCACTGCAATTTAGTACCTATCTTTTATGCTTACGAACCTTCAAAGGAAATTTTGCCCGCCAACAGTTCAATTAAATACGTTGAGACAGGTTTTGAACTCGAAGGAACTCGACCGATTTAAATAAGGAAGTTTATATATTCATTAATTTGTTGTATATGCCATAATCTTCTGCAGTCACGTCAGTTATTGTTTTCGTGTCTGTATAAAAAATCTACCGTTCCGAGTTAAATGTTTTGTTTACAACAATCATCAACGCCGATGATTGCTTTTTACACGCAATAATTTCTAGCATCAAGATGGTATATTTTTGAATAAACGTTATATAAATTATACTTTCAAATCTTCGGTGAATGAAAGAACCTAATAAGCTTTAATGTTTTCATCCGAAACACCTTAATGCCTAAACCACTTTTTGCATTTAGTTGATATATGGCGTCAATCCATCAAGTCTTCATACGAAGTAAATTGCAACATCACTTTAATCTCGGTAATAAAAATCAAACAACACGCTAAATTATTAGTTGTGACAAGAATCATCTGAGGCCAGACTTCCTAGATTGGTCAAATAAGCAATTTGAGGTTTGAAAAATTTTTGATTTCATGCAGACATTTCTGTTTTGTTACCAAACTAAATCGTTTAATATTCCGCGTAGGGTCTTAAAAGTTAAATGAGCTACATATGTGATAACTTACTGATAATTTTTATGAAAACAAAAGTTTTTATCAAAACCCGTAACTATCTAAGTATTAAGTAGTATTGCATGATTTAGTGTAGTACCAAAAGATAAATGAAATTAATTTTTTCTAAGCTGAAATTACTTATTTGACCTACCTTCGGTGTATTTGTCGTAGTTGCCAGTTATATAGGTAACCTGACCTTCAAATAAATCAAATATTGTTCTGTAGTTACTCTAAAGACAGTGAACAAAGCTTGTCAACTCAATCTTTTGTGACAAAAACATTTGTAATTGTTCTTGAAATATTGTATACATACATTTTGAATGTTGGTATATCACTAGGGGTCTAGGGAATAATATTTTTAATTAGCTTTAATAGCTATTTAACACAACTTTGTAAAAAGAAAAAAGAATTGTTTTCATCTGATCTTGAAATATTGATCTCGCAAAACGGTAAATTATTTTGTTTGTTTTAAACCAGATTTTTGTCTATTATATTCTGGCTACGTATTAGATGAATAGGTTTTGTAGATTTTGAAAATTGTTCCAGTGGCTTCAAAATTATGAGCGAAAAACAAACGCCCAAAATGCGTCAATTTGGCATGTCGCAACACTTCTACTTCAAATCTATAACAAAACACACCAAAGTGTATATGTCACGATCACATTTTTCAATCATATTTTTTGTACAAAAAATTGGATGAATGCGCAGTAATTGCCCACTTTTACATCCAGTTTCTCAGCATTTAAGACGTGTTCTGAATTTAGCAAGAAATTTGCTGCATTTTCTGGTCCGAAAACCCCGCTTATAGTCTCTGATCCTTTCCATCTCTAGCCGTATTTCTCGGCAGAATCGAAAGTGAGGTGCATGTTTTAATGCGCGTCAGAGATCAAATTTCCAAAACCCATCCATTGTAAATTTAAGAATGCCTTTTTATGTGCAAGCTGATTGCCGAAAACCACCTTCGAGTAGCGTGCTCGACATTCCGCCAACAGCGACCGAGAGTGGTGCTTTTGTAAGAGCTCGACGATTGCGATGGCGGTACGTATGGCCGCCAATTAAAAAAATGGCTCCATCTAACATTCATCCTCATTGTTCCATCACGAATACGCCCTCGCCTGCTCGCAGAAGATCGCCATCGGGAGATGTTACCAAACCGGCAGATAGCACCGCACCATAGCAGCAGTTCCCACACTCGGTACCGCCTGCGAGCCATGATGCCGCATCGCCAAAAAGTCCTGCACATTGAGGTATTTTTGCATCTGATGTGTGATGTTCAATGCATATGACGAACCTATCTAGAACGACGCTCTGTACCGCCTGCGAGCCATGTTGCCTCATTGCCAAAACGTCCTGCACATTGAGATATTTTTGCATCTGATGTGTGATGTTCAATGTATATGACGAACCTATGTGGAATTACGCTCTGTACCGCCTGCGAGCCATGTTGCCTCATTGCCAAAACTTCCTGCACATTGAGATATTTTTGCATCTGATGTGTGATGTTCAATGCATATGACGAACCTATGTGGAACGACGCTCTGTACCGCCTGCGAGCCATGTTGCCTCATTGCCAAAAAGTCCTGCATTTTGAGATATTATTGCGTTTGAAGTGTGATGTTCACTATGTATCAGGAAGCTATGTGGAACAAATGAAGTTAAAAAAAATGATGGCGTCAACACTCTGTACTGTCTGCGAGCGATGTTGCCAAATTGATAGGAAATTGCTGCTCTTGTAGACATCCTCAGTGGTGAAAGGTCAAATAATTTCAGGAACCTATGTGAAGTGTATTTTAGAAGAGCGAAGGGAAAAGTGGTTATAGTAGTATTTAGGTTTTCGTTTTTGTGGAGAGAATGATGTTTTCAGTCGTTCTATATGCTGTATTTTGGTTGCTCAGTTTTTGCATCATTTCTTAATCCAGTAGGCGAGAAGAGTTTTATAATTACGAAAAATTTTGAATTTGAGATATATTTTTTAGATGTTGAATAATATATGTAGGTACATCATTTCGTGTATCTGCCTTTTTTCTGTTTGGCTAGTAGTTCTAACCTCTATAACTTGGGAAGCACTTGAATTAAAGATATCACTATTGATGCTAAAAATTTTGAAGCCTATGAAGTTTTCAAAAAAATCTGTTAATTGACGTGTTTATCTGAATGTGTAATGAAATATGGGGCATTCAATTTAAAAAAAAAATGACAGATTTTGGCAGTTATTTCTCTGAATGGAATGTGCCGTATTTTATTTAAAAAAATGTTCCAAAATGGTGCCTTACCACCATCCTTCCATATTTACGCTAAAATATGGTGTTTATGCATCAGTTTCTTCAATTGATCCGTTCAAATAATAAAAAATGGAGACTTTTTGAAAAGCATCAAACATTTTAAGTTTTACACTCGCTTTACATTGATGATGCAACTTATCCTTACCTTTTCTCTGGTGTGTTGGAAAAATCGCATTTGAAATTTGTACAAAAAGTTATCAAAACAACTTTGGTGCAAAAATTTATATTTGATCTCCGAAGGTCAAGTTTTCCCACTTCTCGCTCGTAAAAAAAATTGCAAATGTTCATAAAATGCCTTTTGGGGGCGGAAAAATATTGATGGATGGATGGATCAAAATTATGGAAAATACCCTATTATTTAGGCAAAGGAAAGCTCGATAGATTCGTTCTATTGGACTTGCATGCCCGAAGTGTGAGATTCTCCAAAATAAATAAATGTCCATCATAATACCATTAATGTACCAATACTATCCTACCTCCCAGGATGTCGTTTTCTTTACCTTTTGTGACACAAACTGAACTTCCATCGCGGAGTACATTCCAACGTCCAATTAAACAAAATGATACTAGCGACATGAACCAATTAAAACAGTCTAAACAATGGATAGAACACAGCGGTGTGTCTTACTCACCCTATTAGAGCCAAAGAATAAGAGAATACGACCGTTGTACATTGGCCAATACAGGATCGTTTAAAAAGCCATTACCGATATCATTAGGCGGAGGTAATACCTCAAATCATGACCTTTCCGTATGAAATAATAAACGAGATGTCTGAACTCACGAGCGAATGCAACGAATGTATATGTATATGCATGGGCGGCGGAAATTTTATTTAACCAGATTAAACGGGCTCAAAAAAAATTTAATTTGGAAGGTAGGCATGGGTTGATTCCATAAAGATATCAGCACAGGTGTTCTGCAGGCATTTGACTGTTATGTTACGCTGTGTGACATGTGTGTATCGTACAAATATTGTTTAAGCGTAACCTTAAAAATTACATGAAAAAAATCAGTCTAACATTCATTTCCTGCCTTACCGGTAGTGCATCTGGAAACGTTAGCTTTTCCCGATACTTAACCCTGTCAGATGTGGCTGCGCGGTCAGAGCATAGGAAACACTATGATGTGGCGCGGCAGAAATACGTGTAATACCAACAACAGAGCACACACCCAGGGCGGCGGAAGGGCCAAAGATACTTATCCCTAAAGTTTTTTTCCAGTAAATGAACAAGATCCTCGGAAACGTCAAACGTCGAAGTTTCTGAGATTTTTTGTCTTTTTCATTTTTTACCTTTTTTTTTGCTGCCACTGGACCGATTTTGAAAAACTACAAAGCCTTTGCATCCTTGTCATAGTAGTAACATAGTAATTAGAGTGACATGGTTTTAACACGGAGGTACCACCCGGCGGATCTCGTAGGCGGAGCCAGGGTGTGTGCATGTTGTATGCACACGTGTTCCCTCGCCAGAGTCCGTGTGTCGTTCCCCTGTATCCCCCTATAGCCCCACGGTACCCAATGGGTGTTTAGGCCTTAGGTCTTCGTGGTACTTGGAGTATAAAAAAAGCGTGTCTTTTTACTTTTTTAAAATATTATTTATTCTTCATGTACGTGGAGCATCCAGATTTTCGTGATTCCAACACTTCCCCACCAGGAGGGGCGGGTTCACGTATTGTTAGTCCCGTTATGCGTTGTTGTTACCCATTGTTCCACCCATGACTGCAGGCTTGTTCTCTGGGGCCCAGGATATGACTTTTCGATTGGGAAACAGCGTAATTGATTAAATCTATCCTTTTCTAGAGCGAAAGGCGGCCAGTCTCGGTGTGTATGGTTTATATAGAGTATATACAGTCGCACGCGGCCATTGTATGTTAATACTTACAATTTCTTAATAACCATTACAATTGGATCACCGACAATAAAATCTGGCTATTATGATTTTTACAAGCGCGGATGGCTGGTAATGGTAAAGAACAAGCTAGAAGGCTCTTGAATATGGATAAGATTCATGCAGTAAACCACGATTGGTTTTATCAGAAATTCAAAGATGAAGAAACATGGAAAAATATTACTCATACCCTGCAACGTTTTTATTTCATCTAACAATAATTTCAACCAAAGGACTCGAAAGCTAAACCGGAATGTAGTACAAACCACTTATGATGAAGCGTTTGCTGTTGTTGATGTTTGTTGTATGTGTTCGTGACTAGCATTTTTCTTAGAGGGTTTAATTTGTGTTGAACTCAATCATTTCTTTCTGGTAGATGTAGAATGTAGATGACTCTTGAATTGTAAATTTTCATGTATTGGTTCTGAGTTACTCCAAGTAACTTAACTGGTTCACTGGGAAGCAGCTCTGTCGTGATGACTCCGATGTTGACAAATAGCAGCAGTGACGTCATTATAGTAGGTCCTTTTTCGCAGGAAAACTTGAACTTAAAGCAGCATTTTCATCAAATGAACTATGTTTTAAGTTTTCATATACTTTGAACCAAGCACTTTCTTTCATGGAATCAGTTAAAATGAAATCAAAAAGTAGAAGTAACGCATCTAAGGATTATTTTTTAGATTGATTTCCTCGCCTGATTTATAGATTTTTTGCAAATACTGCGAAACTACTAAAATGTTTCTTCTTTATTATTGATTTATTTTCTTGTACATTTTGAAGCCTTTTAGCGTTAGTATCTTGTACACCATAATCAATGTCCATTTGTTAATAAATTGAGCATTGTTGTTAAAGTTGGTGCTAGTTGTATCTGATTTTCTATTATCATTATCCTCATTCTTGTTCCTGCTTCAAAACAAAAAGGTCACTGCTCTCTTGTGTATAAAGAAATATCAATTATGTACCAAAACTGCGTTCGTCCTACGAACTCCAGCCCATTAACCGTTCTCCGAGGTACCAATTTCCAGAACCGTTGGTTCCGATTTTCTTATAAACGAGTGACGTTTAATGGTGGTTCACGTAACGATCCAATGCAAATATGGTTCTCACAATTTGCCTAGAAAGATCTTTGTTACGTGTAAATTTATGGTATGGCCAAGGGCAATGAGATGCATACGGTAAATTATTCTCAGCTGTTCCACCACAATTTTCCGCTATATCCTACTTCAGTATTCTGCTTAGATATCCCATCTATTTGAATCTAATTTATTTATAACTATCCAATGATTCTATAATATTGCAGCTTCTACGTCAAGTTTCCTTGCAGTCATTTTTTTTATGAATATTGGTTCTTGTAACCTCTATAGATGTAAATGTAAATTATTAGGTTAAAAATTAAAGAAATTACCGAACTAATACAAAAAGAGAAAATACTCTTATACTACAAGAATTTACTATCTGTTGTTTGGATTTTCATCTTGATTTTCATCAAAATTTGGTCTTTCTATTAGGCGTCGTCTGGCCCCCCAAAATTTAACGGTATCAGGGCTTAAGTTCATCATTTTCGGCGTATCTTGTGACCATTCACAGTTATAATTATGTGATCAAACGAACTTACCTGTAAGTGATGTTCGATTCTAATTATGTGATGGACTGGTCGAAGTAAATAGCTCCTCTCTCCCTATGTATCACCCAATTGTTGCAACAACTTGGCTTTGGAGAAAATGAGAGATTATAGGCGGCCAGAGGGGAGGAAGGTAGGTAGGCGATGAGCCGCTTTCCTTGGCTGCGTGCGGCCTTTGAACTCGTGGGTTTGGTGAGATACGAGGGTACTACAAGTAGTATTTACTTCGACGAGACCGGAACATAATAGATACATTTTTTTGTAAATTTATTAGATGCTACAAACGTTTTCTAGATTACCGACCTTTATTTTAGCATCCTGTGTTATTCATTTTTACCATTTTTTCAATATCGTCGGTGATTTCTGAGTTTGACCAAATAACATATTTATATGGAAAGTACTCGGTAATTTTGACTGAATTTTTCTTATTTTGCGTCGGCTATGTATTGCATACAATATAAGTCAGTGATAGTTGCGCAACGTATAAGGCTGGTACAAAATCTCCAGTCGAGTATTATAAATAATAATGATTTATTATTATTCAAATTAGGGCGAGACAATAGCAAAACAATGGTTGTGAACGTTGCATATATGGTGGTCCGTTCTATGTTTCTCTTTGCATATAGTCTACACGTACACAGCTGCAACACGCTTTTAATATTTAACCAATTAAAAATTGGAGAAGTTCGCACGATTTTCATCCTCTTCACGTATTGTTTTATCATCCTATTTTGTAACAATGGGAAAGTGATGCAAAATGAGGCAATATTTCATGCCTGAAGTCAAAACGAAAATAAAACTGTTTTTATAAAACCTGTGAAGAATTTTAATGCTTACTGCTTCCAGAACAAAGTTGATGATAGTTTCAATCCTTCTACAACGAACTTATCACAGGACAGTTCTGATTATGTGCAACAGCCAATCTTAAATCGTTGAAAAACTATAAAAACGTATTTCCGTTTCATTCAAACCACAATAAAGCTTACTAAGTTCCTCAAGGTTCTGATCTTGGACCACTGCTTTTATATAAACAATCATTTTTGTTTGAATAGTGTGTTGAATGTAGTTTATTTTGTTTCAGGCTTCCGTGGCCAAAACTGCGAAGAAAACATCGACGACTGTCCAGGCCATCATTGTCAAAATGGCGGCACCTGTATAGATGGCATCAACTCGTACAGCTGCGAATGCCCTTCCACATACACTGGACAGTTTTGCGAACAGGATGTTGACGAGTGCTCTGTGAGGCCTTCTGTAAGTACTTTTTCTGAATATAACAAACCTAATAAATGCGTAAAAGGAAATTAAAGAAAATGACTCAATGTTCATGGATGATAAATTTCAAGTAAAGAATGTTTACTTTTTCAGTTTGCAACATTCAGTGCAGTCTGTATCTACCTCGGCCTTTGTACGAGATAGACAAATCTATGCGGCGCGGGGTGATAATGTCCAGGCAAACGATCTGTCTGAATACACTCTCGAAGCATCAGCAGAATCTTGGAGACACTCACCGTAAACTAACGTCAAACCTACAAGTTTGTTATTGCTATATGTGCTAATTTCGGTTTTCCGATTTGCTTAACCACACAATGACTGGGTTGAATACTGATGTTCCTCGTATCTTTTCACTTAGTCATCCAATGGAGACAGGACCGCATTTGTTGCTTTTTATTTCTGTTCCTTCTATTTCAACCTTAGGAGTTGTTCCATCATTATGAGAACTCATAGTATATGTTATAAGTTTTGACACATAAAATGACATACTCTAATCAACAATATTTTGTTTCAGGTATGTCAAAATGGCGCGACTTGCACGAACAGCGTGGGCGGATTCTCGTGTATTTGCGTTAACGGTTGGACAGGGCCGGACTGTTCGGTGAACATCGACGATTGCGCGGGCGCAGCCTGCTTCAATGGTGCAACCTGCATTGACCGAGTTGGGAGTTTTTATTGTCGGTGTACGCCGGGGAAGACTGGTGAGTTTCCATTATTATTTTGTATCAATTCAACTGAATCTTGGATTCGCGCAGAAGTGATATTGCATTAAGTTGCTTGTATAACGTTTCAATGTTCAGCAGCATCATCTCCGGTACAAATAATTATAATAATAATAATAATATTTATTCGCCAAAATACAAAAAATGGGCAAATAAATATGAAAAAATCACAGAAGGCATCGCCTGTGTGTGGTTTATATCTTAATAACTAACAATCAATCATATATGTGTATAACAATTATTGTTAAATCTAAAAGGTATTAATGTAATTGGAATTTTGTACTTTTAGTTTTCTATATAATTATGTATAGTCATTCGCTGCACATTACTAACCCAGTCTTTCAATTTTCTTCTAAATTTTTTTCCAAAATTAAGTATCTTTATTTCGTTTGGTACTACATTATATAATTTAGCCGCTAAGAATTTAAATGATTTTTTGAATAATGTTTTGTGTGGTCTTTGGATATTAGATGAGCCTATTCGAAATCGTGTGTTATGCTCGTGTTTATAGGATTTTTTCTTTTTATTACAATACTTATGGTATAAGGTGGTGGCATGTAAGAAATAAAGTTGTCTTGTATCAAGTATCCCTGTTTCTTGATATAAGTTGTTCGTTGGATATAATCTTGGCTTATGGAAAATGGCTTTCAAAACAGTTTTTTGTGCTATATTCAGGTCAGAAATATATGTCTTGCAGGCGGCACCCCAGGCTGTAATGCCGTATATTATATGGGTTTCAACTAAGGCATGGTATAGGATTCGCAGATAACTTTCTGTAAGAATGTTAGCAAGCATTTTGAGTTTATAGGCAACATTTCTAATTTTTTTGATAATATATTTAATATGGTTATTCCACCTTAGATGTGAGTCTATAAATATTCCAAGATATTTCAAAGTGTTAACTCTATCGATTTTGGTCTTTTGGCCATGATAATTAACGGAAATTTGTTCGAAGGTAGGTAAAAATTTTGAATAGGATGTAAATGCAATAAATTTTGTTTTTTTTTTTGAAGTTAACTGTTAAAATTTTAGTATCAAACCAGTCAATGATCCTTATAAAATCCTTTTCAGCTATTTGCTTCAGTGTGCTCCAGTCATCAGCTTTATATAATACGAGGGTGTCATCTGCAAAACATATAATCTTTCCAGAACTGTTAATTTTGAATAAGTCATTTAAGTAGAGACTAAATAATAGTGGGCCTAGTACTGTTCCTTGAGGCACACCACACTTGATGTACATTTTTTTACTGTAAGTGTTAGTGATTTTGACAGTCTGTGTCCGACTTGAAAGGTAATTTTTTAAAAGGATTTGTGACGCTCCCCTAAATGCCAATCTTTCCATAACTTTCAGAAGCTCGACATGGTTAACCGTATCAAAGGCATTTTTTAGATCAACAAAGATACCAATAGTAGGTATCTTTTTGTTGACATTAGAGTTAATTTCATCCATTGTAGCCAAAATTGCATCTGTAGTAGATTTTCCTTTTCTAAATCCATATTGGTCAGAACATATAACTTTGTTTTTGTCCAAAAATTGCAATATCCTTTTTTGTAGTAATTTTTCGAAAATTTTGACTATATTCGATAGTACTGATATGGGTCTATAATTTGATGTTTCCATTCTGTCACCGCTTTTATAAACAGGAGTAATAACAGTTGTTTTAAATGCATCAGGACAAATTTCAGACTGGAAACACCAATTAATGACGTAAGAAAGTGGTTCGGCTAAGTCGTAGGCTATTATTTTTAAATGCTCAGCTTTGATACCATCCACACCAGGACTTTTTTTGGTTTTAAGTGATAGGACAGCTTCTTGTACTTCAATCGGACTAACGCTTTCTAAAAAGAATGAATTGGGAAGTTGGGTTTTTGTGAACTTTTCGTTCGAAACCATTTTTTTAATACTGGATGGAATTGGAAGGAAAAAGGTTTGAGAGGTATCGAAACTATAAAGTTCTTAACTTTCATCGTTCTCTGAAAAAACATTACTTGTATCTAAGTATAGTAATTCAAAAGAGTTTGATTCTGTATCGTTTCTCTCTGTTCTTTAGGGTGTGGATTAAGGCAGTGGATTCCACAAAAAGGAATGCACTAATTTATTTTACTTGACTAGATAGAACATTTATGTACACCGCTATTTATGTCTAACTAATTCTTATGTCGCGCCATTGACTGCACTATACTTCACTCTGCTCTACTGTACTCTGCTTCCATCTCCCGGCCGCCGAGTTATATATAGAAAGGTCTGGCGAGCCACAAAGCGGTATCTAGAATATTCGAGGTCACTTCGCGTCGATCTAGAAGAGTCACTGGTACGGTCCTCAACAGATGTCGCCAAGCGGCTTGTGCGGTCGTGGTCCGAGTAAAAGCAGATATCGGTCATGAAGCTCTGGCGAGTAGGAGAGTCTCCCAACAGATGGCGCCAAGAGTACTATTTGTTATCATCACAATATAAATTGAAAGCTGCCAGTCCCTTATTTTATTGTTTTTCTTCCAATTATTTATTGAAATCGTGAGAAATTTCGAAGTCTGTATATTACAGGTATGTTTTATGGATATTTCACGAGTTGTGCATCACGAAAAACTTTTGCATTCATTTTGGTCAGTTTGTCCGGTAATCGTTTGCCCATCTATAATTTGAAAATTATTTGACTAAAGCCCAATGTCAGTGCCAAAGTTTTGCAGCATTCTTTATGGCATTTAGAAATATTTCTAGGTGGTCTTTCACTTATCACTAATGGCGCTCGGAAATTTGGTGCACCTTAAACTTAAGATAGGATTGAATGGGAAGTACTGAGATAATCTACTTAACTCTTCTTTTCCTTGGTCGCTTATTAGGAACGTTTATATTGTTATCTGCATGATTTGTGCTATCAACCAGTGGAAGCCTTGTTTTTGTAATGTCAAGTAATAATTTTGTTCAGTGATTTGAAAATAATCGTCCTTACATGTTCTACGCCCATTCCTTCTTCCGTTTTACATCAGAGATGAGTAATACGATCCTAATATGTATACCTGAGTAGAAACTCGCAATTAGCGTTGAGATCCATTCACCGTTCTATCCTCTTTATTTTTATTCTCGATGTTCTTAATTATAAAGAATGCGGTTTAATAAGATTGTTCTAGATATATTATTTATATACCTTTATACCTTCAGGGTTCAGGTTATGCAAATTTTTAATTAAACCCAAAGTCGAACCATTGAAAAGCCGTATACAGGATCTTTTTTGCGTAATTATATCGTCTTACATTTTTTAAGCCGCAGCCTCGTAACTTTGTTTAAGTTCCTTCAGGTAACCCGAGCGTTGCGGATTTTTTTGCTTCTGTCATTCATGGTCCCACTTTATTCGCGTTATAGTTCTAGTTTTTAATGAAGTTACATGTGTAGAGCCATGTAAATTAAGCCATTACAATACTAAACATGCGTGGTTTTATATGTCGGACGTTCCCAAAGCTCGTTCGAGACAAGTCAGGCCAAGAATATGAGTTTTCGACCTGGGAATGAAAGATGATCGCTCAAAATCTCGCTTCACTGAGGCTCAAGTTCCTTCCTTTCTAAACAACGTCCTAGTCGTAGCTTTGATCATATAACAAGAACTGTAACATGTTTCCGACGTTTTAGGGATTTTCGCCTATCTTATGTTTTTTAGATGTTACGTGTATGTATGTGTATCTTTGGCTTTCAATCAACACCATACACTTGCATCAACATCTGATACGTTTCGGTAAATGTTTTACCAAGCTTACCACAGTAATATTGGCTCTTTGTTCGATGCTCATGTTTCGACCGATGCTAAAAAGTCACTGTCACATGAGCGCGATAACTCCGTGTGAAGTGGTTCGGTTGCCATGAAATTTTGTCTGCGAATAGTGAGGACAACAGGACGTACAAACGTTGACTCGGACTGGGTGCATATTCAAAGTCCATAATTTATTTATTTTTTTAATCAGCAATATTTATACCTTATATACTAGCCTACGAAGGTTGACTTGGATACCTCAAACTGCGTATTCAAAGTCCATTTGTCCAGATTTCGATTATAGTCAATCTAGTTGACGCGATTTTCTTTAATTCCGTTGTCTATTTGTATTCGTCTACTTAATCTACACCTACTCGATTAACCAACTGTTTTATTGAAGCACATAACTGAGGACGCCCATGGTTTAATTCATAATTAAATAATGTCCATGCCGTTGAACGGTAAATGCAAATAAAGACGAGATACATTTTTTAAACAAGCGATCATGTAAACATTGTAAATGATCATGTTAATTCTAGTACTGAGTGGGATGACCCACGTTTTGATTACATAGACAGGTATTTGAATATTCAGATGAATGTTGATACGATATTATTCGGTTTATGTTTGCAAATATTTTAACGGTTCATCCGAAGATCCCGTACGCTGCAATGGCATCATCCATAATTTCATGATACTGGTGACAAAAATGCGGCAATCACATTATATAATCTCATACATATACAAGCCATTATCCATTAATAGCAGAATGTGTTAAATAATGCAAGATTATCCGATGGGATGACGTGAAAATAAAAGAGACAAAATATTCTTTAAGAAACTTCCGTGGGATATCCAGATTGAGTAACATAGAAAGAAACTACACTAAGGTTTTTCAAGAGATTTACTATTACGTCCGAAAATTCTACTCAGGTTTCTTTTTTAACTTCCAGTAAGATAAGACAGTAAAAAAGGCAAAGCTTGGTATTAAAAATAAAGAACTAAAAACCTGCAAAAATTTTTTTTCTATAACTTGGCTCTCGAAAACTTGTGTCGGCGTCTCAAGTTACCCAAGACCAAAGTCAGTTCAAGTGGGTGGGATTCTTTGCACTGAATGTCTTTTGGGGCTATCAGAAAAGTTGTAATGCATACCATTTTCTTCAATTTGGTATGTGGGAGTATTCAATAAATAGCCGACCTCGAACGCGAAAAAGTTATTTGTTTAGTTTCAAGATACAGTCGATATACTCGTATATTGTTGAATTACCCTCTTATAAACACACCTAGATTTTATTAAGCGAATAAAGTGTATCTGTCTCCAATCAGTTAGCATATTTATCCGACAGACATCATTAGCGAAGCACATTCACGCCATGGAAAACAAAAATGCACCAGACCTATTAGAATAAAATTCGAATTACTATCTAGCAGAAAAATTGATATGTGCCTCGCCGGTAATGAGGTATTTTGCAGGATAATATACCATCTCACCAATACGGCCATGGATAGTAATTAATAATTGTACCAATGTTATTGCTGCTGGTCAAGAGCCGGTTTCACTTTACACCAATTCTGCTCCTGTTTCGTAACGTGTACTGCCATGTTGTGCATAGGCGTACCTCACGTTAGTTACTATTCACAATCTTAGAAAAGGAATAGAGCTCGAAAATTCCATAAACCATAATATATTTAAACAGATTTGAATGCGATGGCGATTTTAAGATGCAATCTGGCACTCATTATCGTCTTTATTTCTACTGCGTACTAGTTACCATTCACTTGTAGTCTCTCTTTGTGTTGTCTGCGCAGTACTAGTAGTGGTAGTAAGGTGAAGACTAGCAGCTACGCTACTTTTGACCCCGTAGTATCAACAGTGTACTACTACTATAATCTGGTTTTTAATTCACGTCAATATACAGGGTGTTTTCAAAGTTGAGCCATTCATTTTAACTGCTTGTCGGTCTCGTCAAAAGGAGTTGGTGTACCAAAAATCACCTATATAAATGTTGCATAATAAAAGAAATAATAAAAGATTAAGAATTTTAAAAAATAAGAATTTTTGATATTCTCGACCAGTGCCGTGTAAAAGCTTAGCGTTCTCTAACAACTATTATCGTTTATCTAAATTTGACAAACTTTTTGTGTTGTATGGGTTTCAGTACGAGTCTTTGGTTCGATCAGTTGTATCATTCTTTTAATAGTGCGTATACTTTCATTTTTCTGATTATATTGTGCAAAAAAATGGCCCATGTTTACGAATACAATGAACTAGTAGACATAATACTCACATACAGAGAGAACCTATCACAGAAACGCAACATTTATGTGTACAAATTAATGAAAAACTTACCCGGATAGCATTAAATATTTATTAAATATTTGTAGCGACATAGTTTTTAATATTTAATAAATATATTTCTTATATATTTATAAAATATTCATTATAGATATTTTTTGTATATATAATTCATATATTTTTGCGATATTTTTTCCAAATATTTAAAAAATATATGAGGAAAGGTTTTTAAATATCAATTTTATATTTTGATGAAATATCTAAAAATTTTCGTAAATATGTATGGATTTTCATCATCGATCTGATACATATTTTCAGTGTATATAGAAAATTCTTCATTGGTTATTTTAGCAAAACCTGTATGCTAAATAAAATTGGGTGTATGAAGAAAATTCATTCTAGATATAATGGTTTAATTTGCTAGAAAAATATTATTATAAAAAACATTCTAAGCCTCTTCTGCATCTTCCAGGTCCACTCCTCTGAAAAAAAAATACTAATTATGAAGTATTATTGAATACATATGCTGCTTTCTAGTGTATTTATGGGAATATAAAATGCAGTGGAATAATATTGGTGCTGAGCATGGTGAGTTACTCAGAGTAGCTCAACTGGGCCACTGAAAAGCAGCTCTATAATGCTCCTAAAAGGACCCCACAAGGCTAGTTATTTATGGTCTTATGAATACCTTAATACTCAATTGACACAATAGTGTTTACCAGTCAGATAAATTAACCTATGTATTTATCGAAAAACTTACCATTTTCCTTTTTCCACAAAAAAACACTCAAATAATGAACCAATTGGAGGTACACAGGAAGCACGCTATCATACTGAAAGTCAAAGGTAAAATGGATGCCTCAGGCCAGCTTGCTATTATCCCATTGGTCGCTCGAGGTCACACGCACATGCGCCGTAGCCGAAAATATGAATATTTTCTAAATATTGAGGATCTAATATCTTCCATTGATTGAAAAGTAAATATTTAATGAATATTGTAAAATAAATATTGTATTTAAAATATTTAAAAGATATTGAATGAATATTTAATCAAAATATTATATCATTAAATATTTGTTTAAGAAAACAAATATTTATGTACGATAAAACTATTATTAAATATTAAATAAGTATTTAATGAATATTTCATGCTATCGGGGTATGAAAGGAAGAAGCAAAATTGACGCTAAAATCTTTGTTTGTCTCCAAAACTTCGACCATTGTATGTATTGTCGTGAATAAAAAACCAGATTATAGAGAAAACCTTGTTCTTGATATTGGAAAGCAATGCAGTCTGATTGACAACTGGATTCACACCACAGAGTGACTCAAAGTTGGGGTAATGAAACATCATTTTGATTTCCGCTGTACAATAAATAAAACCGTGACTACAATGAAAAAATCAAATTTACACAATAAAGCCAATGAGTGTACCTATCACCTGCCGAGGTAATTGTTGGAATAATTTATGACGTTACGAATTCGACCAAAATTTATTTTGAACCCGAATTTTAACCACATATACACTGTTACGAAAGAAGTCGATTTCTCAAAAAAATGTAATAAAACACTCACAGAAATTAAGTTATAAACCTGAGTTTCAATAATAAATTGAAAAATAAATATCTGTATTTTGCGTTCATCGTCGTGATATTAGAACACGCATTAATAATGTATTGTAGCAAATGTTGTGCCAAACAACTGACGGAAACAAAATACCAGGAATTTTTTGTTTTTTTATACTGATAAGAACGTGTAAATCAGTTTTAATCTGTATCGTGGGTGATCTGAATGAAAAACGGTCGATTTTTGTGAAGTTAAATAATAAAGTATTTTGCGAGTTTATATTTTTAGTCATTTATTAATAAAAATGGCACATGTGTACACTAATGAGGAGTTAGTGGACATTGTTTTAGCGTACGGAGAAGCAGGGCAAAATTCGCGAGCGGCTTCTCATTTGTATGCACACCGATTTCCGAATAGGCACATACCGCAACACATTTAGTTCAATTATTTTACGTGCACTTGCTAGGAGAGAATTGCGCCCCAGGCGTGGAGTGGATGGGGGTCGGGTTCCCCACAACGCGTTTTAAATGCCGAAGACAAAATTTTGGATATTACTTATCTCTGTAGGACTTTTATTGCATTTTTTTTTTTAGAAATCAACTTCATTCGTAACAGTGCATATGTGGTTAAAATTTGTCGGATAAGTTGTGAACCACCGTGTATATTGTTAAAACTCTCAAATATAGGAATGAAGAAAAGAAAAAATAAACGAACGGTTACTTGGAACACACATTAATTGTTATTGTACTTGTTGGCCGAAACGCCGTATAAATTAAAACGTATGTGGTTTGATTCAGCCAGACAATGTATTCCTATGCGCCGCGGTGTTTAACGCAATTTCCATGTTGCATGTTGCAACGAAATAATTAATTACAGTGTTTTCGGAAGCTCAAAGGTTACAATTTCTTGAAATATATCGGACAGCAGCCGCCTGCAGAAGATATACCATTACCTCGGAACATCTTAACGATCTTTTAATTGTGCATGTTCGTATTCCGCTAATTGTTACCTTTTATGCTGTTGCGCGGTCGATCTGCTCGGAAATGGCCCACGAAAGCTACTCTTTCGGTAATCCTGAATGGAAGCTGGCTCTTGATGAGCTGGCTTGCATATAATTGGCAGGATTTTGGACATCGAAAACGTGAAAGCATGTTAAAGCACAAATCGTTGCCCACCAACTTATAGTTTTTTTTTTTGAGGATATTGTAGTTCGATTTTTGTCATTGCATATAGTTCCAAGCTTCATTTTTTGTTTCTCACGTTCCTAATTGTTTCATCTGTAGTAAATTAATGCTCAGAACTCAGTGCACGTAGTTAGGAATTCATCATTAATATTAATTCATTTTAGGTGTGAATGGTCTCTATGGGCATTTGAAACCTGTTAAGTGCCATAAACAGGAAATTGCTTTGGTTAATTGCTGAATTTATAATTCATATAATTTGTTTAAACTATATACATTCATAATGTTATAGCGACCATTGCCTTGTTCCATGATTTTTCACATGTGAAAAATGAGACGCTGCCTTTCTCATTCATTGGATTGCAACTGACATTTTTCAAGCAAGCTGAGAGGTTTGGCAATATAATAAATAATAATAAACTTTCAATCAGAAAATTGAACTGAAAATAATGCTATGCGTAGGAATGAGTGTTTTCCAAAGCATGCATTTACGCAATTGTAGAACCTATAATAATGCTGAGTAGTTCAAAGCAGCAAGCCTACAATTTGTCCGATTCCAAAATCTCAGTCTGTAGTGAGGATGAAGGTGCGTATCATGAGTGGACTTGACATTAATTGACGGTTCTGTCATTAAATTTGTATTTTTAGTATTAGTTTTTGATTGCGAGAGTTTTCAGATAATTATGCTGTTATCACTTTGCCAAAAGTATGCACAACTATGCAACGTAAACATATAAGCTCCTTCTAATCTATTCGAATTCTTTGGTTTTACCCCATGCACCAGCAGCGTCCCTGCTGCACATGACCATAAGCGAAACATCCAAAGTGTATGCGTACGCGTGCAAAAAAACAACGAAACCACGAGAAAACGCTGTTTTCAGCTGTTATACAGGGTGACTTTGAAGTTGAGTCATTAATTTTCAGATAATGATTGTAGAAGGAAGATAAACCAAAATATGTGTGTAAAAATAAAAAAAAAATAAAAAAAAATGTTTACCTTGTTTTATAAAGTATCCTCCCGACAAGTATTTCAGTGCGGACCTGTATTTGATCGTGAGGTCCCCTGTGAGGTCTTAAGTCACCTGATTCACGAGCCCGTTGTACTACATTAACAAAGGCACGAGGGGTTGGTTGCACTCGATTGGGAAACCGATCCGCATAAACATGTGCCATTTTTTATTTCGTTTGAGCCACGCAACACACTATTCACTGACACTGACTGTATACAAATGAATAAAATAATTGTAAAAACATCGTTCCAAATTCTTTCGCTTTTTTGTTTCCGACGCGATGAACCGATACGGCGGATTATATCCGTTGTCGCCAAACACGAGCACATAATATTATTATTGAGACAGAGCGGTACTCAAACTTCCAAAGGGTTATAACTTTGTTACTTTAATTTTACCAGAAAAATGGAAAAGGAAAAAAACATTTCTTTTGATCAGATCTACTCACTGTTAAAATAAATGACTCAACTTCGAAGTCACCATGTATACCCGATACACCGCTAAGAAGACAAAAAAGTGTGAACCGGAATAGTTGTACATTCTTTTTCATACTATTAAATCGTGTATTTATCTGTCAATACTTCGGCATTGTTATTCAATGCTGGATTTATGTATCACTGTAAAGTAGGTGTGGCGAAGTCGTGTTCTCGTTACATGGCACAATGGCGTGCCTTATGGGACCGATGAAGGCATTTTAAGTATAATCAATTTTATCGACTTAGCATCACTTTGTTATACATCTCAAGTTCGAACCCCTGCTATGATAGCTCTAAAGTTGTAGCGGTTCCGCCGTTCCTGCGGCATTTAAAATGTTTGCAAAAGAACAACGTTCTTTTCTCATCCTGAGCACTCATTTGAATGTGCAATTTGTATGTTAGAATGTAAATATCTCAAAAAGGTATGTTCAATCGAAGTATGGAATGCCTTCTGTACTTAAAGATCATCACTCTATTATAAATTTGTTTAAAAACTGTTGGAACGTTACTGCTAAGAAAGTTATGGTGAGTTATACAGGGTGACTTCGAAGTTGAGTCATTTATTTTAACAGTGAGTAGATCTGATCAAAAGAAATGTTTTTTCCTTTACCATTTTTCTGGTAAAATTAAAGTAACAAAGTTATAGCCCTTTGGAAGTTTGAGTACCGCCCTGTCTCAATAATAATATCATGTGCTCGTGTTTGGCAACAACGGATATAATCCGCCTTATCGGTTCATCGCATCGGAAACAAAAAAGCGAAAGAATTTGGAACGATGTTTTTACAATTATTTTATTCAGTTCAGTTATACATACAGTCAGTATCAGTCGGTAACGCGTGTGAATAGTGTCTGTTGCGTGGCTCAAACGAAATAAAAAATGGCACATGTTTATGCGGATCGGTTTCCCAATCGAGTACAACCAACCCCTCGTGCCTTTGTTAATGTAGTACAACGGGCTCGTGAATCAGGTGACTTAAGACCTCACAGGGGACCTCACGATCAAATACAGGTCCGCACTGAAATACTTGTCGGGAGGATACTTTATAAAACAAGGTAAACATTTTTATTTTTTATTTTTACACACATATTTTAGTTTATCTTCCTTCTACAATCATTATCTGAAAATTAATGACTCAACTTCAAAGTCACCCTGTATAGAAAATAACTGTATTTCTCTACAACAACGTCTCCTTGATGAACGTTTAAGGGAGGATTTGAGAATTCACAGAAGACTGTTGTTTGTCATCACAGCCTGTCGTCAAAGTCGGTAATATCGATTTAGCATGTTGTTTTGGCGGTGCGGTTCTTTGTGCTGATTTAAAGCGAGTAATTCAAAATAGTAATGGAAATTTATGCTTTTATAATTTTATAGCAAATTATAACAAATCCCACACAGCGGAAGTGAATGTATATAGGCAATCAGCATTGCAATAAAAGTACGTTTAACAGTGTGAAGATACAAATTATTTTACTCACAATCTGTAAATTTAACGAAGTTCATAATGAGTACAGAGAATTTAAAAGAATTCTCCGAAGAAGAAGTTCCTGTTATTACACGCTTAGAAATAGCGTTACCATGCATGTTCTCTTCACACTACACACAAAAAAGAGCGCTCTTGGTTCAAGGATAACTAGCGTGAATTGAGGACCTATGTTTCTAAGACATGTATGTCTTTGAACTAAGGTTTATTTCTTAATTTTGAGAGCTAGGCTTTTTTGAAACAATGAAATTACTTTGTTACAAGTACCTGTGATCCCGAATCATTGTGATAATTTCATAGCAGTTCGTGCTCTTGGATTTTATCCCAAGATCGGCGGAGGAGCTATCTCTTTTTTATTTTCAGCTATTTCTTTCAACTTGTCTAGTATCTCTTCTTCAGATTTTTTTTATCAAATTCACTCTTACTAAACGGCACACAATTCTCAAGGAATGTTAATAAATGTGACTCTCAATACGATTTTTGCAAAAAGCCTCATCGCCTATAACAGGTCCATTTCATGTCCCTTGCAATGCCTCAAATTGAAGCAATATCTACTGATATCAAGAGGATTAAAGTATAGTGACAGATCAACTGATACAGTAAACAAAAAGTCCAAAAAACATATTGCCGCTATCAAGATGGTTTTTGGTTACAAACAAACCAAAATAGAGGCACGCCGCTGTTGTAGCGAGTTGATCGAACTTATCGCCTATACCCGCGGCTAGTCTAAGCCTCTTTCTCTCTCTGGTTCTGTCTCTCCATGTTAGAAAAATTGTAGGCGAATGACACGACACTTTAGATATACGCCAGACCCATAATAACTCCGTGTTGCCTTCTCATAAAAAGGGCTTTGTCGGCAGGGGCTTTCCTAACAAGCGAACGATGGATCGTGATCTGCCTTACCGATGTTGCGTTTCAATACTGTTGTTACGACGAAAATTCTTTCAACGTGTTTTCTATTGATTTATAAATGGAGTTTGCCATAGATTTATGGAGACCAAAAAATATTCCATAAAAAAACGCTGCAAGTAGGTTGACACTTCCCACGCAACGCTGCACAACTAACGCAAAAAATATTTGTCTCTAGCTCGGCCTCCGCTGGACCGATTTTCAAAATACATTAACGTGTTCGTCGCTAGCATAGCAGTAACCTTGTGTGTAAAGTTCATCAAAATCCGACCGGTACCTTTCAAGTTATACTCGTAGATGTATCAAAGATTGGTGGACAGACCGACCGACAGACAGAGAGACCGACGGAAATCAGTGACGTGGATATGTCATATAACATCCAAAAAATATCTCATTTTCAAAATTTTTCGCGATTACAAAATGATATAGGGATTATACTTTACTTAGTAGGGTGTAACGGTAAGAAAAGAAAAATATATTCTATAAGTACCCCTTACCATACAGTATATAGAAGTTATACAGGGTATTAATAAAGTGCCTGGTTACATTTCAAGGGATACCTTGGGTTATTCTATGAAAAAATAAATATATATAGATCTCAGGATACAGGATATTAAAGTGTATTTAGAATTCGTTTTCGTTAATGGTAATGATCCTTTAGCCGATTTTGTTGAACAATGTAGACCTTACAGATGTATTTACGTAGAATAAAATAAGAAAAAAGCAACAATAAAACCCAAACTCAAACAAATTGACAAATTTAAATTCAGCCATTTAGATGGCCATTGCGATTTGTTGTATTAATAAATATGTTTCTTTAATGGTTTTAATTGAAGTTTTGCTTAAACATCCTGCTTTTTATAGGATATATATACTCGTGTATATATATATATATACATGTATATATATATGGGGTTGTCCAAAACGGACGCAGGAAAGCAAACGCATATTAAAACAAGAAAGATTGATATTCAAATCAAGTTGGGACTTTATTTTGAAGATTCATTTATACCATTTATGTATGAAATATAATATCGCTCAAATGTTCACCACGACTGGATTTACAGACGTCCACGCGGTGGTCGAAATTTTCAATGACATTTTGCAACATGGTCGGTTCTATGTTATTTATCTGGGCAATGATGTTGTTTTTGAGTTCTTGGAGGGTGGCTGGTTTGTTGACGTAGACTTTGCTTTTCAAATATCCCCATAAAAAGAAGTCCAAGGGAGTCAAATCGCACGATCTTGGTGGCCATGGCACATTTCCTCTGCGCGAAATTACGCGATCACCGAAGAAGGACTGCAATCGATGGATGTTGACGTTAGTTGTGTGGCATGTTGCACCGTCTTGTTGGAAATAAACATCGTCCATATCCATTCCTCCAAGTTGCGGCAAAAAATAGTCCTCTATCATCACGTGATATCGCTCAGAATTGACGGTAACGCCGTCCCCGGTCGCATTTTCGAAAAAGTAAGGTCCGATGATGCCTTTTGACCACAATGCACACCACACAATCACTTTTTGAGGATGCATCGGCTGCTCTTGATACTCTCGGGGATTTTCGTTCGCCCAGATGCGGCAGTTTTGCTTGTTTACCGTCCCATTCAAAGTGAAATGCGCTTCGTCGCTGGACATGATTTTTGATGAAAAATTGGCATCAATTTGGCGGTGTTCAAGGAGCCAATCTGAGAACGTTCGGCGCGAAAAATGGTCGGCCTGACGCAGCTCTTGCGTCAATTGGATCTTGTAGGCGTGTACATTCAAATCCTTGTGGAGAATGCGGAGCAAACTGGTTCTCGAAATGCCCAATTCTTGGGATCGACGCGTTGTTGATTGTTTCGGATCGTCTTTCACACTCTCCTTCACAACAGCAATATTTTCCGGTGTGCGAACGCTCCTTGGCTGGCCAGAGCCTGGCAGATTTGCCACAGAACCTGTTGCCTCGAATTTACGCACCAGACGACCGATGGTTGTTTCGTTTGGGCGGTTGTTGCGACCGAAATGTTCACGAAACGCGCGAAACGTGTTTTTTATTTTTGCACCATTTTTGTAGTGCTCTTGAATAACTTTAATGCGGTCTTCAATCGAATACGACTCCATAGCGATCAATGGTAAACATTCAACTAACAAAATGACATGTCGGTGACAGAAAACAAAGATGGCGTCTATGTCAAATTGACGTTTACTTTCCTGCGTCTCTATTGGACAACCCTTTATATAACTTGAGACGTGGTCATTGTCCTCTAGACCAGTTAGGTAAAAAATTAAAGCTTCCGCCTTTTGTTGGGTACTTCGACAAAATTTAAGCAAGGAGGACTCTTTATACTTTTTTAATCTATCTAGCTTTCAATGGTCTTTACCATATATATATATATATATAGGTCAAAAATTAAAGCTTCCTCCTTTTGTTGGGTACTTCGACAAAATTTAAGCAAAGAGGACTCTTTATACTTTTTTTAATTCTCTCTAGCTTTCAATGGACTTTGCCATCATCATCAGGAGCTGCAATTACAATGATAACAGTAGCAACAAAAGTGTAAAATGAATTTAAATTGCATCAACTTACAGTAGTATGTGAGGATGTTGCTAATTGTTGTTTTCGTATAGGATGAGGGAAACGTCTATATATATATATATATATATATATATATATATCCTTGATCCAGTCCTTCATCAGTCTTACTGCCTGGTTCCCATGATGTTCATCGATGGTGTTAAAAAACCCCAAATCTATGAATCTAACTTGAGACGTGCTCATTGTCGTCTAGACCAAAACTTCCCCCTTTAGTTGGGTACTTCGACAAAATTGAGGCAATGAGGACTATTTATACTTTATTAGTCTCTAGCTTTCAATGGACTATCCCATCATCATCAGGAGCTGTAATAACATTAACAAGAAATAGCAACTATTGTGCAAAATGATTTTCAATTACTTACAATAGAATGTGAGATTGTTGCTAAATGTTATTAAAGGTTAAGTTGAGGGAAACATTTAGTAACCTGGTGAAAGCTGGATCCATGGTACATTCGTTAAAATTAGTATAAAATAACCACAGCTGTATGTCAGAAACACATCAAAACGGATTAAAAATATTTGGAACGAAAGTTACTACATGTTACATCGTGAAACAATCTGATGCTGCACAAAATGGTGTGGCACAGGATCATAAGTATAATAAAACATTTGACAAATGACACCCACACACATATATTTTATATATATATATATATATATATGTCATGTGATCATGAATATTCGTGTTCTGTCTCCAGTTGTTGTCAGTATCGTAGAAAAAAAATATATTGCCACTGTTTTTCTATTCATCCGTTATATTCTAGAACAAGCAATTGAGCAATCGTTTTGAGAATTTTAACTGGTAATAGCTTAAAAGCGCTATAATTCTTTACATCTTGAAACAATCTCTTTTTATAGTCTTTTTATTATATGTGTCAATGGATGTTTCGCACATGTGTACGTAATGGTCCAAAAGCAGCATGTGTTCTCTGAACGGGCTTTGTCGGTTATTGTTTTGTTTATGAATATATGGCTTAATTAGCCGTTAAAAGGACATGAAGACATACACAACTGTTCATTGACTTCAATTGTGGAATCTCGTCGTCATAATCCCGATTTGGAAAAGAGTTTTTGTCGCGGTCATGTGGTCAGTCTATGACAAAGAAGTTTCCGTCACCTAAATTGACTACATTTTCTTGGATTAAACTACAAAGTTTCACGCCTATTAAAAATACTAATGGAATGAAAACTTGAGTAGGTATGTTCACTTAAGTATAATATATCGTAAAACTCTGCATCTTAAACTATAGAAAATAAATCATATTTATGTGGGCAGCTTTGATTCCAAAGTTGCAATTTTCAAAATCAACAAGTCTCTTTTGTCCCTGGTATACGACAGAAAAACTGTATCAAAATCTCATCGAAATCCTAGCGGCACTTTCGACTGATAGAGAAAGCAAGGATTGCCAATCTAGTAGTATCCAAAACAAATGTGAAAAAACCTATACCATCAAAATGATACTGATCTTGAACATTGAAATAAATATTCAAGACTTCAATCTAGTGAATTTGAATAAGAACTTCAGATAGCCTTACTGGGTACTGGACAAACAACTAGTCTATTGCATCTATCTGGTTATTTTACTCGACTCTGGATAGATTGAAGTCTCAACATAGTCTCTGATGGTGTTCTTCTTTCCAGGTCTACTGTGTCATCTTGATGACGCGTGTACTTCGAACCCCTGCCATGCTGACGCTATCTGTGATACAAGTCCCATCAACGGTTCCTATACGTGTAGCTGCGCATCTGGATACAAGGGTCTGGACTGCTCCGAAGACATCAACGAGTGCGAACAAGGTAAGCAACCACATCTTCTAACAAAACTGGATTGAAAAAAGTATGGCACGTACCAAATAATTGCTGGACAGTCTACATCACCGTAAACTAAACAGCAAATCGACAAGTTTAGTTTTTTGAAATGCAGCTTAAAAACGAAGAGATCGGCTTGCCTACAACGCGCTGAAGGCCCAGATGAACGATGTCATGTGCCCAAATAGTCGTTAATTAATTTCGAACGGTGCTGCTTAAGAGATAAAAGAGTGATAATTGCTCTACACGACGAAGAGTTATCACGTGGCAGAAGGACAACAGATCACGATCAGGTCGTGGGTCAATTAAAATTGATTATCAATTATCTGCCGCGATCGCTTAGAAAGTAGCCTAGTTAGACCTTTAATAGACTACGACTAATGTTGAACTGTGACCAAATCTACAAGATATTTCCAAAATATGAAGTACGAGGTTTATTGGAAAATACGTATAAATGTGGAATAATAACTTTATTTTACAATTGTTCAGACATTTCAATATCTTTACCTCAGAGCCAGACTAGGCTAAGTCCAAATAAGTAGTTCTGAGATAATTGTATTTCAAATATTTTTCTTGCATTGTATTGTATGGGACGTGAGATGAGTTAAAAAGCGGAACTTCCTTATTATTACAGAGAGATGGACGCTGCATGTAGCAAATGAAAACTCACAATATTATCGTAAGCTTACCATGTTAAACTCATTTTTGGCAAAAATGGACTTAACCTAGTCTGGCTCTGGGGTACAGATATGGTTTCCTTCAAAGTACTCTCCCTGAGGCAAGATGCACTTCTGCCAACGCCGTTTCCACTGTTGATACGATCGCTGAAAATCTTCAATTGTGAGGCTCTTCATTTGCCGTGTTGTTTCTGCCTATAAATGGCCACAATTAATAGCGTAAAATTGTAGGTATGTATTCAACCCACGAATTCGTAACAATACATACAATTTAGAGACAGTAAGTAATAAAATTGTTTCACTGCCTGGCAATTTTTCTCCTGACTGTACGCTAACTAGTCTAGACACGACAAGAGACTACTGCTTCGTCCGCCGAATTGAACCTCTGGCCACTGCGCACCGAGAAGGCGTGACATTGTTCAAAAATCGCATCTGTTCCTACACTTGACGAGCTGTAGCTTATGATGGAAAGATAGTCAATAGCCCGTAGCAAAACCTTGTATGACAAAAAATGTGTTGTCCTTTCAATTGTTCTTCCTGTTAACAACTTGTCTTCATTTCTTGTATTTCCAATTTGGATTTCTCATGTTGGTTACGGCTCCTTTGTTTTGTATGTTCATTATATGCTCGCTCGGCATCTGTTGTTTATAGTACAACCCTTTCTGTTGTTTTCTTCTGATTTATGCTTGATTCCGTCTGCCGTTACCCATGCATGCGCTTGCTTGTATACAATCGTAGAAACGTTATAGTATGGTCGATTTATTTCTAATTCGTTGTATCTGTCAGAGCGGACCGTGGGACCTTTACACTTATATAATGTTTAAAAAAATTAAATTTTCATGGATATAATAAAATATTGAGCAAAACATGGTACACTACATGGGGCAAGAATTGGTACCTGCTATTACACAGCTTAGTAGTAACTTGAAAAAAAAAACGAGTTATACAAAACAAAAAATGTGATAGTAGATGGATTAAGCCACAATACAATAGAATAAGCAATGCCAGTTTAACTATAAAAAGAAAAAGTGATAATAGGTTATGGAGAAACGGAAAAATAACTCTGATCAAAAATACAACGTATGAAAATCGAATAACTTCTTAAGCTTGCGGTTGCTCTGCAATTCTTGTAAATATCTTCTTAACTATACTTTAAGATTCCGGTAAGACTGGATGGTCTTCAGATCCTGGCCTAAGATAAAAATGCATTATAAGTAAAAGATCTTCACAGAAAATTAAGGAAGATTATCAATGCTATCTTCAGCATATTCAAAATCAGTTAAAGCTAAATCATAAATCATTTTGGTCGTTTATTCACCAAAAAAACAGATCCTCTAGAATCCCAGCCAAGATGATTTATAATAAATAATGAAACGTTTAGTGATTCTAAAAGTCTAAATGCCTTTGTTAGTTTTTTTGAGAGCACCTTCACTTCGGCTGTCAATGATGCCGAAGAGAACCTAACATTCAGTAACGATCTCATTGATACATCGGATGTGAGTGTCGAGTCAATAACGGAGGAAGAAATATTGAAGGCAGGAAAGAAATTAAAAAATAAAATAACGTCAGGTCATGATCAGATCATTTCATTTTCTCTCAAAGATTGCATAATAGTGAATAGTAATAATGAAAGCACCTATTAATCCAATGTGTGCAAGCACGAACAAACTGTCTAACGTCTGTGACATTTTCTGCTGCAGTTTTTCCGAAATAAGAACCCAGTGTCGTGTCAATTTGTAATTTCGTTCAAGTTAGTTTTAGGTAAATTTAGTACATTAATTGTTTTTATTACCCATTGCTCTGTAAATGGTGTATACTGTTGGGCAACATATGCTTTATTATTATTATTATTATCTTCTGAAGAATGTTGTGCTATGTATCGGCATGGTTAAGGTATAAGTGTTAAGAACCTGAAGTTTATACATGACGCCCTTGGAACAAATTTACAACTGAGGTATTGAGGAGATGATTTAGCACGATCCTGTGAGTAAAGCTTGAAATAGGGTAAAAACGAACTACGTATTTGATTTTGCTCACGAGGTTGCAACGTTGGCGGATTTTGGTTCTTGACATCCTTTACGATCGGTTACGATGCCTAGAGTACGGAGATCTGTACGATTTCGTCAACTTAGTGAGTTTGATAGGGGCCGTATAGTGGGACTTCGGGAAGCTGGACTTTCTTTTCGGGCAATTGCAGTTAGAGTGCAAAGAAGTGTAGACACTGTGGTTAGGTGTTGTCAGGCATGGCTTCGAGAAGGCCGTACGCAAAGAGCAAGGGGCACTGGACGCCGCCGTAGAACAACAGACCGTGAAGATCGCCGCCTAAGATTATTGGCCTTAAGGGACCGTTTCTCCACTACCAGGTCCATTGCAAATGAATGGTTTGCAGAACACGGAAGACCTATTGGCATGCGAAGTGTTTACCGACGAATGAGAAGTTTTGGCTTGTTTTCATACCGGCCACACTGGGTCCTCCCTTTAACTCGAGAACACCGACGTAATCGCCTTGAGTGGTGCAGACAACGGTCACTCTGGGATCAGGAATAGAACAGTATTGTCTTTAGTGACGAGTCTCGATTTTGTTTAGGCATGCACGATGGTCGTGCCAGGGTTAGAAGGCGACGTGGTGAAAGGAGGAATCCACAGTTTTTTGTTGAAAGACATGTTCATCACACTGTTGGAGTTATGGTTTGGGGTGCTATAGCTTATGGTTCCAGGTCACCTTTAATCTTCATCAGAGGTAACATGAACGCGCAGCGTTATATCCACGAAGTTCTAGAACCCCATCTTTTACCCTATCTTGACACCCTGGCAGATCCAACTTTCCAACAAGATAATGCCCGACCACATGTTGCAAGAGTCACAATAGACTTCTTTCAACATAATGATGTCACATTGTTACCATGGCCACCAAGATTTCCCGACTTATCCCCAATTGAGCACGTGTGGGATATGATGGGTAGGAGATTGCTCAATTTGCAACGTCCTCCTCAGACTCTAGAAGCACTTCGAGAGGAGTTGGTGGTTGCCTGGAATGAGATACCACAGGAGGACATTGACCACCTGATCAGAAGCATGCCTAGGCGCGTTGGAGAATGCGTAGCTCATCAGGGTGCATCCACACATTATTAAAGGTCAAAGGGCTTTAAAGCAGTGCAATCATTTTGAAATTTTTATCATTTACTTATTATGCTTCATTAAGTACTTATACAAAATTTTATTAAAATAAAACCATTTAAACTGGGTGTTCGGATTTATATGTCACTTAGTATAAGATTCACGTGATAGCATTCCTAACTTTCAATATGAGATTAAGCTAACACATCTATCTGACGTATGTCCTAAAAGTTTCGGCACAAAATATTTATCGGATTTTTTTAATGAAAAAAATTATTTAAACGTCTCCTTGTTGACATTCCAACCGGATTTTTTGCTCTGACTTTTGTGTAGTAAATGCACGTGGTCTTCCACTTTTTGGGAGATTCAGACATGGTAATCCCTGCTCGCACTCCGCTATTGTTTGATAAATGGTTCGCCGACTTGTAGATACTTTTTCTTATTTCTAATTTATACGACATCTTAAAGCGCAAACTTCAAAATAAACAAATGTCAACTGACAGTAAAGTAAGTAAACAAACTTTTGTTTCCAAAGGCAACTTGATATTACTTTTGTGTTAGCCAATGAATTTTGTGTCAAAACTTTTAGGGTATACGTTATATTCGAAAAACAAATGTGTGTATATTAGCAGCCCTGAAGTTTTTATGTTGTTTTATTAAATGATTTTTTTTTAAAATTATGTGCTTTCTCAACTATACTATCGCGCGTCCTCAGTATTCCAAAAAGCGCACATCTTCCACCACAGCAAAGCTTGTATGCTAATTCCTTTTCCTCCAAATATAGGCAACGTGTATCGGCGGGTGTCTACGCATGTAAATTCGTGTTGTTTATATATATCCAAATTGATTTTTAAAACGTGTTACATCGGTTTAGTTCATTAGGTACGACGACTAAAAACATGCGTTAGAAGTTTGTTCTCACAGAAGTATTTGTGTACGTTCAACATATCTCTCCGCACAGCCCACGCAAAGTGGTAAGATAAATGAGAAAAATTTGAATGATAAAGGATACGTCTTCGTACTTCGATTTGAGTTTGATGGTACGTCATCAATTGACTTGAGGAAGAAAGAACTAATCGTCGTAGGATTTTGTTCATTGTTTATAGTTAAAACCATTGATTAGTTCTCGTGTGAGGTTTGCTCAGCCGCAATTACTTTTGTCCACAGAATGATAGCATTGCAGCTTACATATAAAAGTACATATTTAGAAATCACTGTTTATTGACGTTTCGGCTACCCCTATGAACTTTTTCAAAGTACAGTCAATGTGTCATCATTCACATTTTGATCTGTCAGTATGCAGTAATTTCTACATATGTGGTTTCTTTCATTTGGATAGAAAAATGTGTAGTATATACAGGGTGGCCCATCCATGTGTGGACGGAATATTACTCATAAACAAATACATTTTGAGAAAATCTATTAGTGGCATGTTATGCATGACATGTGAGGGCACATTTCTAAAATATTGGCAATTATACAGGGTGTCCCAATTGTGACCTACATATCAAAGTTGTAAATTCTTAAATGGAATGCCTCAAATTTTATTGCAAATCTGGATAAACCAATTTAAAAGAAGAAGATTGATGTATCATACTATGGGGTTTTGGTAATTAGCTACTGAGATGTAAGGGGTTTTGTCCAGAAAAACCGTCCACTTCGACAACCCCTCAATCCGCCATTTTGAAATCTGGAGTGCTGAATTTTGTATCAAAAAAAAAATACACACCTCAGCTGTTATCTCATTTGTTACTTTTTCGAATTTTCATTTTTGCTCATACAGGGTGGTCAAAATCGCAAAATGTACTTTTTCTCTGTATATTTGTACAAGTTTGGACTCAATTTTTTACAAGCTTTTTTTGGTATGTGGTTTGATTCAGGTAAAATCACTAGATTTCGAGTTATTAAGGTTTTAATAGAACAACACACCAAAATTAAAAAAATCACAGCATCCATGGAAACAAAAGACAAAACTAATAACAATCAAGACACTATGAATCAGCTTCAAGCGTAATAGAGAAAAACAACTATAACAACAACATAAACAACTATCACTAATCAAGACCTAATCTACAAAAACTGGTCGAAAATATCTCCACAATGTTGAATAGACAGTCGTAGTCTTTGGATAAATGACCGTCACATAAGTTCTGCATTATATCAGTTTCTGCTCCAATTTGCCGTGCACTTGAATGAGGCTTTTCCTGCAAATTTAATAGAACCTCCAACTGATTCGCCTCATTGGTGACACTCGGATTATTTATACATTTTTCACTATATTCCGCTGCTCCACTAGATTCAAAACGTTCTCGTAGTGTGGAAAATGTTTCTGGCCTTGTATGTCGCGTATTAGGGTATCGTTGCTTATAAATGCGAGATGCTAGGAAACTATTTCTTTGGACTTCGCCCAGAACGAACGCCATATTCACCATTTCTTTAGAAAAATTCATTTTCAAACAAGTTTCTTATTATAATGCTCACAAAGCTAATTTTGACAGTTTGTAACTAATCAACAATTTATTTGTTTCCAAGGATGATGCGATATTTTAGGTAATTAAGCCATTCCATAAAAGACGTGCTAATAACCGAAACAATAGCCGTAAAAACCCTTATGTGCCTAGTATCAAAAAAATCTTATAAAAAATGGAATCCAAACTTGCACAAATATACAGGGTGATGCATTTGAAATTTTTGAGAAAAACTACAATTTGCGTTTTTGACCACCCTGTATGAGCAAAAATTAAAATTCGAAAAAGTAACAAATAAGATAAAAGCTGAGGTGTGTAAATTTTTTTATACAAAATTCAGTACTCCAAATTTCAAAATGGCGGACTGAGTGGTTGCCGAAGTGGACGATTTTTCTAGACAAAACACCTTGTATCTCACTAGCTAATTACCAAAACCCCATAGTATGAGTTATCAATTTTTTCCTTTCGAATTGGTTTATCCAAATATGCAATAAAATGTGGGGCATTCGATTTGAAAAATCACAACTTTGATATGTAAGTCGAAATTGGGACACCCTGTATAATGGCCAATATTTTAGAAATGTGCCCTAAAATGTCATGTATATCATCCCATAAATAGAATTTCCCAAAATGTATTTGTTTATGAGTAATATTCCGTCCGCACGTGGTGTCTTCACTTTTTACTTCCCTTGCCACTGGCGAAGAGGTATTTATTATAATCGCAAACATTTTGGAATGTGAGTTATTAGGTATTTTGGATGTCACTCATTTCCGTCTGTTTGTCTGTCTGTCCGCTTATACTTGTCCATCTATAACTTGAAAAGCACCGCTCAGATTTTGATGGAATTTTGACACAAGGTCGGTATTATGCCAAGGGCGAAAAAACTTTTGTAAATCGATTCCATGGCCGCGGAACTACAGGAAAAAAACGAAAAACAAAAATCGCTAAAGCTTCGTTTTTGGGACCCGTGCTCGTTTTCAGGGGTGGGGGCTGTAACATGTTGAATATTTGGTATTAGTCTCAAATGGCCTACTTTAAGGAAGTGTTTGATCCAAACAATATTAAGCACCTGTTAAATATTAATATTTACACGTATTGTCCATATTTGCAATTGAAACAGAAAATGTAAACTTACCTAGTCAAGTTACGGGCCCATGAGAGCCTTTTGGATAAACTTGACATTCTTTCAAGATAAGCTAATTTGTAGAAATATCTTTTTAGCAGCTACTAGTACAACAGGTTATTCCAAGTTTGTGTTTGGACATGAACCGAGCATGATCAAATCAATAGCAAAACTGCATGGGAAGCACAAAGTCAATCTATCTGATACCATGTATTATGATAATTTTCTAATCTATTATTAGATTTTTTTCCCAATTTTTCTCATGTTTCTATGCTAATATCTATACTTAAATTTGTTAAAGTAAGTTATATTTCCTGTACAAGTATAATTTCACTCTAAAGTTATTAGTTAACTTTGCTGTGAAACAAACTTGTCAGTGGGCATTTTTATTGGTAGGAAATGAGTAATTCAACTTGAAGATAAATTCTACCATAATCTTATCTGTAAATCTCATCAAGTTGAGAAGAAAATCGATGGTATTTAGCGACTAAGAATTCATTTATGTTAATTGCCTCATTAACAGAAACTACATATGAATATGTCGATATTCGTCATTTTTAAGCAGTCATAACTACTCGTACTGAAGCAAGCGACATCTTACTGCGCTGAAGACTGATGACTGATAGAAATTGGATGGAATTTTCTGAAGAAGTTTGGTATTGTTCTGTAATAGTCGGAGAGGTTACAATACTGACACCTAAAGACGGAGATTGGCAAGTATACAGGGTGTTCCTTAATGATACGCGCATATTTAAGGGTGTGAATCTACATGAAAAATTAATGTTAGTTTGCTTTATAAACTATGGTCCAAAAATGATTCCTTACAAAAACTCTGGGTGTTGAAGTTTTAGGAAAAAATGGAAATTAATATTTTCAGAACCGCTGCAGATATTTAACTGATATTTAGTACGTAGTGAAAGTTGATAAAGTTGCATATTTTTCGATGCAAAAATAATTTTTAGCTGTAACAGTGGCGTGCGTACGGGTATTGACTACGATATTTTTTAAGAAAAAAATGGTACGCCAATGTTTTTTTGCCAAATAAAAATTATTTTTGAATTCCCCGTTCAAGTTAAAACAAATGATCTCTCTTGAATTGTTTTCCTTCGATGCGCCATTTTTGAGTAAAAAAATAAAAATTCACACCCTTAAATATTGGCATATCATTAAGGAACACCCTGTATAGTTGAAAGCAATTTTAACACTGCTACTGCTTTGAATTGAATTGTGTATCTGCTTTTCACTTCCTACGCCAATAGGATAGGCAGTATTGTAATCGGGAAAAAGGAAAATCAGATATGTTTTTGACTGTTATATGACATGTGCTTCATGAAAAACCATGTCACTCATTTCTGTCCGCTAATCCTTGGCCTGTCTATAACTTGCAAAGTACTACTCGGGCTTGGATGAAATTTTCACACAAGGTTACTACTATGCAAAAGACGAAAAGGCTTTGTAGCTTTTGAAAATCGGTCCAGTGACGGCAGATGAAAAGGCAAAAAACGAAACAAATAAAAATCGATCAAACTTCGTTGTTTGACAATTGAGAGGGTCCTGATCAGTTTTGAAAAAGAATCTAGGGGTAAAAAATTAAAGGGTGTGGAAGGGTGTTTCTCAATTTTTTTATGTTAGTATATTTATACGCTCCCAGCTCCGGTAATTCTTCTCACCTATTAGCTATATTTCACACATTATAGGTTTCCCCATACATTTGTCATGAAAACAGCTACTTGATGTCAGAATGACAGATAATAGGAGTGGCACCATCATAACTAAAGATCCGTTCTCACAAGATTTAAACTGTTAACTTTCAATAAATTGTTTTGTTATAATACATTTAAATTTACATACTACTGAATTGGAAGCAGGATCTCATATTTTTGGAGTTGCATCTGCGACATGATTTGGTTTTCCGATTAATTCATTTCTCCTGGGATAATGACTGCTTCGGCAGCAGATGACATCCCGCTGCACGCAAAGACAGCTCGAAAATTAGCAGAATATCTATGGAGGCGCTTTGATTTATCTCGCGCCGGCTAATGAGTAATATTCTAATCAGTCCGTGTATATTCGCGCCGAGGGAGCTAGCGAGAGGCAGCCAGCACCCATCGTGCCCGTCTTTGATGGATAACTCGACGAACGGCGACCAAAGTTATTACCGTAGCTCGGTAGCTGTGTTGCGAAATCGCTAATTATCATCAATCAAATGATTTTTAGCCGGAGCACGACAGAAATGCGGTTAGAACATGGGCGTTCGTCCCAAGGGTAGGTTTATTTACCAACTAATTTATTTTCATCTGCAATAAGGAGATTTTTAGCGGTACCCATAGTGTTTTGCCTGACTTTGAGGTTGAGTCATTAATTTTCAGATAATGATTGTAGAAGGAAGATAAACCAAAATATGTGTGTAAAAATAAAAAAAAAAATGTTACCTTGTTTTATTAAGTATCCTTCCCGACAAGTATTTCAGTGCGGACCTGTATCTGACCGTGCGGTCTTGGAGCACCGGCATGCCCTCCCCTGTGAGGTCTTGAGTCACCTGATTCACGAGCCCTTTGTACTACATTAACAAAGGCACGAGGGGTTGGTTTCACTCGATTGAGAAACCGATCCGCATAAATCTGTGATGCCGCGGCAGCATTTTGTAAAAACTCCCCCACCGTAAATAAGAATCATGTCCACAAGTTCAGCAGTTTCGTAAACATGTGCCATTTTTTATTTCGTTTGAGCCACGCAACAAACACCACTATTCACTCACGCGTTACCGACTGACACATTGACTGAATACAACTGAATGAAATTGTAGTAAAAACATCGTGATAAGCGTTTCAAATTCTTTCGCTTTTTTGTTTCCGATGCGATGAACCGATAAGGCGGATTATATCCGGTGTTGCCAAACACGAGCACATAATATTATTATTGAGACAGGGCGGTACTCAAACTTCTAAAGGGCTATAACTTTGTTGCTTTAATTTTACCAGAAAAATGTTAAAGGAAAAAAACATTTCTTTTGATCAGATCTACTCACTGTTAAAATAAATGACTCAACTTCGAAGTCACCCTGTATAAGTGAAATGGGATGCTAACGCGGCATAGCCAGGGCACCGTCTTGCCTCACTTCACTTATTTTCTTAATCAAATAAGTTTATCAAATTTCATCCAGAATCACACCACCAATTCACTTTAACAAATTCCTAGGATCCCCAAAAAATCGGTTTGAATATTATCTCTTGAATATATTATGTTTGATGGAAAACATATTGATAGAATTTGACAAAATATTCACACAAAATTTTCTTTAATTGGCCGTTAAAACAGAAATGAATTATACTCGTATTTAAAGATGGTGTACAAGTACAAACAAAAATTCAATCGGAAAGAATTTTTACATGACTGAACATGAATGAAGTTTCAGATCCATTTGAGTTTTTTGAATAAATCCACTCCTTTTTGTTATACATGGGCCTGTTGTTGTGTATGCACCAATACCGGAATAATAATTGTGACGTTTTAATTACCCCGATTGTAATTAATTCCTTTTTTGTATATGGTTTATTTTAATTACAGTTTTACCTCTCTTCTGATGGTAGGTTTTTCGGTCTGTCACGTAGCGGAAAAAATGCTCAATGCGTGTGGTTTCGAGAACAACATCGATCTTGGAGACATACTTGTTTTCCATTAAGCCGTAATTAACATATTCCAGTTGTTAATGACGAATATGCAAATAGCGATACGTCTCGGATGTCGTCTGAGCATATGGAATTGAAATAGGTTTTTGAGTGAACCTCGTCTCGATTGTTTATCATTAAAAATCACTGGAATTCTTTCTGGAATAGTGTTACAAATAAAATAAAAAGGTCCTAATATAGTTCTTGAAATGTTCCCATAGCGAGACGTATTATTGTGAATTTCTTCGCCGTCGACAGCATCGATCGAGGTTAGACTATGAGTCTTCTATAAATAACATTGTTATGTTATGGTATTAGTTGGTTTATACTACATATATTTTCATTGCCAAACTTTACTCATACAACTTTGAATAAAAAATATCAAAAACGGCAATTCTTGTAGGATGAAATAGAAACCTTATTCAAAAATCGAAAAGATTTTTCAAAAAAAGCATTTATGAAAAAATAAAGGTAATATTTGAAAACATAAACATCTATAGTATTTTTGGATAAGGTATCAAATTGTACAAAAATTATCTCTTTTAAAAAATCTCTGTTAGACCATTAATTTTGGAGAAAAATTGATTTGAACATTTGAACTATAATCCCTATACTTTGAAAATAAATCTGAAGTAAGTGTAGCTTGACATTTGTATGTGTATGTATTGTGACAATGAACCCACCTCATCACAGCGTTACTGAAAGGATATTCATGTTTTTTTTTAATTATCTCATAAGTCAGTATCGCTGAAATTTTCATCATCCTGGAACAGGAATATCTAGACCTATGTCAGGGTGTCCACGGGCTCATTATTATTTCGGCTACTCATTTTTCTTTCCTAAGATGCTCATTTTTCTCATGATTTTGGGATGTTTCTCAATACAGTGAGCCCCTATCTCCAGACGCTCATGTTTCAATATATCACGCAACCAATATTTTGTATATCGTGTTGCCAGCAACATAGGGATGGAGCATTTTCTTCCGTAATGGCAACAGCCTGACCAGAGAAAGGCTTCTAAACTATTCCTTTTTTATTTCCGAGATCTCACTTTGCGTCCCAAAATACTCTTTTTTTCTCATTTGTTTTTTCGATGGCTCCAACCTGTGGATACCATGACTTTGTTTATAGGTACTTTTTATGTTATTTTGTGATCTACTTTCTGCTTTAGAAATCGCTCCTCTTTTTTTATTACCATGTACGTTTTGTAACTGTTCCTATATCCCTTTTCTTGCATACCACCACTTGTGATCTTCTGTGAATATTGCAATAAAATTTTTTTACATAAACATCTCTTTGTCTCATGCCGCACATAGTTACAATAAAACTGCCCGAACGAGACACGAAGCTAATAGAACTTCTTAGGATATTATACAAGAGCTGGTGGGCGGATAGTCAGTAAATTTTCATACAATACGAGCTGTAACAATAGTCGAGATTCACATGAAATCGAGTGAGATCAATAAATATAACTTCTCCATTAATCGAAACCAGCATAATACGAGGACGGCTCAATAAGTCCGTTACTTTTTGAATTCAACGCATATTTTTTTCACAAAAAACCATGTTATTTCTCAACACGGTCTCATTTGAGCTTTATCCATTAAAAAAAAAGATTTGTCGAGGTCGTCAATATAGGTATTTGTTTGTGAAATTATTTCATCGTTGGAGTCAAATCTCTTTCCGCTGAGCCATTTCTTGAGATCTGGAAACAAAATATAGTAACTTGGGACTAAATCCGGAGAATAAGCAATTTATAATCCAATTCTTACAATCTCGCCTTGGAGACTACTTATTTGGTGGAAATAACTTGGCCAAATGTTATCGTTTTCTCTTCAAATCCTCGTTGAATCGGTCCAGTAAGTTAACATAATATTCGCCACTCATTGTTCTTCATTTTTGAAGGTAATCACTTTTTTACCATTGAAATTGATGGTGCAGAGTCCCCATAGTATTTATCAAGCTTAGCCTTGGTTTGAGTGATGGTTTTTTCCGCTATGGATAACAAACACAAACTAAATGACGCAGCTTATTCAAAACTTGACAGAAGTCATCTGACAGTTGCTTGTTGATAGGAGCAGTGCTGCCCTTACAGTTAACAAGTGAGAAATTCAAAAGTCACGGACTTGTTGACCCACCCTCGTAACCTAGCTGTTGCATCAGCTACATCGTCTTTTCCCACTGTTGCAATATCAATGCAAATCCTGCGATGTTAATAGAGATCAGCACATTACACGTAACTTGATGATTTCCGCTAGAAGAACGCGAGCTGTAATATCTTATAATTCGAATAATTTTTGATTCGTGTTTTTATGCGAACAATAATGGGCTCAATCAGCACCTGTGGTTTCATTTGGCCAGAAGAACATGCATAAGCTGCAGATGTCACAATATCAAACTCGTCGAACAAATTTCAAATTCATAGTTAAAGGGTACAGGGAAAAATGAATGTCACAAATTTGGTTGTCTTGTAGTTAGAATCGGCAACATGTACTCTTAATGCAGTACAGTCCCATGAGATAACGGAAACACGCAAAAACAATGACAGTCCGTAGTTATACCCAATTGAAAACTTGCCGTGCAGGGAAAAAATATGAATGTCACAGCCGTTGTATGAAAAAAAGATGAACGTCCACTGATCGTCACCAAAACTCTACTACAACAATTTACCATGCACCAATCTTCGACGAAAGAAAAACCTTTAAGTAATCATTTTTAAGCAGTTACCATTAATTTGTTGTTGTTTGTTCTATATTCTTTTGACCAAAGCTTTTTTGATTCATGGATTTTTTATGTCCCAATTAAAAAATACTTAGCTAAATAATTCTGTGTGTGAGCTATTGAAGCTAAAAAATCACCTTTTTCGCATGTTCTAGGCCCTGTGTAATAAATTTCGTGTTAAGGTAGTCCTCATATTAGAATAGATCGTGAAAAAAATATTTATAATTCAACTTCTTTTCAATTTCTGTGTTCTAATATGCTCCCGAGAGATTTAATCTTATGCAATAAGCCTCTTTACCTTTGACCTCCAATCATTTTCAAGTCCAGTTTATTTGTGATGTGATATGCACTCACATACACGTCCATGCAACGCCATATAAACTATCTCTGCTTCTAGGTACGGGAGAACTTATGGCGACTATAACTTTAATATTCTGGCAAATAACGCCTGTAAATCTTCTCTCTTCTCATTGGCCATTAAGGAACTGGTTCAATTAATTGGTGTGTACGCGGTATTGCATAGAGGAGGTAAGGAGCGGGGTATAACCTGCTCTGCCATTCTCCTGGTTTACGCTTTGAAATACAATCGCGAGCAAGCCACCTTGACAGGTGCTGCTGGGGAGTTGATTTTTTCAAATGCTTCTGTTCTGTATCGTCTGTTGGCACGCTACCACATTTGTCAGGTATAATTTATGAGCAGAGGAGGATGCTGAGATCGTATATGATAAAGGATGGCCTTATGTAATTAAGCTCAGAGAAGCTGGGCTTTTTATTTTAGCAATGTTGCCGTTGTTACTGTTTGATGTATTTTTGAAAAATTCTCTGGTTGCAGCGTGCTTACATGTTACAAATTGGAATTTGTCAGAATTATTTGTTAAATTAAGGGGTGTTTTAATGGTATCTAGATGGCGTCGAGTAGGGCCACTCTGCACCACCCACGCAACGCTCTTTATCAAGGACTATGTTCGGGACAAGTTATCCCCTCTCAGAAAAAACTTCGCTACGAACATGAAATACAAATATTGCATCGATCAAGTCACTTTAACAGGCATATACAATTAGTCCATAGCTTCCATTCACCCATATGATAGCGTTGTGGTCTAATCTAGAAATGTCTCCCCTACCTACCGACAGTGCTGACTATCTGGCAACGTTGCTATGACTAACCTCCCACTCGCTAGCCGCCCGTCTGTCAGACATCGGTTAGACCATGACGCGGGTGTACCCACTGACGCGTGTGTTGAAAAAAATAAGGAAAAACGTACGGGAACATCTATGATATGTAAATATACTAATGCAAAAAAATGTCTCCCTCACCCGTTGATCATTTTGCTTGAGCGAGTTTTTTTCGTTCGATTTTCTAAAACCTCTACTTCGTCTTTGGCATAGTGGTGACCTTGAATGAAAACTTACTTTCCAAGTTCTTGACGGGCCATTGATTAGTGGACTGACAGACATGACATACAACATCTAAAACACATGATATCACATTTTACAATTACAATATGTACTTCCTGGTATGTGGCGTGGGCAGAAAATTGTGAAGTAGCATGACGGAACGTGGAGTATTCGTCAGCCTTCCGTCGTATGTTCTTGCAAACATTTCAAAACTTCCATCTTGTGTAACATAATATTTTTGATACTATACTGAAGGTTAGATTTTTAAGGGACGAATCCCCATTTAATGTGGGAAAATTCTATGGCTCACACTTCCTTGCGCGGTATATTAATTTGTTTCTTATCTATAAGGAAGACGTCGTTACCATTATAATGGAAAATCTGAATAAATTTAATGCAAAACCACCTCGTAAACTGCCAGTTCACATAAATTACGAGCCGTAATCCCAATTTGCGTACATTTAGCGTAATGTGGAATGAGCAGCGTAGTAGACGCATCATCACTTCCCATTTGGTGTTCCGTGCGTGACGTCTGACGTATCATATGCATCCCAGCAAGGGACGTCGACTTCTGCGGGGCCACAGCGTAATCGACAGAATTATCTCGCAATATCTGCGTATAAAATCCATCTTAACGAGAGGTCTTCACCTAATGCCAGTGCAGTACCATTTGTTCACAGTAATACATATTTTTCTTTAATATACAAATGCATTCAAGAAAAAATCATAAATATGTCAGAGCAAGATGCTCTAGTTTGCAGGTACTAGGTATATATATATATATATATATAGGTGAAAAATTATAAATAATAAAATATGACAAGACAAGTTAAAGACAGATTAAAAATTATTTAGAAAACAGAGCATTTTATATAATTTTAACCATTGTACCATGTATCCAGCTCTCACCATGTTACTGGACGTTTCCCTCATCCTATACGAAAACAACAATTAGCATCATCCTCACATACTACTGTAAGTTGATTCAATTTAAATTCATTTTACACTTTTGTTGCTACTGTTATCATTGTAATTGCAGCTCCTGATGACGATGGCAAAGGCCATTGAAAGCTAGAGAGAATTAAAAAAAGTATAAAGAGTCCTCTTTGCTTAAATTTTGTCGAAGTACCCAACAAAAGGCGGAAGCTTTAATTTTTCACCTAACTGGTTTAGACGACAATGACCACGTCTCAAGTTATATATAGAATTACAGAGAGAATAGGATCTGCTTGGATTCAGTCTCTGTGACCATACACAGTTGTATATAAGGTTGTTTCGTGCTTTTTAGCAATCATCAGTACGGTATAGGTCTAGTCGTTGAAGACAGACAACGTTGAATTAACATAAGAAATTGATTTTGGCAATAAAAGTAAAGGTCAGAGATGGACTTACACAAATTTTACTCGAGTCTTTCACTGAACAGCACTGCTTTTAACGATCAAGAAACATACCGTTTACCGTTTTTTACCGATTTTTTTTCCATAAGTGTATTATTCCTTCCATTACACCAAAAATCTCCTCGAAAAATATCTCCGCGTAGATAGCATTTCTAAATACCAATGAAAACCTACCAAAAAGTGATGTAAAGTGGAATCAACGGGCCTCAGCTTTGCGCGGCTTCTAGAGGCGGACATTTGTCTTATATTATTTTTTATACATAATTTCGAAGTTTCAATAAAAGATTAAGATGAAAAAATAGACATTTTATTTCAGTTCACAAATGTTCAAGATACAAACCAGTCAGTTAAATATCGGCCACCCTGTATAAAGAACCGTTATGGTTATCAAATAGTTGACGGTATCAATCGAATATTACCAACAATTTTTTTAAAAGTATATTTTCAAAATGTGACTACTTCTGAAAAATTAAAATACTGTATTAAGTCCAAAAAGTCCTTTAAAACTCATTATTTCGTGAATGACGGTCTGTTTATTTATTCCTGAAAAATTCAAATTGTGTAAATTATCTCGATTTTCGAAATGATGGATTAATTTTTTTCAACTCACAAAGCAGGTATTAAAGAATGCAATATTCTCTAGGTAAAGAATAAACTTTTGTTACGAAAAAATTAGTAATGACACACGACATCAAGGACCGGGTAAAATCAATAAATATTCTGGTCCTCTGGTATATGCACTTGCAAATATCATTTAGTGCCTTAGAGCTATGATGTCAAATTCTGCCAATAAGATGGCAGGAACATTTGAGAGCATGGGCGTCCTGCATACCCGTTTGGGTCAATTTATCAAGTTTATTTTCCACTGTCTTTGTTTATGAGAATACAGTAAATTGATAAGTAGTTGCTATAATATGTTATCTGTAACATCAACGGGAAAATAAATGAACTTTTTTATCTCTAAGGTAACGGCTTGGTTTGCTCGAGTAAACCAAATACGTAGTCGTGCCATAAGTTCTGTCCCATGATAATCTCATGATAAAATGAAACAAGATAAGATATATTTATATGAAAGATATTATTTATTCGACAACATTTTTAGAATTCATAATCAAACAGTTTTATTCAAATGTCCCCCCTTGGCCTTCACACACTGCTTCAATCTCGCGGGCCACTCATCTATCACTGCACGCACAGCTTCCAAAGGAATAGCTGCCGCTGATCGGATCAAATCCGCTTTCAGGGACTCGATATTACGGTGGGCTTTGGAGCAGGCCAACTGCTCTAGCAGGTCCCACAACTTGTAGTCTAAAGGATTGAGGTCCGGACTCCCTGAGGGCCAATCTTCCGCAGCAATGAACTCTGGCACATTGCTTTCCAGCCAGCGCTGCGTACTCTTAGCCTTGTGAGCGGGGGCGGAATCCTGCTGGTAGACCCAGTGTTGGTTGGCAAACAATGTACCACTTAAAGGCTTGACGATAGGATCCAGTATGTCGCTCTGATAGTTTGCCGCTTTTGTTTTCACGCCTGTTTACAGAAATGGAGCTGAGTGACCCCTTCGTAGGACACCCCCCACCAAACCATGACTGACGCAGGGTGGTGGCCTCTCTCAACTCTCGGAATGATCTCCGAAGCTTCCTGTGAACTCCTTGCATACACTTTGTCATTTTGTCGGTTGAATTTTTCTTCTATGGTGAAGATTTTCTCATCCGTGAACAAAATCTTTCGGAATCCCCAGCTGCGTACCTCTCCAAGAGCTTCTTGGATCTTGTCGCCCTGATGTGTCGCAAGGTGGCCGTAAGTCGCTGGCCCGTACGTCTCCGGTAAGCCCCTAGCCCTAGGTCTTGTTTAATGATGCGCGACATCGTCCGGACAGGAATCTTCATTTCCCTGGATAGGATCTTCTGCTTCCGGAGTGGATTCCTTTGAATCCTGGCTTTTACGGCTTTGATGGCTGCTGGAGTCCTTACTTGACGAGGTCTTCGCTTCTTGGCCTGTCATCAACAGAGGACGTCTCATTGTACCGCTGAATGGTCCTAGACACAAATTTACGCGATATTTGAAGGCCGCGTAAGAGTTCAAAATCTGACTAGCACTGTGATTACACTTATGTAAAGCTATCACTGCAATACGGTTCTCTGCCTTGCCCCACTCCATCGTTATGCTTCGAGAGATCAATACAACTGAGGTATATGTAATTACCCGAAAAGCGCTTAATCAACTGACACCACAATGTAAACAATCGGACAAGTATTAACAGGTCTACACTTGTTTGAAAACGAGGGACAGAACTTATGGCATGACTACGTAAACCTCGATTTAGGTGTCGCGTTTTTTAGTTAAATCTAAGCCTTCTTTTTTAGGTCAGTTGACATGCGATATCTTGTTTGGATCTCTCCCCACGATATTTTTCTGCTTGACCAGTTGGTACCGCCACTGGTTCCAGTAGTGCGTATAATCCGTTGATATCAACGGGAGAGTAATGGTTTTTGTCTCTCAGCGGGAATGTTTATCAATTAATCCCCGCTGGCTCCTCATTAGAGTAGTACAGCGAGTCGAAAGTCTCTGATTCTGTTTCCAAACACGGGCATCGAAAAGATTACTCTGTATCATCAGCTGCACCGTCACAGATCGCTCCCAGACCATCTCTAATTATCTCCGGGCGATATGTACGTCCAACTTTTTCTGCACCTCTCACACGGCGGCCATATTTGTACTGCGATGCTGGTGTAGAAGATATCTTTCATTTGGATCTGGGATCTATCGATCAGCTGAGTTTGTTAAGATTATACTCACCAACAATCTTTCTAATATTGTTTTGTCCTTAATCAGTTTCTTCATGGCATAGAAATTTACAACAACCTGCACCTTGGCAACACTACATCTCCGAATCTCTGTTTATTGAACGACAAATTACCCCTTCAACTTTGGCCAGGTGGTACCCCAATATTTGCCTACGTTATATGAAAAAGTCAAAACCACACCTTGTAATTCTATAGTTTGAAACAGATTTTTATGTACCAATTCAATATTCACATTCAAAAATTGAATTATTCAGTTATTTTGATAAAGAATGTAAAAGCGGCCAAATGTGTATAGCGATTGTTTCATTGTTTCAATTCACTTCCTCAAGAACAAATGTGTTGAATCCGAATTCTGTCAACCATACCATTGCCAAGCCTATACATCGATTGAAGAAATATTCGTGCATACTAAAGACAACAACGCAGACAAAATTTGTGGACAATATAAGAATGCATTGAATAATTGAGAGTTATTTGACTTACACAATGACTGTGTCGTTTATAAGGCGTAACCCATATATTAGAAAGAACAATTGTGGGAATACGACAGGCAGATTGATACTGTCGAGAATTTTAAGTCTTTATTATTATTAGTGGGTAAGTTATTACGAAAACGTTTACATTAACATTTGTTAGACAAAAAATGCATGAAATATAGTCCTGCATTAATTTGTTGAGTGTATTAGTGTTATTAGGTCAACAATCACGCTACAGATTCGTAGATTGTTTTGACAGTAACTATACTAAGTGACATATAAATCCGAACACCCAGTTTAAATGGTTTTATTTTAATAAAAGTTAGTGAATGTATTTATCTTACTGTAAATAACAAGTGAAAAAATGTTCAGCTTTATCAGTTGGACATTCCGGTTTTTATACTTTTTTTAAATTCACTAACGCTCTAAAAATGAATATTTTAGCTGCAATAAAGAATCAACGTTGGCGGATTTTGGTTCTGACATCCTTTACGATCGGTTACGATGCCTAGAGTACGGAGACCTGTACGATTTCGTCAACTTAGTGAGTTTGATAGGGGCCGTATAGTGGGACTTCGGGAAGCTGGACTTTCTTTTCGGGCAATTGCAGTTAGAGTGCAAAGAAGTGTAGACACTGTGGTTAGGTGTTGTCAGGCATGGCTTCGAGAAGGCCGTATGCAAAGAGCAAGGGGCACTGGACGCCGCCGTAGATCAACAGACCGTGAAGATCGCCGCCTAAAATTATTGGCCTTAAGGAACCGTTTCTCCACTACCAGGTTCATTGCAAATGAATGGTTTGCAGAACACGGAAGACCTATTGGCATGCGAAGTGTTTACCGACGAATGAGAAGTTTTGGCTTGTTTTCATACCGGCCACACTGGGTCCTCCCTTTAACTCGAGAACACCGACGTAATCGCCTTGAGTGGTGCAGACAACGGTCACTCTGGGATCAGGAATGGAACAGTATTGTCTTTACTAGCGAGTCTCGATTTTGTTTAGGCATGCACGATGGTCGTGCCAGGGTTAGAAGGCGACGTTGTGAAAGGAGGAATCCACAGTTTTTTGTTGAAAGACATGTTCATCACACTGTTGGAGTTATGGTTTGGGGTGCTAAAGCTTATGGTTCCTGTCACCTTTAATCTTCATCAGAGGTAACATGAACGCGCAGCGTTATATCCACGAAGTTCTAGAACCCCATCTTTTACCCTATCTTGACACCCTGGCAGATCCAACTTTCCAACAAGATAATGCCCGACCACATGTTGCAAGAGTCACAATAGCTATGTCCACACTGTACCTTTTCATCCTCAACTTTCGTCTTCATCTTTCTATTCGACTTTCGTTTAACGCTTACAATAAGTGAATGCGTTAAATGAAAGCAACACCATAGTTTAGTCGTAGTTTCTGTCATAATTTGGAAACATGTGCGATGAGAATATTTTACTTGGTAGAATATGTGCAGCTTACTTGGTCATCAGAAATTCCAGTAAAAAAAGAACCAAGAGAAAGTTTTGGATACGAGGTTATTATAATAATCGAAATAACGTGATTATGAGTGAACTAAGAGAAGATAAAGATATTCTTTTTAAAAATTTTACACGCATGTCCAAAAAAAAATTTGATCGACTTTTGAAATTGCTTAAACCAAAAATTACAAAGCAGTCAACCCAGTTACGTGAAGCTATACCTAGTGAAATAAAGTTAGCAGGTCATCAAATACATCGAACCAAATACGAGATGAATTTATGAATTATTTCATGTCAGATATTAGAGCAATACCGTTTCAAACCCGACACTTATAACTATATACCTATCACATTTATTTTGTGGAAAAAGTAATAAATTGATTTGCCTAAATAAATATGCATTTTAAAATACCTTTTCATCCTCAGTACTGCTTTCTCTAGTTTCCCGCGGCGTCACCGAGTCAGCAGTGAATAAGAGTTGTTTGTAAGCAAACCACGGTGAAACATAAATCTCATCGGATCCAGCACCGCTCTTTTTCCTGATGACTTTTTGATGCTCTTTGGAAAAATACGAGCGAAGACTTTTTATGGGGCCTCGGTTGGCCGCGTTGGTCAGAGTGTCGTGCTACTGATCAGCCGGCCGGCCGGGCCGCGAGTTCGAATCTCGCCTTCGCCATGGATGTTGTGACGTCGTGTGTTTGTCGTCCATAATTATAGAAATATATAAAATATCCAACCTAGTTTCTGGCTGCATGGCCTAGTCCTAAAGCCAAAAAAAAAAAAAAAAAAAAAAAAAAAAAAAAAAAAAAAAAAGACTTTTTATCTTTTTTTTAACTCCATCGATATCCATTTTATATTTAGTAGCCAGAACTTGCAAACCATCGTTTCTCTTTACTTTATTTGTATAAAGTTTATTATTTGGATCCCAGAGTTATGGAAAGCTTCTGTAATCTTCAATAAACTTTAATGTTAAATCTTTTTCTTCGTCCGCCATCTTGTTGTTGAACGCTATAAGGCACAGACATCCACCCGACGCCGGAA